>CM068958.1:139802217-139833302 GCA_035128595.1 Eptatretus atami
CCAAACAATCGTTACACATTTCATGTATCCCTCAATGCTGATTGCATACACAAAGTTCCATTAAAGAGTATTTTCAAAATGTGGCCCTAATTGCATTTTTTGGTATTTCACCTTTTGACCCTGCCCCAGGGGGCGACACCAAAAATGATACTGCTCTCACACCTTCATGCCATGTGCTGATCATAACTACCAAGATTGATGAATTTCTACACAACCGTTTAGTAGATATCGTGATGAACGGATGGACGGACAGACAGACACACGTAGCTGATTACAATATCCCGCAACCCCAAAGTTTTTTTTTTAATGCATGGGGATAATTACGTGTTATAAAAGATCCTTTTTCGTGTTTTACTTCCTTCATTTTACATCCTCAATGACACTCACAGATAGACATGCAACATGTTCATAAAGTACAACATGAGCCTGTGTTTTTTTATTATTAAATCCGCCAGCGAAGCGACAGGTAGGCAGAAGCGAATGAACCCTTTTATCAATGAAAAAACAACAAAAACAGTTAATTAAAGAGATAATACGATTACAATGCCAATTCAAGGAAAGCAGTCAATATTCTCCATATGTCTCTCATGTTGTATAATTTTGATACGACGTAATTCATGATTAATTGCATAGTCACAATCTACAGCGGGCATTGTATCAGCACCACGGCCACCCCCTCAGCCAATGAAGCTACCCCGCAGCCTTTTGCTGCATGCAAAAGAAGAAGACATCGTCACATCAGACAGTGGAAAATCACACTAAAATATGCAATTTGGCGTCTGTCTGTCTGTCTGTCTGTGTCTGACCACGACACATTTGGTCATTACTTATCTAATCTCAACCAAACAAGTCAGGGGGACTCGTGGTCACACGACAGAGGTTGTTGCAACTTAATTTGCCTCCCTCCCCAATGATGGGGGAGGGGGGGGGGGGGTTCCACCATGAGCGAACACCGTATCAAGAAGTATAAATAGCCTTCCGTGGTGTTTCATGGAGCACACCAACAGGAAGTAAAAATGATTGTCACCACAAACATTTCAGTCAATTCCGTCCAAGGTACGGTTACCTTTCTAAACAGTCGCTATTGTTGTTTAACATGAAACTGAAAGGAATTTGGAAGAAACCCAACGTCCTTGAGGCATTCTACGTTTATCGCGTCCCCCACAGACTAACAGATCCGAGCAGCCTCGACTTTCTCGGCCTCTAGGTAGGCCGCCAGCTCGGCCACAATGATCTTCAGCTAATAAAGCTGCTTAAATGAGTCTTCATGCAACAATTATGTCTCCCACTGCGTGTCCGATTTTTATAGGCATCAAATTATATTTGAACTGCACACGGATTGTTTATAACCTTTTGTATCTTGGTGCCTCGTGTGTGATTTATTCCAGCCCTGACTTCAAGTGTGACGTGCGATATTACCCCCCGACAACCTTACGGCCCAATTGTGACGTTCATTCAATGCATTTATAACCCCATTCCTGAGAGTTACGAGCATTGTTTAACACCCACCTGAAGGAAATTTGGAGAGAATTGGACGTACGTACACATCGGTGGTGTATTGGCGAACAGTCACTAGGTCTGCACACCAACCGGAAGTAAAAAATATTATAACAAGTTATCCAGTTCCGTCGATAAGTGGCCGACTTTGGGTGACATTCACGATCAGGTTTCTCCAAAACATCCTGACACTCAACTGCTTTCCGAAGCTCTGGCAAAGTTACAGTATCTTGGTTGCAGCCTTCACCGCATCCATTAGGCACGTACAAAGATTTTCCTCTTCCTCGTCTTCCCTTTATATGATTGACTTCTCCAGACTTTCGTTTTCTGCACGCATGATGTGTCCAAAGTATGACAGTTTCTGTTTTAGCATCGGTGCTTCTAATGTACATGGTGGTCTAATTTCTTCAAGCCCTAATTTGCTTGTTACCTCTGTCACGGGAGGTGGACGGAGGTTATGTTTTCACCCCTGTCTGTCTGTTTGTCTGTCTGCGAGCATGATATCTCAAAGTTGTGGGTGATTTCAGATGAAATGTGGTGCACCGGTTGTGTGTGTGTGTGTGACAAGAACGAATTTTTCTTAGATTTCGGTGAAGATCCGGATCCATCTGCTAGAATTTTAAAAGTGATTCTTCACCATTGAGCGATAGGGCCAAAAATGTTATATAGAATGATATCTCAAAAAGTTGTGAACAGATCATGACAAAACTTGGAGGATGAGTTGGGTAGTTGACTAGACAAAACAGATTATATTTTGGTTAACTTCCGGCCGGATGCAGATCCAATTAAGAAAGTGATCAAGAAAGATTAAGGATGCAGGTCCGGCCTGTCGGTGGTAAAACGTAAACTGTTCATCCTGGCGGAGGTATACGCTCCACCGAGTGTCGTTCTTGTTCTTCTTACAGTCCATGGAATTTTTCACATTAATCTCCAACATCACATTTTTTTTTAATGTCAATCTTCTTCCTTTCTTTCTTTTTCACCGTCTGTCCACGACTCACATCCATACATTGCAACTGGAAATATCAGAACATCCACCAGCCTCCTCTTGGTTTGTCTTGCCACATACGGTATGTGTTGGTGGTCGCTAGACTATCCTTAGTCTCAGGTTTTCCGTCTGTCTGTATGTCTGTCTGTTTGTTTGTATGTAATGACTAATGGACAGCTCTGGAGGCCAGAGAGTCAGACGATTTTGATGAAACTTCACTGGTAGGTTCATACCAGGATCTAGTTGTATGCTTTTGAGCACCGTTGCTAGGACGCCACCATTGCCTAGCAACGAGACTTTGAAATTTTTGAAAAAATACGAAAAAAAAATATTCGAAAATCTAAAATCGGCTTCTGCGCCACTATAATCAACCTCTGTCAAAAATTTTCAGCCCGATCCGTCAAAAACTGTATGACTAGTATGCAATTATATTACTATATGCTTTCACCCAACGTTCGCTTTGGGATTCCCAACGTAAGGTTAGGGAATCGAACACAAATGATGAATGGACAGTTGCTCGTCAGGTTCCGATATGGAACAACGAACGGCAAAAATGCCATCTGATGTGTTCTCTTATCTACATATTTCAAATTCGCCTTCGTCTAGCGACCACCCATGTCCCTACCGGCTTGTCTTTTCAGATCTTGTCAATGCTGACATCGTTGTTCTCCCCAATGCCGAAGCGTCTGTTATTTGTCCTCTACATTCTCAATCCATCCCTACTTTCGAACGCAGGAAGATGAAACTTTCCGTTATTTACACATGATCGTCTCTCAACCTGAACCTGTCGATCTTCTGACAAAATTTTAGTCTTTTTTTAGGTTTAAATAAAAACTACCTTTTTCACTTTCCTTTTTCACTCTCTGCAACAATTTCAAGTCTTCTTTACTTTCTGCCAACTGAGTGGTATCATCAACATGCCTTTAGTGGTTGATACATCTTCCTGCAATCCCAACTCCAGCCTCGACATCATCCAAGTTTGATTTTTCATCAAAAATATGAGAAGAACAAATTAATAATGATAATAATATTATTAACGAGGGGGCGTGGGGGTGGATATAGCCTGGGTTTGAATCTTGGCCGAGCTATAAACTGTTATGATCCCGATGTTTCAAGGAAAGGACGAGACATCGATGCGTGTTGCATCCATCGGATGGATGTTAAACTGGGAATCCCATCTGTTGGCATTATTTGGTTGACGTTAAAGATTCCATGGCGTTGTTCGCGAAGAGTAGGCGAGCTATCGAAATGAACAAATTCCTGCTCTAACCTTAGGTGAACATGCCTGGTGTTGGCTTAATGGTTAGGGGTGGTGGGCTTTGGATCCTAGGGTCCTGAGTTCAAATCCCGCTCAGCTGTTGAATTAATACCAGGTGGGGTTAACTCTGTCTGTCATCCTTCTGAGGTCAGCAAAAATGAGTGCCAGCATGCTGGTATCCTGTGTCGGAGTGGCGACCCGTCCAGGATTGTGTCCAATAGCCAAGGAGACTGCTTAGACAGCATCAACGCTCTGCAGAGTGTGGTCCCGATCTCCTCTCCTCCTTCGCTGAACATCAGACCTGGCCGGCCGGTTCGTGAGAGACCTGGGCCAAGCGTTCCCGTCCAACCGCACAAGAACGTGGGAATAATTGTGACCATTAAACAATAAAAAGAAGAATAATAAAATGAACACACCGCCACCTGCATTGTGCACACCTGCCATCCCCTGCCCCGGCTGCTCCCTCAGGGAGCGGATGATTCCAGTCATTTTAATTCGGAGCACAGCAGATAAAAAACAAATTACCATGGCCTGGCCAACCTCCCATGGTTTGACAATGATTCTCAAACAGTTTGAAGGGGCCTTTTGATTTCAACATACGTCTTGACAGATTTACTGCATCTTTTGTAAAGGACTTTTCATCACTCACAAAGCTGCGCATGGTTTCAAAACACTAAGCGATTACTAAAAAATTAAGGTTTGTCGTATGTGAGCGATTACAGATGCAGACGATTCGATCAAATTGCCGATAGCTTGGGGGACAAAAAGGTAAACCCTCATGTACACTTGGGACTAAAACACCAAATGTATTTCACTTTCTCTGAATCAAAGACAAACTTTCAACTAGAAGTCTTATAACGAAGTAGTAATCGGTGTAAACAAGTTTTTGGGACACAGAAGGCATTCAATTCGAATCCACCATTCATCGCACGCATTGAGCGTACGGGAAATAAGACGCATCGACGAGGAAAGGCAATATCAGGTATGTCGTACAGAACAGGTAGCAACTGGCAGGGGCAAACGAATTGTACCGTCCACGTTTACACTGTACACACGGCCTTGGTTTTAAGTAGTGCCTGACAGCGTCGCCATCCAAGTCCTTGAGCAATTGTCAATAACCTGCATCCTGGTTGTATAACCGGTTCGTGCAGAAGTAAATCAGAGCATGTACCGGTCGCCGCCCATCATGCGACGTAGGTCATCGATCTTGGTCTTGAGTTACCTTGATCTTTCCTTCCTGTGCTCGTCCTCGTCTTATCAACTTGCATTCTAATAGAAGACAACTTACGGCCTAAAGAGCCGTACATTTGGTTGGCAGACCTTCGGAAGGATTGCATATCAATTCCAAACGTACATTGTTCGGTTCCAGCTATGTTGTTTGAGCATGTTTGACTGGACAGCTTTCCGCTGATCATTTTGGCCATGGCTACAATCACACTTTGGAGATGATCTCATCGTCAGCAGTCGACTTCAATTACATGTTGCCTGGGGGATTCTGGCTGGGCACAAAAGCGACATATTGTATTTGCAGATATACCTTCCTGTCTTTCTTCCCCGATTTTTTTTTTTTTTAATGACATTCATGCTCCCCTAATCTGTTCACCTCTTCACCTTTTTGTTTTTCCACTTCAAGCTCTACTGCTACCCCACCCCACCTCCACTATCTTATCATCATATCTGTTTTTCAACTGCTTTTCTCCAAAGCCTTCCTCTTTAATCCCAGGAGCCCTGTAATTCTTACATGAGCACAAAGTAGAGTTTTTGACCCCCACTCCCTCCAGATCGCCCCCTACCATCCAATACATCGCATACATGGCGATTCCCTCTCCTCCTCTGGCTCCTTAGATCTGCAATCAAGATCCTTGGATCTCTTTTCTTTCTGCAGCCCTCTACCTGTTCTCACCACTTCTCTTCCGTTTCTCAATTTTTCTTTTTAAGTTTCTCGTTTTACTCCCCAACTCTCTCTCTCTCTCACACACACGCACACACATGCACACACGCACACACACACACACAAACCCCGATATGAACCACAATTTCAATCACTTCTGCAACTCCTCCGAAACGCTATCTCCAATCAGCTTCGAAACAATTCATACATATCGTGATCTCGAATCTCACATTACAACCTCGAGAAGACCTCTTGTGTGCATGAAGTCAGTCTGACTCTGATAGGGGTTTCAGTGAAATGTATATCGATGACATCAATATCATGTTACCAGATGGGATGAAGGGATTCTCAGAATGCAACCGAGCAGTCCGATGTCAAGCCTTTGCGGCTGCCTCGTGGTCCACCTGCCTTCTGTTACCTGCTTGTTTGATTATACGATGTAATTCAACCAGACGATAGACAGTTTGCTGACTCAATAGTCTCTATTAAGCACTGCCTGGATCAGTGTACAAAGTATCCTCGTTTCCATGGATACATTGCACGTCGACTCATCACCTATTCCTCCCAGCATTTTTTATTATCCAGGCAACTACTCATTCGGCCATTACTCCATTCCCTACATATACAGACTAAGCCCACCAGCCTTTGAGTTTCAGGTTGTCAGTGACTCTCAATATCAATACAACATATGCCGGCATTCTTATGGCTGGAAAAGTGGCATTATTGTGCTTCATCGATGATACTATGGTTGCCGACAAGTTGTCGCTGCTCACCAGGAAAACTGGTATTGTTGTGAATAATTGGAAAGCACTGGATGGGAAGTTGGCAGCTTTATGTCCAGAGCTCTCTCTCCAAAAAAAACTACATTTTGCGGTGCTTGAGAAACGTTCTGGCAAAGGAACAAAGGAAAATACATCGAAGGCCCTTTGACCCATCAATCTTTTATTTCATACACACGTAGTTAACTTAATCGACGTGTTTAGTTATCTTTTATGTAGGAACCCAATTTTATCCTTTTAATTTATCTCAATTAACATCCACAACCCTTTACCTATCCCATTTAAATGAGAGGCAGGAAATTTAGTTTTGGTACTGGCACAAAATATCCCACTTTTTTTTGAGAGATACAACTTAAGCCTGTCACATTTGCTCTATGGCTAGGATACGGCGGCTGTACCCCCCCTGAATTGACAGAAACGTGCAGCAGGGTCGGCAACGCAGGGTCGACGCACGGTTCCCCTACGCCCGCCGTGCATCCTACCTACGGCCTCCGTGGCAGTCTGCGTCGACCGTGCGTCCACCGTGCGCTACCGCTAGAGATCGGGAGTAAGGTGTTTGCCTATACTCCGAACTGGTATATTCAGTTATATATATTATAGTTATAGTATATTCAGTTATATATACTGGTATATTCCGAACTGGTATATTTTTATTTCAGTAAAAAAAGAACTGGTATACGAGTGGTTTCAAAAAGTATCCAACCTTAATTTTTCGTGCGTAAACAAATGAAGCTAGGGAGGCATGGTTTGGTGCGTGTATGTAGGCGATCCTAATCGTATGCGTGAATATTTTCCCGCCTGCAGAAGCTGTCAGTCGCCGACAGACCGCCGATGAGTGAGGAAGTGTAATGAGTGCCGTCGGATTTTCGTTTTTGACAAAATGACGGATCACTGTGGTCTCATCGCCATGATCACTGTGTTGAAGAAGTTGGATCGCTGTTCACAGTCTCCAGCATGTCCTGTGCGATCTCCAAATGGAGTCGCTTCTGCTCGATCGTTAGCAGCTTGGCACGAACTTCGCTGAGATTCTCCTTAAGCCCAAATCCTCAGTCACAATGGAATGAACGGATCCAATGCTGACGCCCGCCTCGTCTGCAAGTTCTCTGATCGTGATTCGACGATCCTGCATCAGCAGGGTCCTCACTTGGTCAATGACGATCTCATTTCGGGATGTTGAGGGCCTACCAGAAGTGCTTCACTTTCCACTGATGTGCGACCATCTTGAAGCGGTGTACCACTCTTTATCTGTGTGGTGCCCATTGCTTCGTTCCCGAAGGCCTGTTGAATCTTGCGGATCATTTCCACTTGGGAATCGCCAAGCTTTACACAAAATTTGATGCAGTAGCGTTGTTCAAGTTTTTTCGTCATTTTGTCAAAAGCGAAAATCCGACGGCGCTCACTTACACTTCCTCACTCATCGGCGGTCTGTCGGCGACTACAGCTTCTGCAGGCGGGAAAATATTCACGCATACGGATTAGGATCGCCTACATACGTGCACCAAACCACGCCTCTCTAGCTTCATTTGTTTACGACGAAAAATTAAGGTTGGATACTTTTTGAACACACCTCGTATATACCCACTCGTTACCGTCCGTCTGGCCGCACGTTCGCCTTAGGGCCCCCCTGCGGTCGCCCTTGAGGCTACCTTGCGTCTGCCTTAAAATTATATGGCCGCCGCAGGAACGCCCTAAGGTCACCGTGCGACATCAAATCAAAGACCGTACGGACCCCCACGTTTCGTTCTCCACAATTCTAAATACGCCGTGCGGCTACCAGAAAAATAAAACATATGTGACTGCTACATTGTGTGACCGTGAAATACTGCGGCCGCCCTATAATTGATAGTGGCCATAGATTTTGTAGACCCTACGGATGCCGTGCCAAATTTGACTTAGGCTTATCTTCAACCATCACAACTTCAATGTAAATATGAACAATTACCAGCTTTACGTCCCCATGCAAAGTATGGCATTCTACAAGATGGAGCACCCATCTGCAAGCACCGATGGCAGTTTTAGTCCGGTTGGAATCCGAAGGAGAAAAATTAGTTGTAACCAGAGAGCTCGAAGGTAATCATACTCCCAACTTGGCCGTCTCTTAACCGACACATCCAATATTCCATAGACGTCTCCCATCAAAGTACTACTCTGGGATCGACCCTGCTTAACTTCTGAGATATGATAGGATCAGAATCTTGCTAAACTCCTCCATAACAGGGGTATCTTGCCCCCACCTTCCTTTGCAAAAGCTGGATGAACAATCAACCGAAAACATAGAAAGAAAACAACTGATACATTATTATAAACAAACAGAAGACAAAACACTGCATTGGAGTCATCAGAAGGAACCCGAAGAAGGAAAGAGAAAAGATGGAGTCATCAGGAGGAACCTGGACCGGATTCGGGTTTTAGCCGCCACTGCACAATGCTCAAACCCATCCAGGCTCAGCCACGTGAGCCTTACAGAAAACTTTCTGCAAGAATTCACTTCTCCTGGACAGATAAAGAAAGAAAGAAAGAAACTAGAGGGGACTCAGTGGAGCGCATACCTCCGCCACACAATGCCTTATCTACGAGAACATATCTGGCCCAATACATTTTTGAAATATCATGCTATACTATATCATTTTTGGCCCTATCTCTCAATGGTGAAGAATCACTTTAAAAATTAAATAATCCTCATATCCAGATTTGGATCTTCACCAAAGTTGAATCATTCCTTCCTCATCTCACACCCAACATGTTCACCAAGTTTCGTCTGAATCCGTCAACAACTTTTTTGAGATATCGTCCTTTTTAAAGGTTTTGGCCCTATCTCTCAATGGTGAAGAATCACTTTTAAAATTCTAGTAGTCGGATCCGGATCCGGATCTTCACCAAAATCGAATCAGTTCGTCCTTGTCGCACACTGGACGTGTCCACAAAATTTCTTCCGGATCCGTCCACAACTTTTTAAGATATCCTGTACACACAAACAGACAGACAGACAGACAGAAAGGGGTGAAAACATAACCTCCTTCACCTTTGGTGGCAGGGGCAATAAAGAGTAAAAGAGATGAGAGAGAATAAAAATCAAGAATTAGAATGAATAAAGAGAATTGTGAAAAATAATTCGAAAGAAGTGTGAAAGGAACAAAGAACAAAGGTGTCGGGAAGAACCTGGGCAGAGAGATTTCTGCAGTTACTCCCCAGGTTCAAACACAACAACTTGCACAAGCTACCAGAGGTCCATCAGCAGGGAAGCACATTCCACATAGCTTCAGGATATGGTACAAACATAATCCAACAGAAGACTGTATTGGAGTCATCAGGACGAACCTGAAGATGTGAAGAGCAAAGATGAAGACATCAGGAGGAACCTGGATATGATTTATTTTTTTAACTTAATATGGCTCTTGGTCTGAATAAGTAATTCAGACCAAGATTACAGCCATAAAGCAGTAATCTCACCTTATGATCAAATGGTCACTCGCAAATCATACTTGACAAACAGTAAGAATGTTGTGATTGTCAGGGACAATGACACAGCCTCAGAAAATCATTGCAGGAGTTCCTCGAAGTGTTGTCCTTGGCCCAACGAGCTTCAACTTTTTCATCAATGACCTTCCCTCCTTCATAAGATGAGGACTTGCGCTGTTCTTTGATGATCTGACAGTGTTAAGCACCATTCAAAACACCTCTGATAATGAAGAAACACACACCTGACTGCAGCAGGACCTTGAGAAGTGGCAAGTTTAATTACCTCCACCACCGAAGGTGAAGGGGGTTATGTTTTCACCCCTTTCTGTCTGTCTGTCTGTTTGTTTGTTACTTGCAAAATCAAAGATTTTTCAAGTACAGTGTATTGGTCAGTCGATTTTGTTATTAAGTCTGTCTGTCTGTCTGTCTGTCTGTCTATAGCCTCCAGGTCACAATTTAAAATCAATCATCATGAAACTTCACCAAGTTGGAGAGCGAGTCTCAACTGAGAAACCCATTGATTTTGAGGTCAAAGGGAATCTTGAGGTCAAATTTCTAAAATCGTCATTTTTCATTCGATGGACCTGAAATTTATGTGCATATTGCATATTGCATATTGCGTCACTTTGCGTCTGGTTTGCATATTTGATTTGCATATTGCGTCACTGAATTGAGAAACCAACTGTTTTTGAGATCAAAAGGTCAAAGGTCAACTTAAGGTCAAATTTCTAAAATCATAAATTTTCAACTGAAAAATCGTCAGCTTCCATCCTATTAACTTGAAAGTTAAGCAGGATTTGCATCGTCCATCACTGAATTGGGAAAGCAACTGTTGAGGTCAAAAGGTCAATGGGTCAACTCGAGGCCAAACTTCTAAAATAATCAAATTCCATCTGAAAAATCGTCAATTTTCACCCAATTAACCTGAAAATTATGCAGCAATTGGATAGTGCATCACTGAATACGGAAACCAACTAGTTTTGAGGTCAAAAGGTCAAAGATCAAACATCTGAAAACATCAATTTCAATCTGAAAAATAATCAATTTTCATCCGATTGACCTGAGCTTTGATTAGGATTGTCAATTTTAATCTTAATGAAATGGGCAATCTGATGTATCCATGGCAACATTTGGAGGGGAGTGGATTTTACAAGTATCGTGCTCTGCACGACATCTTTATCTTGTTACTTGCAAAATCGAGGATTTTTCAAGTATGTTGGTCAGTCGATTTGTTATTCTGTCTGTTTGTCGCCTACAGGTCACAATTTTAAACCGATCTTCACGAGACTTCACCACATGCTAGAGTTTGTCATACGGAAGAAGCCGATTGTTTTTGAGGTCAAGATAGACCAAAAGGTCACCATCTTAGGTGGTATTTCTAAAATCCTCATTTTCAATACTATTCACTTGAAATTTGAAGAGGATTTGCAGATCTGGTCACTGAATTCAACCACCAATTATTTTGGAGGTTCACTTTGGCCAAAAGGTCAACATAGGCCGAATTTCTAAAATACGCAATTTTCATCTGATTCACTTGAAATTTGAAGAGGAGTTGCATATTTGGTCATTGAATTCAACTACCAATTATTTTTTCGGACAAATTTGTTTTATGGATTTTGCAAGTATCGTGCTCTGCACAACATCTTCTTCTTGTTTGTTACTTACGAAATCTAAAGATTTCGTAAGTATATTGATGACTTCCGTCCTTGTTTTGTGTTTGTTGTTTGTGTGTTTGTTTGTTTGTAGGCACGATAACTCGAGAACGGAAGAAGCTACCAATGTCAAATTACACCACGTGATTCAGGAGGGCGATGGCTAGCGCTGATTAGATTTTTGGTCAAAATCGGTCAAAGGTCAAGGTCACAGTGAGGTCAAACATAATTCCGTAAACTCATGTGGAGAAATGGAGTATCTTTGCTTCGGTCGACGTTACGAGTTCTTTTTAACTTCGATTTTAATTTTGTCTTCGGTTTTTGCGATTGCTTAGGACGCTTAACACTCAGTTGTCGAAATTCTGGTAAAAATCGGATGTTTTGGAGACGTTTTAAGATTGTATAAAAATATTTCACTCGCCATCACGGCTCGTCACGTGGTGCAGCGCGCTCGAGCAGACGCGTCGTTGAGTCACGTAAAGGTTTTGCGTGTGCGCGCTGACAGTGTTTTCAATAAAGATGGTGTTTAAAAGTCATTTTTTATCCCAATAAAGGTTATCGTCGCATGCCTGACTCGCTAAGCCATCGGATTATGTAAAGATTGTTTGTGGATGGCCGAATATTACGGTTTTTGACTTTGATAAAATAATATTAAATAATTGCGTGGAGAAATGGAGATTTTTGCTTCGGTCGACGTTACGAGTTCGTTTTAACTCGGATCGCAATTCTGTTTTCACTTTTGGTAACGGTTAAGTATGCTTAATACTCGGTTGTCGAAATTCTGGTAAAAATCGGAGTTTTTATGAGATTTATGTCGGGTGTCGTGTCTGAGGCTTAACAGAAGATTATGCTAATGAGGGGGATTGTAACACACGGCATTACGCGCTCGTTTTAAAGTCAATTTTAATCCTGTCTTCACTTTTGGTAACGGTTAAGTATGCTTAACACTCGGTTGTCGAAATTCTGGTAAAAATCGGATGTTTTATGAGATTTATGTCGGGTGTCGTGTCTGAGGCTTAACTGAAGATTATGCTAATGAGGGGGATTGTAACACACGGCATTACGCGCTCGTTTTAAAGTCAATTTCAATCCTGTTTTCACTTTTGGTAACGGCTAAGTATACTTAATACTCGGTTGTCGAAATTCTGGTAAAAATCGGATGTTTTATGAGAGGTTTGGTACAGAATCATCGTAGAAACTTCTGGTTTGCGTCGCTACCTTCTCTAGAGACAGCTTTTATTAGACAAGGTTAGAGGTCAAGTTGACGATTTCGTAAGTACCAGTCTATGACTGCTTGTTTGTTTGTTTGTTTGTTTGTAGGCACGATAACTCGAGAACGGAAGAAGCTACCAATGTCAAATTACACCATGTGATTCAGGAGGGTGATGGCTAGTGCTGATTAGATTTTGGTCAAAATCGGTCAAAGGTCAAGGTCACAGTGAGGTCAAACATCCAAAAAATGATAACTCAAGAACGGAAGAAGCTACCAATGTCAAATTACACCACGTGATTCAGGAGGGTGGTGGCTAGCGCTGATTAGATTTTGGTCTAAATCGGTCAAAGGTCAAGGTCACAGTGAGGTCAAACATCCAAAAAATGATAACTCGAGAACGGAAGAAGCTACCAATGTCAAATTACACCACGTGATTCAGGAGGTGGTGGCTAGCGCCGATTAGATTTTGGTCTAAATCGGTCAAAGGTCAAGGTCACAGTGAGGTCAAACATCCAAACATTCGATTTTTGATGGTTTGGTACAGAATCATCGTAGAAACTTCTGGTTTGCGTCGCTACCTTCTCTAGAGACAGCTTTTATTAGACAAGGTCAGAGGTCAAGTTGACGATTTCGTAAGTACCAGTCTATGACTGCTTGTTACTTACGAAATCTAAAGATTTCGTAAGTATATTGATGACTACCGTTTCTGTTTGTTTGTTACTTACGAAATCTAAAGATTTCGTAAGTATATTGATGACTACCGTTTCTGTTTGTTTGTTTGTATGTTGTTTACTTACGAAATCTAAAGATTTTGTAAGTATATTGATGCCTTCCGTTTCTGTTTGTTTGTTTGTTTGTATGTTTGTATGTTTGTTTGTTTGTTTGTTTGTAGGCACGATAACTCGAGAACGGAAGAAGCTACCAATGTCAAATTACACCACGTATTCAGGAGGGTGATGGCTAGTGCTGATTAGATTTTGGTCAAAATCGGTCAAAGGTCAAGGTCACAGTGAGGTCAAACATAATTCCGTAAATTAACGTGAGAAATGTGAGTATTTTTGCTTCGCTCGACGTTACGAGTTCGTTTTAACTTCGATTTTAATTTTGTCTTCGGTTTTTGCGATCGCTTCGGATGCTTAAAACTCGGTTGTCGAAATTCTGGTAAAAATCGGATGTTTTGGAGACGTTTTAAGATTGAATAAAAAATATTTCACTCGAAGCGTCAAGGGTCATCCCATGATGCATTGCGCTCGAGCAGACGTCACGGGTCGTCCCATGATGCATTGCGCTCGAGCAGACGTCACGGGTCGTCCCATGATGCATTGCGCTCGAGCAGACGCGTCGTTGAGTGACATTAAGGTTTTGCATGGAGAAATGGAGATTTTTTGCTTCGCTCCACGTTACGAGTTCGTTTTAACTTCGATTTTAATTTTGTCTTCGGTTTTTGCGATCGCTTAGGACGCTTAAAACTCGGTTTCGAAATTCTGGTAAAAATCGGATGTTTTGGAGACGTTTTAAGATTGTATAAAAAATATTTCACTCGAAGCGTCAAGGGTCGTCCCATGATGCATTGCGCTCGAGCAGACGTCACGGGTCGTCCCATGATGCATTGCGCTCGGCAGACGTCACGGGTCGTCCCATGATGCAGTGCGCTCGAGCAGACGCGTCGTTGAGTGACGTTAAGGTTTTGCATGGAGAAATGGAGATTTTTGCTTCGCTCGACGTTACGAGTTCGTTTTAACTTCGATTTTAATTTTGTCTTCGGTTTTTGCGATCGCTTAGGACGCTTAAAACTCGGTTGTCGAAATTCTGGAACAGTGATGAATAACTGATATATATAATAAATAATAAGTCTTTTATCAGATTCTTCTGAAAGTAATACACCTATTATCTGGATATCCTGCTGGTACTGAATCACTTTAAAAAAAAAAAAAATGGAATTTTATAAGAATCTAGTTTTTGTCTGGGACTCATTATCTGCAAACCACAGTGTAAAATCGTAGACCACAATGAATTCAGATTCAAGCTCCCTTGGGCTTCTGACTGATTCATGCTTTTATTAGACAAGGTCAGAGGTCAAGTTGACGATTTCGTAAGTACCAGTCTATGACTGCTTGTTTGTGTGTTTGTGTGTTGTTTTGTGCACGATAACTCGAGAACGGAAGAAGCTACCAATGTCAAATTACACCACGTGATTCAGGAGGGTGATGGCTAGTGCTGATTAGATTTTGGTCAAAATCGGTCAACGGTCAAGGTCATGGTGAGGTCAAACATTCGATTTTTGATGGTTTGGTACAGAATCATCGTAGAAACTTCTGGTTTGCGTCGCTACCTTCTCTAGAGACAGCTTTTATTAGACAAGGTCAGAGGTCAAGTTGACGATTTCGTAAGTACCAGTCTATGACTGCTTGTTGTTTGTTTGTTTGTAGGCACGATAACTCGAGAACGGAAGAAGCTACCAATGTCAAATTACATCGCGTGATTCAGGAGGGTGATGGCTAGCGCTGATTAGATTTTGGTCAAATCGGTCAAAGGTCAAGGTCACAGTGAGGTCAAACATAATTCCGTAAATTAACGTGGAGAAATGTGAGTATTTTTGCTTCGCTCGACGTTACGAGTTCGTTTTAACTTCGATTTTAATTTTGTCTTCGGTTTTTGCGATCGCTTAGGCGCTTAAAACTCGTTGTCGAAATTCTGGTTAAAATCGGATGTTTTGGAGACGTTTTAAGATTGTATAAAAAAATTTCACTCGAAGCGTCAAGGGTCGTCCCATGATGCAGTGCGCTCGAGCAGACGTCACGGGGCGACCATGATGCAGTGCGCTCGAGCAGACGCGTCGTTGAGTCACGTTAAGGTTTTCCGTGTGCGCGGTGACGGTTTTTTCAATAAAGATGGTGTTTAAAAGTCATTTTTTATCCCAATAAAGGTTAATGTCGCATGCCTGACTCGCTGAGCCGTCGGATTATGTAAAGATTGTTGGTGGATGGCCGAATATTACGGTTTTGTGACTTTGATAAAATAATATTAAATATTGCGTGGAGAAATGCCGATTTTTGCTTTGCTCGACGTTACGAGTTCATTTTAACTTCGATTTTAATTTTGTCTTCAGTTTTTGCGATCGCTTAGGACGCTTAAAACTCGGGTGTCGAAATTCTGGTAAAAATCGGATGTTTTATGAGATTTATGTCGGGTGTCGTATCTGAGGTATTATGCACTGAAGATTATGCTAATGAGGGGGATTGTAAGACACAGCATTACGCGCTCGTTTGCGTCGCTACCTTCTCTCGAGACAGCTTTTATTAGACAAGGTCAGAGGTCAGTTGACGATTTCGTAAGTACCAGTCTATGACTGCTTGTTTGTTTGTTTGTAGGCACGATAACTCGAGAACGGAAGAAGCTACCAATGTCAAATTACATCACGTGATTCAGGAGTGTGATGGCTAGTGCTGATTAGATTTTGGTCAAAATCGGTCAAAGGTCAAGGTCACAGTGAGGTCAAATATTCGATTTTTGATGGTTTGGTACAGATAACTCGAGAACGGAAGAAGCTACCAATGTCAAATTACACCACGTGATTCAGGAGGGTGATGGCTAGTGCTGATTAGATTTTGGTCAAAATTGGTCAATGTTCAAGGTCACGGTGAGGTCAAACATTCGATTTTTGATGGTTTGGTACAGAATCATCGTAGAAACTTCTGGTTTGCGTCGCTACCTTCTCTAGAGACAGCTTTTATTAGACAAGGTCAGAGGTCAAGTTGACGATTTCGTAAGTACCAGTCTATGACTGCTGTTTGTTTGTTGTTTGTTTGTATGTTTGTTTGTTTGTTTGTAGGCATGATAACTCGAGAACGGAAGAAGCTACCAATGTCAAATTACACCACGTGATTCAGGAGGGTGATGGCTAGTGCTGATTAGATTTTGGTCAAAATCGGTCAACGGTCAAGGTCACGGTGAGGTCAAAAAATTCGATTTTTGATGTTTGGTACAGATAACTCGAGAACGGAAGAAGCTACCATGTCAAATTACACCACGTGATTCAGGAGGGTGATGGCTCATGCTGATTAGATTTTGGTCAAAATCGGTCAACGGCCAAGGTCACGGTGAGGTCAAACATTCGATTTTTGATGGTTTGGTGGTACAGAATAATCGTAGAAACTTCTGGTTTGCGTCGCTACCTTCTCCAGAGACAGCTTTTATTTGAGATGGTGGGAGGTCAAGTTGACGATTTCGTAAGTTCCAGTCTATGACTGCTTGTTTGTTTGTTTGTAGGCACGATAACTCGAGAATGGAAGAAGCTACCAATGTCAAATTACACCACGTGATTCAGGAGGGTGATGGCTTGCGCTGATTAGATTTTGGTCAAAATCGGTCAAAGGTCAAGGTCACAGTGAGGTCAAACATTCGATTTTTGATGGTTTGGTACAGAATCATCGTAGAAACTTCTGGTTTGCGTCGCTACCTTCTCTAGAGACAGCTTTTATTAGACAAGGTCAGAGGTCAAGTTGATGATTTCATAAGTACCAGTCTATGACTGCTTGTTTGTTTGTTTGATTGTGTGCAGGATATCTCAAAAAGTTGCAGACGGATCCGGATGGAATTTTGTGGACAGGTTCAGTGTGTGACAATGGTGAACCGATTAGATTTTGGTGAAGATCCGGATCTGTATCCGGCTACTATAATTTTTAAGTGATTCTTCACCATTGAGAGAAGGGGCCAAAAACGATACATAGCACGATATCTCAAAAAGTTATGGACGGATTCAGACGAAACTTGATGGACACATTGGGTGTGCGGCAAGGACAAAGTGATTCAATTTTGGTGAAGATCCGAATCCAGATCTGGATACGATAATTATTTAATTTTTTAAGTGATTCTTCACCCTTTGAGAGCATAGCATGATATATAGCATGATATTTCAAAATGTATTGGGCCCAATATGTTCTCATGGATCAGGCAATACATGGTGGAGGTATGTGCTCTACCGAGTGCCCTTTTCGTTCAAAAATGTATTGTACCCGATATGTTCTCATGGATCAGGCATTACATGGTGGAGGTATGTGCTCTACCGAGTGCCCTTTTCGTTAAAAAATGTATTGTACCCGATATGTTCTCGTGGAGCAGGCAATGTGGGGCAGAGGTATGCGCTCTACTGAGTGCCCTTCTAGTTCACACCTGAAATGTGTCATGCAATGACAATCTCAAACAAGACAGATGATCTCAACCAGAATTTCATTTGCATCATCCTTCCAGAGTGCTGCCTGTGTTAACATCTTCAGCTTCACGCATAACCACCACATCAACACCATGACTGCAAAAGCAGGATAGAGGTTGGGCATTCTAAATGAAGTGGATCACCTTCTGACTCTTCAGAAAAAAAACCACAGTCGACACAGCTAATGGAATACTTACTGTTCGCATGGAGGGTGGTGTTCGCTCCATGCAGGATAGAGCTGCTCCCTGAATCAGGTCATGTGAATATTTGACAAACATCCACCACATGATGCACAGGTGATCTATGATTGCATTGTGTACTATGCACAGAATGAATTACAAGCAACACTGCTTCAATGAGTTCCAATCTCAAAACCTGTGCCCTTAACAACGAAAAGAGCAACATCATGCTGGAAACTACTTCACATTCTCATCAGCTGAAATTTCACTTCCAATCACACAAAATATCGACATGGATGGACATGAAATTATTGCAGACCTGGAGTCGCGGGTGTACTACAAGAGTGGGGGTATCCCCGGTTCTCCCCCCGGACTCACCGTGAATCGAGGACGTCGCACACGAATAACTTCATGTCTCGGCGGGTCGCTAATCGATGGCGAACGCCAATAACTTGACCACGTGACCCAGTGTCCTCCGTCTGACAACCGTTTAACTGTGATACACGCAGTCTCCTTATCAGGGAATCGCGCCCTCGATGCGTACTTGCGTTAAACTTACCGTATCAGGTGCAGCCGCGTGGAGCTGCCAAGTACACACCGGCTAATAAACAGATTATTGGGGTATAATTTCCTGGCTAGGCTAATCTGCAGACCGTGCTGGACCAATGAAGGAAAAGAAGAAAACGAGCTGGGTACATTTATAACAAGCAATTTATTAAAAGCAAGGCCTTCAGAATGCAGCTTGCCATTAGGATGTCACTTTCTTCATGGTTGAGAAGCCCCTCATCCTCACCAATCATCAACATGCTCATTCTGAGGTCACATGTGCAGAGCGGGTGTGAGAGGCTTCTTTTATTGACTTTGCTCTTCAGGATGACATCTCCAGCAGGAAGAGGAGAAGTCAGTGTCAGGTTGTAGGTTGTGATGGTGATCGTTGCCCTCTCATGATCTTTATGGGAGATACCACAATACCGGTCGAAGGTAACGAGCGCAGTAGTGATCTGGCTGTATTGCAGGGGTTGTCTGCTCATAGTTGCAGCTGTAGTTGAGACGGTAACTCCACAGGGCCACCGATGTGGTATAGAAGCTGTTGCACATCCACATCACTACATCTGGCTCCCTTGGCTTGCATGTGATGACGAGTTTCCCGACAAGATTCGACTTGTTGCCTCTGTGATAGATTCAAGGCTGATGTTTCACGTATGGCCAAGCACTAACAGATGGCTGAACAAAGCTTCAATGTGGAATGCTGTCTTAGACCCAACGTTAACACCCTTTTTCAAGGCTTCCAGTGTTTTCACTTTCTTCTTGATAGGGTTGTGAAAACCCACTGGAAGTGATTTTTTGAAGCTGTGTGTCATGGCTTGTCCAATTGCCAAAATGTCGGCAACATTGATCGAGTCATCAGCAACCTTGCCATTTACAATGTTGAACAGCTCTGTTGACTCTGTCGATAGGGGGTGTGAGTGCTTTGACGGCTCATCTGCCATCCGTTTTCAATCTTCACTGTCCAGCTTTTATTGTTTTTTGCCCTCTTATTTATATATGCGCCTTGTGGTAGATGCAGACTTCTCCTCTTCAGCCTGGTACATGGAATCAAACGCATGGGTGACTCTCTGGCAGAAGAGGTATGACAATGAATCAGAATGAATTTTTAACGTGAAAAATGAATCAGCCATACCTTAAAAAAAACAAACCCACCTTGACACTAGAATCATCCTTCCAGCATGTTCCAATCAAAAGTTATGTCCATTTTCCTAGTTTGTCCCCATCGCATGGTAGGCATATTGGAATTCTGTTGCTAGGCAATGTCAAAACTTTGTTTCAACATGGGTGATGAAGCCGCCACACTCAAAAATCCCCACCAAGACACGAGAATCATCCTTCAAGCGTGTTCCAATCGAAAGTTATGTCCATTTTTCTATTTTCCCCAAATCAGGCGACAGCCGTGCTTGGATTTACGCAAATTTTGAGAGTTGCCCAAAGATGCCAAGCTGGCATCTAATTGATCCCGCATCTAGGACTCCTACGGTTCATGAATCCATCAAAAGAAAACCTAGCAGTACCAACAATTTCTGGGTCCACATGGTGATTGTGAACGGTGGTTACTGGACTAATAAAGTAACACCACCCACAACTCTGAAGTGGGAATGTCGTTGGTTGTTACCTCCATATGCAGATTTCAGAGAGTGGAACAGAGTCCTCTTCGGACTCGAAGTATCCATCTCCATTTTGGTAGATACATATCGGGTCCTCTGCTTACATGTTGTTCTTCCTTCGGCTGCTCCTGTTGGGGTCGCCACAGCGGATCATCCGTTACAATCCGCATACTGATTTGGCATAGGTTTTACGCCGGATGCCCTTCCTGACGCAACCCTGGTCGCCTCTTACGACACAGGGAATAAGGATTGGGTTTCGCCATGATTCCAGGCTGCCCTACACCCTCTCATAGCTCGGCCCAGCGAGAGCACCCGTCCTCAAGCGATCCTCCAACCCAAGCCTCGAGTAGCGGATTACAGGCGCACGCCACTACGCCCGGTATAGGATCCTCATATATATATATATATATATATATATATATATATATATATATATATATATATATATATAAGACAGAGATAGATGGTTGTCTGTTCGCCTGTTTGCAGGGTGAAATGTGATTGGCTCATTGCAAGATTGAATAATGTATCGTATAGGTTTATTAAAAGCTGATATTCAAAATCTGATTGCATATCTGATGATTGGAACTCATGGCTTAAATAATTATGTGGAAATATCTAGTGAAATCGGAAAAAAAAATCAGAAAAATCTATTTTTTTTTCTAACCCGATGTAATTAAATACTCGAGTCCGCAGGACCTGGGGGTAAAATGGGTCCAAAATTCATTTTTTCACTCTTTTCCAGATACAGTAATTATTGTACGTCTGATTTTGTTTTACACCACCCAGGGACACCAGCAACAATCTTTTTAGGATTCGGATTCGACTTTTATAATATGTACATTTTTCGCTCACCTGGAACGTCCTTCGGGGGAGCTTAATGGATGGCGCGTTGTCCGTCCGTCCGTCCGTCTGTCTGTCCATCCACAAATACTTTCAACTTCTTCTCTGAAACAACACAGACGATTTCAATGAAACTTTACAACAATGTTCATCACCGTGAATGTTCCTTAAGTTTGTTCCATGACATGAAAAAAAAAATCGGGCCCCAAGGAGGTCTGCAGGGGTTGACCCCCAAAATATGTATTTGCTTTCTTCTCAGAAACTACACACACAATTTCAATGAAACTTGACCACAACCTTTATCACCCTTGATGTAGTAAAGTTTGTTCACGGCATTAAAGAAATAAAACTTCATAGGTATTTCCTTTCTTCTCCGTTATATATTTTGTGGGTCATCCATGCCATCCATGTGGGTTCCCCGCTACCAGGTGCGCGCCCAGGGTATTGCCCCTATGTTTTTAACGTATACATACTGTGTTTACAACATGGAATCGTGGTTTGTTTATTGACAGTGCATTACGATACGACCTCCGACAGGATGACCTCAATGGACCCACACTCACCTCTAAACTGTCTAGCCTGGGTTTGAATCCTGGTCCAGCTATAAAATGTCATCCTGGTGTTTCTCAGACTGGATAAATCATCAATGTGTGTGTCGTTCCTCCGATGGACGTTAAACTTGGCGTACTGAGCACTGACATTAGTTGGTGGACGTTAAAGATCCCCATGGTGTCCTTCACGAAAAAGTGGGCGAGCTATCACTGGCACTGCGGCCAAATTACAAATTCCTGCCCAAACTACTGCTGGGAATTAAGGCAATGGCAAACCACCCAGTATTTAACCCTTGCTCAGGAAGCTGCTTCGGTGGCGCAGTCACTCAGTAACGAGTATGGGACATCAAATAAAAGTAACAACTGAAAAACGAATGTAAAAAAGAAATGAAAAGGAAATTAAAGCCGTTTAAAAAGGATAAAGCACGGACATAAATAGTGGGGGGAGAGAGGGGAGAGGGAGATAGATGAGTGGGGGAAGAGGAGAGGGGAGTGCGGGAGAGAGGGAGAAGGAAGGGGGCGGAAGGGGGGGGGGGCAGAGAGAGAGATGAGGGGAGGGAGAGAGGGAGAAGTTTCCTTCTGTATCCATCCTGTCCACCCCATTCCTCCCTACTCCATTGTTTGTCCAATTCTCCCTCTATTTTGTCCTTCAACTCCACTGTTGATGTCCCCCCATTCCCCAACCTCACTACTGTTCCTTTTGTCCTGTTTCGTCCTGGTCCATTTTGTGTTCTCGCTATTCCACGAGCTTTGACTGTATACAAAAACAGTCACAAATGATCTCTTTCTGTGTTGAAGTTCTTTGTCAAGGAAGTCATCTATTATATATTGTGAACCGTGATGTCCGTCAGTGCGTTTGTCTGTCTCCCGTTTACAGCGGCCGCTTCTCACGCTGCATTTGAAAAAGCTCAACATTCAATTTTGAAATGACGGGAGAACAGTCATGAGTAATGTCGATGCCAAATTTTATTTTGCAACCAGAATATTTTGCTCTCTTTTTAGACAAATCCAACCTCCGCTGCCCTATGTTGCATCACCATTTTGCAATGGGTGGTATAAGTGGATGAAAGCTTTGGTTCTGAGTTAAACCAAGAATGCAACACAATTGACCTTTTTTAAAGTCCATTTAAATATAATTTGAATTGAAAGATTAACCGAAACTTTTCGTGTCACCTTGGGACGGTACTTTTCCTAGTTCAGTTATATAGTTATATACGTTAATTTATTAAATAGACTAATTAGTCTTGCATATTCCTGAAGGAACATGAAAAGTTATTGTATGACATGCGGTGATATGTTACTTTTGTGTTGAAGTCCATAGTGACTTTGTCTGTCTTTGTCTTTGTCAACTTGTCTGTTCCACTCCGTGAGAGTTGACTTGTGCAGGAATGTTTGATGTGATATGTTAACCAACTTCTGAGCACTTCTGAAGTATTTGTTGAAATCCTAAATTCCAGGCTCCTGAATAAGGCGAACTAAACAGAAACCGCAATGAATGTTCTGGGCACCGGTTAGATGTGCGCAAGGGTCACCCAAGAAGTGAAAGAGGGGGGTGATAATTATCAAAGCTTATGGTCTGCCACCAAGGTGCCAGTGCTCGGCATCTAAGCGGAGGAAAGGAAGCATGCGGGGATGCTGGAAAAGGTACAAGACTCCTGAAAGAATCACATAATGGAGAGTTCTGTCAGTGTGTTTGGACAGGTGGTGAAATATTAAGCTGCTTGCGGCAGACGTGGCATTTCTTGTGAGCAGCTGCTACTAGATAATGAATCCTGATCCCCAAGCTTTTTTTCGGGCTGAATCGGGCAGTGTTCTGGTTTGAGGTTTCTGTTTAAAGTGTACACTGTACAGTTGCCACTGAACATGCATCCTTGCCTGACCGCCTTCACATGATGGACGCTAATGTTATGCGGGCCCCATAAGTGCGTGTTGCCCCTCGGGACTGGCAACGTGCTGAGTTTTCTCAAGGACGCACCTGCTGGCAGGTGTTTACCAACTCTTAACCTGCATTTGTCTAGACTCTCATCAAATCTTGACAGAAAAATCCAAATCCTCACTTGTCCTTGACATTCGGAAGTGTATTTACATCAATAAACATTTCAGTCCCTCGTGGTGAAATGAAAGAACCTTTCAACTTTTTCAACAATTCAATTTTTTTTTTACCTCCGCCACCGAAGGTGGACCGAGGTTGTTTTCACCCCCTGTCTGTTTGTTTGTCTGTGAACAGGATATCTCAAGAAGTTAAAGACGGATTTGGACGAAATTTGGTAGGCAGGTTGGGTATGTGACAAGGACGAATCGGTTCAATTGTGGTGAAGATCCGAATCCAGATCCGGATACAAGAATTTTTTTGATTTTTTAAAGTGTTTCTTCACCCTTGAAAGATGGGGCCAAAAACCTATGTATTCATGATATCTCTAAAAGTTGTGGACGAGTTGGTTCGGTGAAAAGTACAAGCAGATTCGATTTTTGTTAAGGTCTGGATCCAGATCCGACCTATCAGTAGCAGACAAAATGCAAACTATTCAGCCTGGCAGAGGTATGTTCTCTACCGAGTGCCGTTCTAGTTATCTCTGTGTACGTGTTGAATGATTGTGCGTAATTTGGAAATGTGCTGCAGTAAAGTGTTTGTGGAGTACATTCCTAAATTTAAAATGTTTGACGCTCAATAAATGATTGATTTCGATGTAGTCGATGTTGTGACAACTAACTAATTTAGCACATCCCACTTCAACAATTTCGTTCTATTCTTACAGCTTATATGTTTATAGCAGCAAATGTGTTTGCAATCTGATTATTTGTGGTTTTGTTCAGTCTCAGTTTAAGTTCATCGTTCTGATGTATTCATTTCTGCTCAAGGTGCCTTCAATGTCGGACTTAAATTTTCTTTTAACATTTCAATGCCATTGCTTATAGATTATTAGATCATTAGATCAATAATGTGGGGATTTATTTATTTTTCGCCTCTGCCACCGAAGGTGGAAGGAGGTTTGTTTTCACCTCTGTCTGTCTGTCTGTCTGTCTCGTTGTTTGTCTGTTTGTTTGATTGTTACTTGCAAAATCGAAGATTTTTCAAGCATATTGGTCAGTCGATTTTGTTATTCTGTTTGTCAATCGCCTACAGGTCACAATTTTAAAGGGATATTCACAAAACTCGACCACATGGTAGAGTTTGTCATAAAGAAGAGGCCTATTGTTTTTGAGGTCAAAAGGTCAACATAGGCCAAAGTTCAACAACTTAGGTGAGATTTCTAAAATCCTCAATTTTCATCCGATTGACTTGAAATTTGAGAAGGATTTGCATATCAGTTCACTGAATTCAACCAGCCAAATATTTTTGAGGTCAACATGGACCAAAAGGTCAACATAGGCCGACTTTCTAAAATTGTCAATTTTCATCCGATTCACTTGAAATTTGAAGAGGATTTGCATATTTGGTCATTGAATTTAACCACCAATTATTTTTGAGGTCAAATTTGTTTTATGGATTTTGCAAGTATCGTGCTCTGCACGATGTTTTCTTCTTGTTAATTGCCGGAATCCTTCGGATTTCGGCAATTATGTTGGTCGGTTGTGTGTGTCATTCTGTGTGTCTGTCTGTCTGTTTGTTTGTGTGTTTGTTTACCCTGGAGCAGCCACATCATTTCAGCGATCATGACCAAACTGGGTACAGACGTCGGCCATGGTCCAACTTAGACACTTGTCGTTTTTGGTGAATCTAGGTCAAAGGTCAAGGTCAAGGTCACCGAAAAACCGAAATTCTTATTTTCGCAATAACGTCCGCTACAATGGTCGTATCGACTTCAAACCAAATCCAAAATGTGCATCTGTCAATACTCCATCCAACCATATGTCTCATTGGGGTGTCACACCAACACCCTTCTTAGTGGTCGGGGGTCGAATGTCAGGGGGGGTCGGGTCAAAACTTTCAAATTGTGATAAAAACGCCATTCCAAGTCCGATTGACTTCCAAGTTATGATCATGACCAAACTAAGTGCTATAACTCATTAAACAGTAGCACTATCGACTTATAAGAACCAAATTGATTTCCAGGTTTTTGCTTTTTTCAGAGATCATGGAGATATGACAAAGTTATTCCGGCAATTCCTTGCTCAACGAGCAATTTCATTTGTTTGTTTGTGTGCAGAATATCTCAAAAAGTTGAGGATGGATTCAGATGAAATTTTGCGGACAGGTTGTGTATGTCACAAGAACGAATTGATTCGATTTTGGTGAAGATCCGGATCCGGATCCGACTCCGAGAATTTTTTAAGTGATTCTTCACCATTGAGTGATTTGGTCAAAAATGATATATAGCATGATATCTCCAAAAGTTGTGGACGGATTCAACTGAAACTTCGTGAACATGGTTGGTGCACGACGAAGAATTGTTTCAGTTTTGGTGAAGATCTGAATCCGGATCCGGATATGAGAATTTTTTTAATTTTTAAAGCCTTGCACATTTCTGAAGTTCATCCGATTTCTCAACTGAACTAATTTTTTTTTCATGGAATACTGCTCTCCCCTCTGAGCTAGCGCCCTTGGCACCATTGAGAGAGGGGGCTAAAAACAATATATGGCATGATATCTCCAACAGGCATTGCGTGGCGGAGGTATACGCTCTACTGATTTCCCTTCCAGTGTACAACTGTCTTGATCCAGCTTCTTTTGATTCATACATGACACATGTCAAAGCTGATCAACTTAAATGTTTAAAGCACTATCATCTTATTCTGCTGATTGACGTCATTATGGAAGAATAACCACCTTGAAAGTCCTTGAGACCATCTTGCAATGAGTCTTGGACAATCACAACTTTCAAGAGTGGAACACCCACAGACTCTTGACAATATAACCCACCCCCACCTTGACTGTTTATAATCAACAACTCGTGGCTATCTCATTATAATTTGGTTGAACAAACCGGCTCTCCTCGATGTGGGCCTCAAAAAGACCCATCCACAAACATCTTTCTTTGGCAAGTCTCATCCAACCCACTCCTTCAAACTTATTGATCCCACATCTTGACAACTTCCAAGAGGTCTTGTTGTTCGTTTCTTCCATGTTGGGTTTTTATTGGTCTAATGATGATCCATTCTTGCTGTGGCGTTGATTTAGTCAATGCTATGGCCAATCCAGAACACTGGTAAAATTTCATCATGTCACCACGTTAAGTGAATGTCATAAGAAGAAGAAACTCTTTCACACATACAAGCGACCCGGGACTCCCCTTCCCCTGTTTTTCCATGCACGTTTTACTGTACTGTCGCGTGCACAGAGTGTATGAAACCACATTCACTAATTACATGTGGCTTTGAGACCCATACACATGGGCTGTGGCCCCAGATTAACGAGTGGTGATTCACCAATTTCAAAAGCCGAGTGAGCGCAGGAAAGGAAAAGTCACACTTTTCTAATGGCTCACAATTGTTCTAAATTAGCCGGATGATAAAAAAGGAGACGCCTAGCAACTTTAACCATTACCTCCTTTTTAAATAATAATAATAATAATGACAGTAGAACAGCACAGAAAAAAAATATATATATATATATGTTCATGGCTTAAAACAACTATATTTGGAGGAAGGGAGGACACAAATTTGGCATGGAGCTCTGACAAGACAAACACTGAAAACAGATCTTAACTGATCTACCCACTACAACAAGCCTGGTGAGAAGAGATGGGTAGGGATGGTGGGATTTGCAATTTAACAAAGAAAAATCTCAAACCAGGGACAGATAAAATGAATGGTGGGATGTGGTCAGAATGGCGGCATTGCCAGCGTGTCCGGCACAGGCACAGGCAGGTTAGTGCATATTTCAGTGCGGGAAACCTATATCGTTCTGATGACCCTCCCAAAACTTTATTGTTCTCCCAGTGCCCTTCCAACAATGTCACAAACTCACCCTCCAGCGTGCAGAGTGACACACAAAAATACTTTGCTTTACTCTTACAAAACACCCTCTTACTGCCTGTAGCATCCGAGGCAACTCTCTGCCCATGCCATCTCAAGCCAACTCCACACATGGCTTATTGACCTCGTCTACTCTCATAGCCCACGTGTGGCTCTCAACGGAATTGTTCAATCTCCTCTCCCTGTGAAGGTTCGAGTGCCCCCAAGGCAGTGTTCTGGGCCCAGTCCTATTCCTAATCTTCATCAACGATCTCGCTGACTCTCAGGAAAATCCTCTTTATTTCTTTAATGATGGCTCCACCCTCTGTCGTGACATCCCTCATCCTTCAGATAGGCAGGCAGCAGCCTCTTCCCTCTCTTCCGACCTCGATACAATTATGAGCTGGTCAAACGCTTGCAACATGGCTTTCAATCCCGTGAAATCCCACACACTCACTGCGTCTCTCCGAAAGGACAATCTGGCAAACGGTCCCATATACTTTCTTAACAATTCTCTTGAAGTTCAGTCACTCAAAGTCTCCGGCATCACGATGAGCTATGATCTTTCTTGGGCAAATCATATTTATAATTTGGCCTCCAAAGCTAGTTACCGACTGGGCATCCTCCATCATACAAAGGCTTTCCTTGGCACACCTAAACTCTTATCCACCTACAAGGCCTTCATTCGCTGCTTGATGGAATACTGCTCTCCCCTCTGGGCTCGCACCTTTGCTTCACACCTTGTTCAGCTTGACTCCGTGGAAACTGAGGCCTTCAAAATTATTAGAATCTCTCACAATGAAGCTGAGTCTCTGGGCCTATCATTTTCATATCGCAGACAGGTCGGTGGTTTTCATCGATCACAGACAGATTTCAGCTTTGTCTTCTTCTGACTTATTTCTCCTCTTGCACCCTCTGCCCTTTCCATGCTCTGTCCCCTCCTCCCCAGGTTTCTTTGAAGTACGCATGGTCTGTCCCCTCCTCCCCAGGTCTCAAGGTATCCACATTCATGTGTGTGTGTGGGGGGGGGGGGGGGGGGGGGGGGGGAGGGGGAGGAGGTCTAACAAGGCAGCTGAGTCTAACAGCATGGGTGGACAGAGAATCAGGGTTTGGGCAGGGGGTTGATTACTTGGGGTTTGGAAGAGAGGTGGGGTTGAGGACTTGAAGTCACATTTTACGTTGCATGATGTTCCGTGGGTCCCTGCAAGTTAATAATAACACATGAATAACATATCTTATTAACTAGTACTGTTGCATATGAAAAGATGATAAAGAATTATCACTACCAATGCAAATAATAAAACGTTTTAACACCATCAAGACAGAAAAAAAAACATATTTCAGAGACAACCTCGTCATATAAACAGAATTCCGTGCACGAAACAGGACTTCAAGTGAGCAGGACTTTTAGGACACAATAAACCATCATGCTCTCTCTCCCAGCAACAATACATTCGAAAGAGCGAACATGATACAAGTTTGCCATGATGATAAATCGGTAACAACGACCTCAGTTTCAACAATTTTTGAATGGAGGGCATGTGTCATCCGCCTGAAAAATAGGACATCCTTTAATAAGGTCATTGCAGCCACTGTAGGTTTGTGTTTGCTATTAATACCTGCTCTGCCTCGACCATGGGCTCTGCTGTGTGCATTTGATGTCAGCAGTTTCTGTTACAAACTGAAATTTGGTTTTCTTCGGGTTGGGATATCTCACCAGATTGTGAATTGGACTTTGTTTCGACTGTAATAAGCCATGACATGTGGGAACCATGCTGTTGTTATTTCGAATTGCTTTCCGTGAAGTTGATAATGGCGTTGTAGTATGGTGGATAGGGGAAGGGAAAGAGTTAAATATTCAACTATTTCAATGCGGTAATGAACAAGTAAGTATAATGTCTAAAGAAGAAAGTGTGTGTGTGTGAGTGTGTGTGTGTGTGTGTGGTGTTCATTATGCATTATGCATTATGCGAGTCTAATATCCTCCAGAATAAATATTTCAACATTTTTTTCCCCCTTCAAATTTGACCTCGATTAATGATTTTCTCTGGTTTTCAGGGGTGGGGGGGGGAATTCTTGCATTTGGATTCCCCTTTAAGAAATATCTTGATCTACCCTACTTGCATTATAAATGTTGCCACAGGCCACAAAAAAGACCCATGATGGGCAGAAATAAATTGGATGCAAAGAGAATGGCAGTCTACAGGTCACTTGAGACTGAAGAGCAGACACAGGCCCGGGTTGAGGATCAATGTGCAGGACAAGCAGCATCCAGGGCAGCTAAGACTACAGAGCAGACACGGGCTCGGCTTGAAGAACAATGTGCAAGAAAAGCAGCCTCTAGGGCAGCATGTTGGGCATTCTTAGAAGGTGAAGCATCTCAATACAAGTCCAAGTGGATTTTGCAATGCCCAAGATTGGTAATTCATATAAAATCGTGAGGCCAACATTCCCCAATTTGTCATCAAGGAAATATTTCAATACATATTGCATTGAATTTCCCTGGGGCAACACCAAGTACTTCAGTATACGGTATATACGTATATATCTATACTAATAAACGTCAATGTATGTGTGTGTCAGTGCATCAGTGTGTGTGTGTCTCCTCCATAACTCCAAAACTATGAAACCTAGCAGCCTGAAAGTTTGCATGCATAGTAAGAAAACTTCAAGGAAGTGCAAGAGTGAAAATTGGGTGGTTGGGTTAATTAAACCACACCCTTTTGAAGATAATTGACGGCCTTATTTAATTGTATCCTTCAGCAGGCGATCCTCGTCCGCCTCGCTCTCTGGGGTCTTAAGGCGTATCCTAGGTAACCTCGCTGGGTCTGAAGCCGCCATGTTTGTTGGCCTGCTCAACGATTTGGAACAGGCCGCAACGATTTCTTAATGATAAAGTATTTTGTTTTTTTTTCCACTTTCCTCAATCATATTATCGAATGCCTGTTCATCATTGCTACGAATCGCTGGGTACATTGCAATGCTTATAAATGCCTGGAACATCAGCGTTCATGGCTTTATTTAATTTCCGCACATGCGATGGCCACGAGGAAACACCGGTCAACGAGCGTATTATGAGACCAAGGATTCGTCACTCTTTAGGTGTCATTTGCCTGGTCTCTGTTTATGCTCCGACTGAGGCGAGTGATCTCACGTGAAGGATGCATTCTATGCCACGCTCGAGTCTGTGGTTTAGTGCCCCAGGCAAGATACTCTTCCAGTCTTGAGGGATTTCAATGCATCGACTGGAACTGATAGGGATGGTTATGAGACATGTGTTGGTCCCCATGGTCAGGGGAACTGTGAACCTGAATCGCACTAAGTTCCTTGACTTTGCAAGAAGTCATGGACTTAGGGTGGCCCGTTCATGGATTCAGCACCCACAAGCTCATAGTTGGACTTGGTAGTCCAACGCTGGCAGTGTGGCAAAGGAGATTGACCATGTCCTCGTTAATGGTCGCTGGAGGATGATCCAGAGCTGCAGGGTCTACCGGAGTGCTCAGTTCCTC
>CM068958.1:139833617-139847833 GCA_035128595.1 Eptatretus atami
AGGGACACTGGATACCATTGACCAGAGTTGCAGGGCCAGGCTGAGTGGCAGAGCTGAGCTGTTCAGGGAGGTGAGGTGTAAAACTGTACGTGCGCTAAGGGTGGACGAGGAGGCCTATGTGCGAGGAATCTGTGAGGGGGTAGAGTATCCCCTGTGGTCAAGTGATTCTCATACTGCTTACAGGGGAATTTGCATATTGTGTTCATCCAAGCCCATCCCTCGGTGTACTGCAGTTAGAGCGGAGGGTGGTAGGCTCTTGACAGAGGAGTCGGAGAGATCTACCGAGTGCCTATTCGTAAATGTATTGTACCCGATATAGTTCTCGTGGAGCAAGGCCAATGTGGGGCAGGGTATGCGCTCACTGAGTGCCCTTCTAGTTCACTGAATGTGTTCATGCAATGAACAATCTCAACGACAAGACATACTAACCAGAATGTCATTTGCTATTCCTTCGAGTGCTGCTCTGTGTTAACCTCTTCAGCTTCACGCATAACACACATCAACACCATGACTGCAAAAGGGATAGAGTGTTGGGCATCTAATGAAGTGGATACACTTCTGACTCTTCAGAAAAAAAACCACAGTCGACACAGCTAATGGAATACTTACTGTTCGCATGGGGGATGGTGTTCGCATCCATGCGAGGCAATGGAGCTGCCCTGAATCAGGTCATGTGAATATTTGACAAACATCCACCACATGATGACAGGTGATCTATGATTGCATTGGTGTACTTGCACAGATGATTACAAGAACACTGCTTCAATGAGTTCCATCTCAAACCTGTGGCCCTGAACACGAAAGAGCAACATCATGCTGGAAACTACTTCACTCTCATCAGCTGAAATTTCACTTCAATCACACAACACATACGCTGAGGCATGAAATAATTGCACCTGGAGATCGCGGGTGTACTACAGAGTGGGGGTTCCCGGTTTCCCCCGGAACTCAGCTGAATCGAGGACGTCGCACCGGAATACTTCATGTCTCGGCGGGTCCGCAATGTCGACGCGAACGCAATAACTTGACCACGTGGACCCAAGTGTCGCTCCGTTCCTGACAACGTTTAAACTGTGATAACACGCAGTCTCCTTATCAGGGAAGTCGCCCTCGATGCGTACTTGCGTTAATCTACCAGTTCAGTGCAGCCGCGTGGAGCTGCCAAGTACACACCGGCTAATAACGATTATTGGGGTATAATTTCCTGGCGGCTAATTGCAGACCGTGTGGAACCAATGAAGGAAAAGAAGAAAACGAGACTGCGGTTTATTATCAAGCAATTTATTAAACAGGCCTTCGATGCAGCTTGCCATTAGGACTGTCACTTTCTTCATGGTTGAGAGCCCCTCATCCTCACAATCATCAACTGCTCATTCTGAGGTCACATGTGCAGAGCGGGTGTGAGAGGCTTCTTTTATTGAACTTGCTCTTCAGGATGACATCTCAGCAGGAAGAGGAGAAGTCAAGTTCAGGTTGTAGGTTGTGATAGGTGATCGTTGCCCTCTCAAATGACTTTATGGGAGATACCCACATTACGGTCGAGGTACGAGCGCGTAGTGATCTTGGTGTATGCAGGGGTTGTTGCTCATTAGTTGCAGCTGTAGTTGAGCGGTAACTCCACGGTGGCCACCGATGTTGGATAGAAGCTGTTGCACATCACATCACTAATTGGCTCCCTTGGCTTGCATGTGTGAACCGAGTTGCTGAACAATATCGACTTGTTGCCTCTGTGAAGATTCAAAGGTGGATGTTTCACGTATGGCCAAGCACTAACAGATGGCTGAACAAATGCTTCAATGGAATCTGTTCTTAGACCCAACGTTAACACCTTTTTCAAGGCTTCCAGTGTTTTCACTTTCTGTCTTGATAGGTTGTGAAACCAACTGAAGTGAATTTTTGAAGAGCTGTGTGTCATGGCTTGTCCAATTCGCCAAATGTCCGGCAACATTGATCGAGTCATCAGCACTATGCCATTTAGCAATGTTGAACAGCTCTGTGACTCTGTGATTTAGGGGTGTGAGTGCTTGACGGCTCATCTGCATCCGTTTTCAATCTTTCACTGTCCAGGCTTTTATTGTTTTTTGCCTCTTATTTTATATTGCGCCTTGTGGTAGAATGCAGACTTCGTCCTCTTCCGCCTGTAATGGAATCAAACGCCATGGGTGACTCTCTGGCAGAAGAGGTATGACAATGAATCGATGAATTTTTACACGTGTGAAAATGAATCAGCCATACCTTAAAAAAAAACCGACCTTGACCATAGGAATCATCCTTTCCAGCCAGTTCCATTCAAAGTTATGTCCATTTTACGTTTGGTCCCCATCCATTGGTAAGGCATTTGGAATTCTGTTGCTAGGCAATTCAAACTTTGTTTCAACATGGGTGGATGAAGCGCCACACTCAAAAATCCCCACCAGACACGAGTCATCCTTCAAGCGTGTTTCCAATCGAAAGTTATGTCCATTTTTTCTATTTTCCCAAATCAGGCGACAGCCGTGCTTGGATTTACGAATTTTTAGAGTTTGCCAAAAGATGCCAAGCTGGCATTAATTGATCCCGCATCTAGGACTCCTACGGTTATGATCCATCAAGAAACCTAGCGTACCACAATTTCTGGGTCACATGGTTGATGTGAACGGGGTTTACTGGACTAATAAAGTAACACCACCCAAAACCTCTGAAGTGGGATGTCGTTGGTTGTTACCTCCATATCAGGATTTTCAGAGATGGAACAGGTTTCCCTCTTCGGCTCGAAGTATCCATCTCCATTTTGGTAGAATACCATATCGGGCGCTCTGCTTTACATAGTTGTTCTTCCTTCGGCTGTCCTGTTGGGGTCGCCACGCGGATCAGTCCGTTATAATCCGCTACTGATTTGGCATAGGTTTTTACGGCCGGATGCCTTCCTGACGCAACCCTGGTCGCCTGCTGTACGACACAGGGATGGATTGGGTTTTTCGCCATGATTCGGGTTGCCCTACACCCCTCGCTCATAGCTCGGCCCAGCGCGAGCCCCGTCCTTCAAGCGGATCCTCCAACCCAAAGCCCCGAGTAGCCGGATTACAGGCGCACGCCACTACGCCCGGTATAGGTCCTCATATTAATATTCTTATATTATATCATATTATATTATTATATTAGACAGAGATTAGGATGGTTTGTCTTGTTCGCCTGTTTCGCAGGTGAAATGGGTGATTGGCTCATTGCAGATTGAATAATGTATCGATAGGTTTATTAAAAGCTGATATTCAAAATCTGATTGCTAATCTGTGATTGGAACTCCATGGCTTTAAATAATATGTGGAAAATATCTAGTGAATCGGGAAAAAAATCAGAAATCTATTTTTTTCTAACCCGATGTAATTAAATTACTCGAGTCCGAGGACCTGGGGGTAAAATGTGTCCAAAATTCATTTTTTCACTCTTTTCCGTACAGTAATATTGTAGTCTTGATTTTTGTTTCACCACCCAGGACACACGCAAGCATCTTTTTAGGATTCGGATTCGACTTTTTAATATGTACATTTTTCGCTCACATGGACACGTCTTGGGGGAGCTGAATGGATGGCCGGATTGTCGTCCGTCCGTCCGTCTGTTTCCATCCACCCAATACTTTAACCTTGTTCTCTGAAACAACACAGCGATTTCCTATGAACACTTTACAACATGATTCATCCCGTGAAATGTTTCCCTTAAGTTTGTTCCTGAACATGAAAAAAAAATCGGGCCCCTAAAGGAGGTTCTGCAGGGGTTTGACCCCCAAATATTGTTTTGCTTTTCTTCTCAGAAACTACACAACAATTCCAATGAAACTTGACCACAACCTTTATCACCCTGATGTAGTAAAGTTTTGTCACGGCATTAAGAAATAAAACTTCATAGGTTATTTCCTTTCTTCTCGTTATATATTTTGTGGGTCATCCATGCCATCCATGTGGGTTCCCCGCTACCAGGTGCGCGCCCAGGGTATTGCCCTATGTTTTAGTATACATACTGTGTTTACAACATGGAATCGTGGTTTGTTTTATTGAGACAGTGCATTACGATACGACCTCCGACAGGATGACCTCAATGGACCCACACTCCCTCTAAACTGTCTAGCTGGGTTTGAATCCTGGCCCAGCTATAAATGTCATCCTGGTGTTTCTCACAGACTGGATAGATCATCAATGTGTTGTTCGTTCTCCGATGACGTTAACTTGGCTACTGAGCACGACATTAGTTGGTGGATCGTTAAAGATCCCATGGTGTCCTTCACGAAAAAGTGGGGCGAGTATCACTGGGCACTGCGGCAAAAATTACAATTCCTGCCCAAACTACTGCTGGGAATTAAGGCATGGCAAACCAACCCAGTATTTAACCTGCTCTGCAGGAAGCTGCTTCGGTGGCCAGTCACTCAGTAACGAGTATGGGACATCAAAATAAAGTAACAACTGAAAAACGAATGTAAAAAGAAATGAAAAGGAAATTAAAAGCCGTTTAAAAAGGATAAAGCACGGACATAAATAGTGGGGGAGAGAGGGAGAGATAGAGAGTGGGGAAGAGGAGAGGGGAGTGGGGAGAGAGGGAGAAGGAAGGGGGCGGAAGGGGGGGGGGCAGAGAGAGAGATGAGGGGAGGGAGAGAGGGAGAAGTTCCTTCTGTATCCATCCTGTCCACCCATTCCTCCCTACTCCGTTGTTTGTCCAATTCTCCCTCTATTTTGTCTTCAACTCCCACTGTTGATGCCCCCATTCCCCAACTCACTACTGTTCTTTTGTCCTGTTTGTCCTGGTCCATTTTGTGTTCTCGCTATTCCACGAGCTTTGACTGTATACAAAACAGTCACAAATGATCTCTTTCTGTGTTGAGTTTTTTTCAAGGAAGTCATCTATTATATATTGTGAACCGTGATGTCTGTCCAGTGCGTTTGTCTGTCTCCCGTTTACAGCGGCCGCTTCTCACGCTGCATTTGAAAAAAGCTCAACATTCAATTTTGAAATGACGGGAGACAGATCATGAGTAATGTCGAGCCAAATTTTATTTTGCAACAGAATATTTTGCTCTCTTTTTAAGACAAATCCAACCTCCGCCCCCTATGTTGCATTCACCATTTTGCAATGGGTGGTATAAGTGGATGAAAGCTTTGGTTCTGAGTAAACCAAGAATGCAACACATTGACCTTTTTTAAAGTCCATTTAAATATAATTTGAATTGAAAGATTAACCGAAACTTTTCGTGTCACCTTTGGACGGTACTTTTCTAGTTCAGTTATATAGTTATATACGTTAATTTATTAAATAGAACTAATTAGTCTTGCATATTCCTGAAGGAACATGAAAAGTTTTTGTATGACATGCGGTTGATGTTACTTTTGTGTTGAAGTCCATAGTGACTTTGTCTGTCTTTGTCTTTGTCAACTTGTCTGTTCCACTCCGTGAGAGTTGACTTGTGCAGGAAATGTTTGATGTGATATGTTAACCAACTTCTGAGCACTTCTGAAGTATTTGTTAAAATCCTAAATTCAGGCTCCTGAATAAGGCGACTAAACAGAAACCGCAATGAATGTTCTGGGCACCGGTTAGATGTGCGCAAGGGTCACCCAAGAGTGAAAGAGGGGGTGATAATTATCAAGCTTATGGTCTGCCACCAAGGTGCCAGTGCTCGGCATCTAAGCGGAGGAAAGGAAGCATGCGGGGATGCCTGGAAAAGGTACAAGATCTGAAAGAATCACATAATGGAGAGTTCTGTCAGTGTGTTTGGACAGGTGGTGAAATATTAAGCTGCTTGCGGCAGACTGGCATTTCTTGTGAGCAGCTGCTCACTAGATAATGAATCCTGATCCCCAAGCTTTTTTTCGGGCTGAAATCGGGCAGTGTTCTGGTTTGAGTTGCTGTTTAAAGTGTTACACTGTACAGTTCCACTGAACATGCCATTCCTTGCCTGACCACCTTCACATGATGGACGCTAATGTTATGCGGGCCCCATAAGTGCATGTTGCCCCTCGGGACTGGCAACGTGGCTGAGTTTTCTCAAGACGCACCTGCTGGCAGGTGTTTACCAACTCTTAACCTGCTATTCGTCTAGACTCTGTCAAATCTTGACAAAAAATCAAAATCCTCACTTTCCTTGACTTCGGAGGTGTATTTACATCATAAACATTTCAGTCCCTCGTGGTGAAATGAAAGAACCTTTAACTTTTTTCAACAATTCAATTTTTTTTTTTACCTCCGCACCGAAGGTGGACGAGGTTGTTTTCACCCCCTGTCTGTTTGTTTGTCTGTGAACAGGATATCTCAAGAAGTTAAAGACGGATTTGGACGAAATTTGGTAGGCAGGTTGGGTAGTGACAAGGACGAATCGTTTTCAATTGTGGTGAAGATCCGAATTCAGATCGGGATACAAGAATTTTTTTGATTTTTTAAAGTGTTCTTCACCCTTGAAAGATGGGGCCAAAAACCTATGTATTCATGATATCTCTAAAAGTTGTGGACGAGTTGGTTCGGTGAAAAAGTACAAAGCAGATTCGATTTTTGTTAAGGGTCTGGATCCAGATCCGACCTATCAGTTAGCAGACAAAATGCAAACTATTGAGCCTGGCAGAGGTATGTTCTCTACCGAGTGCCGTTCTAAGTTATCTCTGTGTACGTGTTGAATGATTGTGCGTAATTTGGAAATGTGCTGCAGTTAAAGTGTTTGTGGAGTACATTCCTAAATTTAAAATGTTTTGACGCTCATAAATGATTGATTTCGATGTAGTCGATGTTGTGACAACTAACTAATTAGGCATCCCACTTCAAACAATTTCGTTCTATTCTTACACTTATATGTTTTACAGCCAAATGTGTTTGCAATCTGATTATTTGTGGTTTTGTTCAGTCTCAGTTTAAGTTCATCGTTCTGATGTATTCATTTCTGCTCAAGGTGCCTTCAATGTCGGACTTAAATTTCTTTTAACATTTCAATGCCATTGCTTATAGATTATTAGATCATTAGATCAATAATGTGTGGGATTTATTTATTTTTTCACCTCTGGCCCGACAGGTGGAAGGAGGTTTGTTTTCACCTCTGTCTGTCTGTCTGTCTCGTTGTTTGTCTGTTTGTTTGATTGTTACTTGCAAATCGAAGATTTTTCAAGGCATATTGGTCAGTCGATTTTGTTATTCTGTTTGTCAATCGCCTACAGGTCACAATTTTAAAGGGATATTCACAAAACTCGACGCACATGGTAGAGTTTGTCAATAAAGAGAGGCCTATTGTTTTTGAGGTCAAAAGGTCAACATAGGCCAAAGTTTCACAACTTAGGTGAGATTTCTAAAATCCTCATTTTCATCGATTGACTTGAATTTGAAGGATTTGCATATCAGTTCACTGAATTCAACCAGCCAAATATTTTTGAGGTCAACATGGACCAAAGGTCAACATAGGCCGACTTTCTAAAATTGTCAATTTTCATCCGATTCACTTGAAATTTGAAGAGGATTTGCATATTTGGTCATTGAATTTAACCACCAATTATTTTTGAGGTCAAATTTGTTTTATGGATTTTGCAAGTATCGTGCTCTGCACGATGTTTTCTTCTTGTTAATTGCCGGAATCCTTCGGATTTCGGCAATTATGTTGGTCGGTTTGTGTGTGTCATTCTGTGTGTCTGTCTGTCTGTTTGTTTTGTGTGTTTGTTTACCCTGGAGCAGCCACATCATTTCAGCGATCATGACCAAAACTGGGTACAGACGTCGGCCATGGTCCAACTTAGACACTTGTCGTTTTGGTGAATCTAGGTCAAAGGTCAAGGTCAAGGTCACCGAAAACCGAAATTCTTATTTTCGCAATAACGTCCGCTACAAATGGTCGTATCGACTTCAACCAAATCCAAAATGTGCATCTGTCAATACTCCATCCAACCATATGTCTCATTGGGGTGTCACACCAACACCCTTCTTAGTGTCGGGGGTCGAATGTCAGGGGGGGTCGGGTCAAAACTTTCAAATTGTTGATAAAAACGCCATTCCAAGTCCGATTGACTTCCAAGTTATGATCATGACCAAACTAAGTGCTATAACTCATTAAACAGTAGCACTATCGACTTATAAGAACCAAATTGATTTCCAGGTTTTTGCTTTTTTCAGAGATCATGGAGATATGACAAAGTTATTCCGGCAATTCCTTGGCTCAACGAGCAATTTCATTTGTTTGTTTGTGTGCAGAATATCTCAAAAAGTTGAGGATGGATTCAGATGAAATTTTGCGGACAGGTTTGTGTAATGTCACAAGAACGAATTGATTCGATTTTGGTGAAGATCCGGTCCGGATCCGACTCCGAGAATTTTTTAAATGATTCTTCACTATTGAGTGATTTGGTCAAAAAATGATATATAGCATGATATCTCCAAAAGTTGTGGACGGATTCAACTGAAACTTCGTGAACATGGTTGGTGCACGACGAAGAATTGTTTCAGTTTTGGTGAAGATCTGAATCCGGATCCGGATATGAGAATTTTTTTAATTTTTAAAAGCCTTGCACATTTCTGAAGTTCATCCGATTCTCAACTGAACTAATTTTTTTTTCATGGAATACTGCTCTCCCTCTGAGCTAGCGCCCTTGGCACCATTGAGAGAGGGGCTAAAAACAATATATGGCATGATATCTCCAACAGGCATTGCGTGGCGGAGGTATACGCTCTACTGATTTCCCTTCCAGTTTACAACTGTCTTGATCCAGCTTCTTTTGATTCATACATGACACATGTCAAAGCTGATTCAACTTAAATGTTTTAAAGCACTATCATCTTATTTGCTGATTGACGTCATTATGGAAGGAATAACCACTTGAAAGTCCTTGAGACATCTGCAATGAGTCTTGGACAATCACAACTTTCAAGAGTGGAACACCCCCAGACTCTTGACAATATAACCCACCCCACCTTGACTGTTTATAATCAACAACTCGTGGCTATCTCATTATAATTTGGTTGAACAACCGGCTCTCCTCGATGTGGGCCTCAAAAGACCCATCCACAACATCTTTCTTTGGCAAGTCTCATCCAACCCACTCCTTCAAACTTATTGATCCCACATCTTGACAACTTCCAAGAGGTCTTGTTGTTCGTTTCTTCCATGTTGGTTTTTATTGGTCTAATGATGATCCATTCTTGCTGTGGCGTTGATTTAGTCAATGCTATGGCCAATCCAGAACACTGGTAAAAATTTCATCATGTCACCACGTTAAGTGAATGTCATAAGAAGAAGAAACTCTTTCACACATACAAGACCCGGGACTCCCCTTCCCTGTTTTTCCATGCACGTTTTACTGTACTGTCGCGTGCACAGAGTGTATGAAACCACATTCACTAATTACATGTGGCTTTGAGACCCATACACATGGGCTGTGGCCCCAGATTAACGAGTGGTGATTCACCAATTTCAAAAGCCGAGTGAGCGCAGGAAGGAAAAGCCACACTTTTCTAATGGCTCACAATTGTTCTAAATTAGCCGGATGATAAAAAAGGAGACGCCTAGCAACTTTAACCATTACCTCCTTTTTAAATAATATAATAATAATGACAGTAGAACAGCACAGAAAAAAATATATATATATGTTCATGGCTTAAAACAACTATATTTGGAGGAAGGGAGGACACAAATTTGCATGGAGCTCTGACAAGACAAACACTGAAACAGACTTAACTGATCTACCCACTACAACAAGCCTGGTGAGAAGAGATGGGTAGGGATGGTGGATTTGCAATTTAACAAAGAAAATCTCAAACCAGGACAGATAAAATGAATGGTGGGATGTGGTCAGAATGGCGGCATTGCCAGCGTGTCCGGCACAGGCACAGGCAGGTTAGTGCATATTTCAGTGCGGGAAACCTATATCGTTCTGATGACCCTCCCAAAACTTTATTGTTCTCCAGTGCCCTTCCAACAATGTCACAAACTCACCCTCCAGCGTGCAGAGTGACACACAAAATACTTTGCTTTACTCTTACAAAACACCCTCTTACTGCCTGTAGCATCTGAGGCAACTCTCTGCCCATGCCATCTCAAGCAACTCCACACATGGCTTATTGACCTCGTCTATCTCATAGCCCACGTGTGGCTCTCAACGAATTGTTCAATCTCCTCTCCCTGTGAAGGTTCGAGTGCCCCCAAGGCAGTGTTCTGGGCCCAGTCCTATTCCTAATCTTCATCAACGATCTCGCTGACTCTCAGGAAAATCCTCTTTATTTCTTTAATGGCTCCACCCTCTGTCGTGACATCCCTCATCCTTCAGATAGGCAGGCAGCAGCCTCTTCCCTCTCTTCCGACCTCGATACAATTATGAGCTGGTCAACGCTTGCAACATGGCTTTCAATCCCGTGAAATCCCACACACTCACTGCGTCTCTCCGAAAGGACAATCTGGCAAACGGTCCCATATACTTTTTAACAATTCTCTTGAAGTTCAGTCATCAAAGTCTCGCATCACGATGAGCTATGATCTTTCTTGGGCAAATCATATTTATAATTTGGCCTCCAAAGCTAGTTACCGACTGGGCATCCTCCATCATACAAAGGTTTCCTTGGCACACCTAAACTCTTATCCACCTACAAGGCCTTCATTCGCTGCTTGATGGAATACTGCTCTCCCCTCTGGGCTCGCACCTTGCTTCACACCTTGTTCAGCTTGACTCCGTGGAAACTGAGGCTTCAAAATTATTAGATCTCTCACAATGAAGCTGAGTCTCTGGGCCTATCATTTTCATATCGCAGACAGGTCGGTGGTTTTCATCGATCACAGACAGATTTCAGCTTTGTCTTCTTCTGACTTATTTCTCTCTTGCACCCTCTGCCCTTTCCATGCTCTTGTCCCCTCCTCCCCAGGTTTCTTTGAAGTACGCATGGTCTGTCCCCTCCTCCCAAGGTCTCAAGGTATCCACATTCATGTGTGTGTGTGGGGGGGGGGGGGGAGGGGGAGGAGTTCTAACAAGGCAGCTGAGTCTAACAGCATGGGAGGACAGAGAATCAGGGTTTGGGCAGGAGGTTGATTACTTGGGTTTGGAAGAGAGGTGGGGTTGAGGACTTGAAGTCACATTTTACGTTGCATGATGTTCCGTGGGTCCCTGCTAGTTAATAATAACACATTAATAACATATCTTATTAATAGTACTGTTGCATATGAAAAGATGATAAAGATTATCACTACCAATGAAATAATAAAACGTTTTAACACCATCAAAGACAGAAAAAAAAACATATTTCAGAGACAACCTCGTCATATAACAGAATTTCGCGTGCACGAAACAGGACTTCAAGTGAGCAGGACTTTTAGGACACCATAACCATCATGCTCTCTCTCCCAGCAACAATACATTCGAAAGAGCGAACATGATACAAGTTTGCTATGATGATAAATCGGTAACAACGACCTCCGTTTCAACAATTTTTGAATGGAGGGCATGTGTCATCCGCCTGAAAAATAGGACATCCTTTATAAGGTCATTGCAGCCACTGTAGGTTTGTGTTTGCTATTAATACCTGCTCTGCCTCGACCATGGGCTCTGCTGTGTGCATTTGATGTCAGCAGTTTCTGTTACAAACTGAAATTGGTTTTCCTTCGGGTTGGGATATCTCCCAGATTGTGAATTGGACTTTGTTTCGACTGTAATAAGCCATGACATGTGGGAACCATGCTGTTGTTATTTCGAATTGCTTTCCGTGAAGTTGATAATGGCGTTGTAGTATGGTGGATATGAGGAGGGAAGGGAAAGAGTTAAATATTCAACTATTTCAATGCCGTAATGAACAAGTAAGTATAATGTCTAAAGAAGAAAGTGTGTGTGTGTGTGTGTGTGTGTGTGTATGTGTGTGTGTGTGTGTGTTCATTATGCATTATGCGAGTCTAATATCCTCTAGAATAAATATTTCAACATTTTTTCCCCCTTCAATTTGACCTCGATTAATGATTTTCTCTGGTTTTCAGTGGGTGGGGGGGGGGGGGAATTCTTGCATTTGGATTCCCCTTTAAGAAATATCTTGATCTACCCTACTTGCATTATAATGTTGCCACAGGCACCAAAAAAAGACCCATGATGGGCAGAAATAAATTGGATGCAAAGAGAATGGCAGTCTACAGGTCACTTGAGACTGAAGAGCAGACACAGGCCCGGGTTGAGGATCAATGTGCAGGAGCAAGCATCCAGGGCAGCTAAGATAACAGAGCAGACACGGGCCTCGGCTTGAAGAACAATGTGCAGAAAAGCAGCCTCTAGGGCAGCATGTTGGGCATTCTTAGAGGTGAAGCATCTCAATACAAGTCCAAGTGGATTTTGCAATGCCCAAGATTGGTAATTCATAATAAAATCGTGAGGCCAACATTCCCCAATTTGTCATCAAGGAAATATTTCAATACATATTGCATTGAATTTCCCTGGGCAACACCAAGTACTTCAGTATACGGTATATACGTATATATCTATACTAATAAACGTCAATGTATGTGTGTGTGTCAGTGCATCAGTGTGTGTGTGTCTCCTCCATAACTCCAAAACTATGAAACCTAGCAGCCTGAAAGTTTGCATGCATAGTAAGAAAACTTCAAGGAAGTGCAAGAGTGAAAATTGGGTGGTTGGGTTAATTAAAACACACCCTTTTGAAGATAATTGACGGCCTTATTTAATTGTATCCTTCAGCAGGCGATCCTCGTCCGCCTCGCTCTCTGGGGTCTTAAGGCGTATCCTAGGTAACCTCGCTGGGTCTGAAGCCGCCATGTTTGTTGGCCTGCTCAACCTTGCCCTCGATTTGGAACAGGCCGCAACGATTTCTTAATGATAAAGTATTTTGTTTTTTTTTTCCACTTTCCTCAATCATATTATCGAATGCCTGTTCATCATTGCTACGAATCGCTGGGTACATTGCAATGCTTATAAATGCTGGAACATCAGCGTTCATGGCTTTATTTAATTTCCGCACATGCGATGGCCACGAGGAAACACCGGTCAACGAGCGTATTATGAGACCAAGGATTCGTCACTCTTTAGGTGTCATTTGCCTGGTCTCTGTTTATGCTCCGACTGAGGCGAGTGATCTCACCGTGAAGGATGCATTCTATGCCACGCTCGAGTCTGTGGTTGATTAGTGCCCCAGGCAAGATACTCTTCCAGTCTTGAGGGATTTCAATGCATCGACTGGAACTGATAGGGATGGTTATGAGACATGTGTTGGTCCCCATGGGTCAGGAACTGTGAACCTGAATCGCACAAGTTCCTTGACTTTGCAAAGAAGTCATGGACTTAGGGTGGCCCGTTCATGGATTCAGCACCCACAAGGCTCATAGTTGGACTTGGTAGTCCAACGCTGGCAGTGTGGCAAAGGAGATTGAACCATGTCCTCGTTAATGGTCGCTGGAGGATTGATCCAGAGCGCAGGGTCTACCGGAGTGCTCAGTTCCTCATACCTGACCACAGCCTTGTTGTAGCAACTCTAAGTTGCACCTTAAATCCAGGAGAATGGTACCATCCCAGCCTCGGCTGGATGTTGGCAAGCTCAAGGATGAGAGGGTAGCTGAGGAGTTTGTGAACAAGCTGAGTAGAGATTTGGGGTCTGGGTTGCTTTAGGAGGTCCTGAAGAGTTGTGGAGTGCTTTCAAGACCACCGTCCTTGATGTTGCCGGTGGATGTCTTGGAACTCACCATAGGGTAAGAATAATTTTGTCTCTCAAGGGACACTGGATACCATTGACCAGAGTTGCAGGGCCAGGCTGAGTGGCAGAGCTGAGCTGTTCAGGGAGGTGAGGTGTAAAACTGTACGTCGCTAAGGGTGGAGACGAGGAGGCCTATGTGCGAGGAATCTGTGAGGGGGTAGAGTATCCCCTGTGGTCAAGTGATTCTCATACTGCTTACAGGGAATTTGCATATTGTGTTCATCCAAGCCCATCCCTCGGTTGTACTGCAGTTAGAGCGGAGGGTGGTAGGCTCTTGACAGAGGAGTCCGAAGTGAGGCCGCTGGGCCGGTTACTTTGAGCGGTTGTACCAGGCTGATCCACCAGGTATCGAGTTTGGATGTAAGGGGTGTTACAATCCCTGTTGCTGACCCTCCAATCAACTGTGGTCCACCTTCGCTTGTGAAAACACAGGCTGCAGTGAACCGTTGAAATGAGGTAAGCTCCAGGGATCTGTGGCATCCATGCTGAACTTCTCAAGGCTGGTGAAATGCTGCACTCGTGTCGTTGCATGCAGTACTGTGCTCTGCCTGGAATAC
>CM068958.1:139858002-139878035 GCA_035128595.1 Eptatretus atami
AGATCAAGCTGCGGTGCATCGTTTGGGAATGTCAAGATCTCTGAATTTGATTTCGCAGATGATGCAGTCATCTTTGCGAAGACTTTAGATATCATTTTGGGGGCCCTCGAGGTGCTGAATGAGGTGTCAGAGCCGCTGGGATTACGGGTTTCTTGGGTCAAAACTAAGATCCAGGCTTTCAATGACATCTTGGATGCTCCTGTCCTGTCTGTTCCTGGTTGTGATGAGGATGTTGAGGTCATGGAGAGATTCACTTACCTTGGCAGTGATATTCATGTCTCTGCTGGCTGTGAGTCAGACGTCAATAGACATCTGGGTCGGCCTGGGGAGTCATGGATTCACTGGATAATGGGTGTGGCCCTGCTAGTACCTGTGCGGGAAGACGAACGTCCGAGTCTTCAGGTCCTTGGTGCTTCCAATCTTGCTCTATGGATGTGAGACTTGGACTTGACCAAGGATCTGAGACGGAGACTTAATTGCTTGGTACCAGGTCTCTTCAGAGAATCCGGCTATCGCTGGTCGGACTTTGTGTCCAACGAGCGGTTGCTGAAAGAGACACAAATGAGATTTGTTACCTACATAGTCTGTGAGGGTCAGCTGCGGCTGTATGGACATGTGGCTCGTTTTCCTGACGCTGATCCTGCTCACCAGATTCTCTCAGCGAGGGATTCTCGTGAGTGGAGGAGGCCAACGGGCCGACCACGTGCCTCGTGGTTGCAGCAGGTTAATCGGCATCTCAAGGAGATGGGGATGGGCCAGGCTTCTGCCTGGGGGATGGCCAGATGGAGGTGGATGCAGCGATGCGGTGCTCTGGCGCATGCTCCCATACTTGACCTGACCTGACCTGATCGCCACGAGTATCTCTTAAATTAAGGAGAATTCCAAAATTTAAGCTCCAGAATCGAACTTTCAAGCAGTTCCGACTCCTAGAAAAGTATTCATTTGTCCAATTCGGACATATTTGACATTTCGGGCATCTCTGGGAGGTGTATGCTGAACATGACGGTTTGATGATTACTAATTGCGTGCCAAGAGAACCGTTTCATATCAACCATTTCGTCGGAGTGCTTAAGCCAGCACTCTACAATATTCACACAGTCACTGAATACTGTATATAGATCGACTTGAACAAAGTTCAGGGCTACTCGTCTGCGTTGGCCACGTGTTGTTCTGCAGTGTGACAGGTGATGGCTTCCTCGCTGAAAATGTGAAATTTTATTTTCTATGGCGTTTTCCAATTTTGTTCTTCCATTATATGACCTGTCACTTCGGCAGAGTTAAATACAAATAAAAATTAAACGTTTCGCTTTTATAAAGTTTCTTTAAACGCTTCGTGCATTGCATGATAAAGCCACTTGGCGCATTCTTCAACTTTCATTTGTGATACCGTGGTTCTCCGCTGGATGTAGGAAGGCAAAATAAATTATATGATCACAATGAGAAAAAAAATCTTTTCAGTTTTGAATTAAGAAATTGCCACATCACGGCAGGAAAGCCGAGAGGTACGCATGCTCGCTCTGTGTAGCCTGGATTCGAATCCCAACCCATCTCTAAACTGTCCTCCTGGTGTTTCACAGGCCGGGTGATTCATCATTATGTGTGTCGTCTCTCAGTCAGCTGGACGATAAACTGGACGTCACATCTGCCGGATCCCAAACCCCTCACCCTCCCAACCCTAACCCTCTCTCCCACCCCTATCCCTCTCTTCGACCCCTCCCTCTATCCCCCTCTCTTTCTACTCCTCTATCTCTCTCTCCCAACCCTCCCCTGGTCCCCCACTTTTCAACCCTGTTGAGGGGACTGTCTTGCAGCATGTTGAATGAGATTCGGAGATGACCGGAATGGTGCAAAGGTCGCTGCATGTACGAGTTGTTGGTTTTGAATGATCCCGCCCAGGTCTCAAAGTGTGTGTGTGTGTGTGTGTGTGTGTGTGTGTGTGTGTGTGTGTGTGTTTATAATTGTGAGGAACAGAAAATGAAAAAAAAATCGGGGCAATACCACTGGACGTTCACTGGTAGAATAGTGATACTGAGGAGAAATCAACGTGGGACGGAAACAGCAAAATGTACTGAACCAAATTATAGCAAATACCTTTTTTGGGGCCAACCCCCCCACTAAATCCCCATCGACAGTGATTTTATAAATAGTGTGAACAATCTTTGGTACATCATGGACGATGAGGGTTATGGTCAAGTTTCATCGAAATTGTGTGTGTAGTCTCGGAGAAGAAAGCAAAAACCTCTTGTGGGAGGCAACACCCCCGTAGACCCCCTCATACCCCGATTGTTTTTTAATGTTGTGACAAACTTTGGTGCATCACGGTTGATGAAGGTTGTAGTCAAGTTTCATCGAAATTGGGTGTGTAGTTTCGGAGAAGAGAGAAAATACATATTTCGGGGGGCATCCCTCCCTTGTACCCCATTAGACCCAGATTTCTTTAATATCATGAACAAACTTTGGGACATCACGGGTGATGAAGGTTGTAGTCAAGTTTCATCAGAATTGTGTGTGTTGTTTCTGATAAGAAAGCAAAGTCCTCTTTCGGGGGACAACCCCAGCGTAAAGTCCCTCTGTAGACCCCTCAGACCCGATTAATTTTCAGTGCTGTGAACAAACTTTGCTACATCACGGGTGATGAAGGTTGTTGTCACGTTTCATTGGATTCGCATGTGTAGGTTCTGATAAGAAAGCAAATATCTATTTTGGGGACAACCCTTGTAGACCCCCTTCGGGCCCGATTGTTTTGTTAATGCCATGAACAAACTTTGGAACATGCATGCTGGTGAAGGTTGCGGTGAAGTTTCATCAAAATCGTTTTTGTAGTTTCAGAGAAGAAGTGGCAAGTATTTGTGGACGGACGGACAGATGACTGACGGAAGGATGACGCGCCATCCCATGGAACTACGTTCCAGGTGAGCTAGAAACGAGATGTGTGTGGGTGTGTTTTGCTGCTTGTCTTTATTTTATAATTTGACCAGGATACCAATGCATTGCAGTCTATTCTTTTCAAAATGTAAATATCATGGGAATTTTAACATCCACAAGTAAATACCAGCAGGCAAGTTCTCTGGTTTGCAGCACTCTCTGTATAGATTCTGTTATAGAACTCCCTCCTTGCAAACCACAGGAACAAGTATGAATTCTGGTTGACATACTGCCAGTCCTATAACTACTATATACATAGCTACACACACACACACACTTTTATTTCACAGGTTAACTTGAAGTTATCCAAAAAGAAATGCATATGATACAAATAGACAGAAGAGAAATAAATAATGTCACAACCATGGCTTTCCCCTGTTTTGTTTTTTTGCCAAACCTAACACAACCTCGAGCTCCGACTTCCACACCAAGTCACAAGAATGTGAACATGTGACCTGGTGTCACATGGCATGTTTCCCTTGCGCTCATTGCATTGCTTGGTTCTGCAGTGGTCAGATCCAAACACGATATAAGCGGGATCTTGCCAATCAATAGCAGTTTTAATGATTCCCGAACCACATGCCTTGCCAGGTAACACGACCGAGGACAGACGTTACGCATTGTGGACGATTGAATGGGTGCTCAATGTAAATAAAATTTGGCAAGACACGAGGGTTCAAAGCTTTCACAGGTGAAATGGGATTAGGCTTTGCAGAAATATTCATCAAGGTTAGGCCGAGCAGGTGTGAAGGTTAAAACTGGTGGAAGAAGTAAATTGCTCGTAGATACAGTATATCTTTCCCGAATCAGCACTTCTAGGAAGGTATTGTTTACACCAGGTATTGTCTTTCTTTCTGGCATTTTATAAACTACAGGTACAGTCGTTAAGTAAACCGACATTTTGCCTCAATAATAATTAATTATTAATGTTCCTTCAATGTATCGATAAAGACTTATTGAAAAGCTTTATAACTAATTTACAATGTGAGATTAATCAAGGTTGATGATCACCCTGCTTGAAGAACTATGACAAGAGTCAACACGACACAACGAGCCAATTGTCTTTCACGCATTATTGCAGATTTCCTTTTCTGAAAAATAAAGCAACAGATCATAAGTTCCTTTGAAGCACCCTCGACACCTTACACTTTCATTTTACCCACTTGTTAAGCTTTATTTATATATTTGGACAGCCCCCTCTGGCGATCGATAGCAGGTAGCTGAGTTGACTCAAGTATTTTATATTTTTTGTCCGCCTGAATGGAAATGAACTTAATTGCACTGTAAACAAAAGAACTTCAATTTATCAGGAGGTCATCAGGTTTCCCAAGATGAGAGTTGAGAGGAAGAAATAGAGAATCAACAAAGCAAAGTCACTGTAGTATGCACCTAACAGACTGGGGAAAGATAGAGGAGAGATGAAGAGGCGAAAGGTCAGAAGCTATAGATGAAAGATAATAATAAGTTTGAATATAAACTAGTGCGTGCCCGTATGTGCGTGACCGTACGTGCAACAACAACACAAAAAAACTTTCAACAGCGTGCCAGAAACAACAACCACACAGGCCGTTCCTTCGCTCTCGCGTGCCCGTACGTGCGTGGCCATAAGTGCGTGGCCGTACGTGCAAAAAAACCAACAACTTTCAAACAACCACACAGGCCGTTCCTTCGCTCTCGTAAACGACGACTGGATTGGGGCATTGTGTTTATCTATAAATGCGCATAAGAAATCGAGAAATTATTAGAATACAGTAAGTCATCACTATGCAGAAGTCCGTACGTTGTAACCCGTAATGGGGAACGCGGCTGAGGATCTCTTCCCAACGGCCACGCCTACGCAGCAACGTGTCCTGTCATTGGTTGGTAAATAAATGGCCATAACTGGGAAGCACTTGTCCGATTAATATCAAAACTTGAAAAGGCACATCCTCAGGTCGCCAGCAACATACCTGGCAAGTTTCAATTAGATCGGACCAGTGTTGTCAAGAAACAGCGGTCACAGACACACAGATTGCTGGAATTATAGATAGATATCTATTACAATAAGTGTGTGTGTATGTGTATGTGTATGTGTATGTGTGTGTGTGTGTGTGGTGTGTGTGTGTGTGTGTGTGTGTGTGTAAGTGTGTAAAACACCCCTTTTGAAGATATAATTAACTCATTTCATCATGAAAAAAAAAAACAGGCTTATCCTTGGTCAGCCTGCTTTTCCTCGCAAGGTCTTAAGCCGCCATTTGTTTTGGCCTGCTGAAATATGCCTTGCCTTGGAACCACAATGTACTCTCATGCACTAATTAAGGTATATAATCAAAATCTGTCTTCGGATTTGAGGATCAGAGCAGGTGAACTAATTGTCGAATTCTGGAGTGAAAAAAGAATTAACGATTATTATCACCAAGTGTATTTACATATTTACTTGAAGCAAGCAAGGCTGTGATTCCTCCTTTTCCATTTTCCACAAAAATTTCATGTGAAATTGCCAAGCATTAAACTTTACTTTTCTACTGTTTGGATAATTATATTGAGTGAAGAAAGATTAAGGAAGGTGCCGAAAGTGTAACTTTATTGAGTGCAACGAAAATAATGAACGAGCAGGATTCCCGCAAAGAGGCGTTGCTCTCCCCCCACCCCTTCTTTGTGCCGCCTCCCCTTCCTCGTCCGTCTCTCTCTCTCTCTCTCTCTCTCTCTCTCTCTCTCTCTTCTCTTCTCTCTTCTCTCTCTCTCTCTCTTCTCTCCTCCTCTCTCCCCCCCACCCTTCCCTCCTAAGATGTATCGTGACGTGTGGTGAAGAGTTGCTCTCTCCCCTTCCTCGCTCCCCCACCCCTCCTCTCTCCCACCCTCTGTCCCCTCCTTCTCTCTCACCCCTCTCTCCACCCCTACCACCCCCCACACACCCCTTAGTATTCCCATCAGCGAAACAATTGGTATACTTCTGGTGTGTAATATAGAAAAGAAGTGTAAGAAAGTATACATATGAATGATGGAGTCTGGTATCTGTGATCATGGAGATAATTTTAAATATTGAAGGGGAACCCAAATGTTCAACCACATCGATACTAATCGATCCCTTGATACTCCACAATACAGATATAATATGTCTTTTTCCCAATTTCCGAATTATAAAGTAGATTAATTTGCGATTAAAGGCAAAATCTTCTTCTTCAGATTACCCGTGACGTCGCACCAGAAAGAGACCACCAGATCTGTTTTGTGTACGGGTTGCATCGCGGTACGATTAAACTCAAAATGCGAAAAATTTTCGATTTTCCACAAATGTGTGGAGTTGATGCGTCCTTGGTGCTTGTACCGTGATACAAACCGAGATGTGTTCATGCTACACCAATGGCCGAAACACCCAAACATTGTTAGAAATTGAACAGTTTTGTCCGAAATACCCGAGTGTGGATGGGCCGAGAAAATCTTCACTTTTGTGTCGGAACATGTTCCAGAACACTGCTATGAAACAACAGAGATGGCTTATCTGGATCTTGAGTTATATGCCACGATTGAGAGAAGATGCCATCCCCACGATTAGGCGGAAGAAACAGCCGTCACTCAAACTGTAACACCATCTCTACCGAGCTACCAGACATGTAATGGAGATTTGAGAGGGATCAAACACCTGTTGCCACTGCCCAGCAGTTACCACAAGAGCACCTGAAAACAATTATCTATTATCAAACACAAAATACTACATATAATTGAACCACTGTCTATTTACAGTGGAGAGAAAGTATGTATCTATCATCTCCAGTCCTCCTAGAGGATTTAACTCTCGACGCTAAAACTTTCAGGGGCCCCCCCCATAACCATCAGCCCACAATACCCACCCCCCCTCACCATTCACCCACAATCATCACCTCCACATTAACCACCACCATCCCACACCACCCCTCCACCATCCCCCACAATCTCCCATAACCACCATCCTCCCCTCCTTCCCACTCCAACAAATACCCTCATTCTTTATGGAAGGTGACAATGACACCTCACGGACATGATGGTGGGACACGGCATGGATACAAATGGCATCCGGGGAAAGTATGAAATAGAGTGATCCCGTAACATACAAGACACCTGGTCAGCCTGCAACAGTGGGACAAAGCATTCGTCACTGAAGTGATCATGTGACCAGCATTTTCCCCTTCACTAACACTGCGGCCATCTTCCTCTAAATCGCTCGCATCAGGCTCGAAACGATTCGGCTCCACAATTCCCCCCAAAAGCATTTCCATGACTAATTTTGTCTCCAATCGTTTCTTCAAAATCCCACTGATCGGTTTCAACATTCTTAGAACATTCGGAATCGCTGACGGTGGAATCGGTATCGGAATTCGAGCTCGACACGAACCGTTTCTGGATAGAAACCGATGTTTGGATCATTAGGGCTTCAAGATGTGATGTCACTTTTATCCCCTTTCAAATTAGACCGTGATTAATGATTCTCAATGGTTTTCGGAATTTTCCTTTGCGTTTGGGTTCCCCTTTAAGCAAAACAATGTCAATGACTTGAGGTCACAGGAATAAAAGGAAAAGTTATCGTAAACTACTGAGGGATACTGCCAGCTGATCCGACTCTTGCGTGTGCACAAGCTTCGAGAAACAAATGATGAGAAATTGAAAAATTAATAAGATATAACAAAGGATTAAATCAACAGGACATTGATTGAGGAATGCTAACTATCTGCAGTGGGAAGCAAGGAGAAGCTCCCAACGAAGGGTTAATTTCCTCTTTTTCCTCTGACGAACATTTAACGCTCGAACAGTCAGCTTCTCCTTGCTCCCCACAGTCAGCAGTCAGCAGACCACACTCCATGTCCTATTGATTTAATCCATTGCTATACCTGTCCGCACCAACGCATATCGACGTTAGCCTTCACAGGCAAGACTAATTCTTCATTCCAGATTCAAGAAGGAATCAATTCCCATGCTGAATTAGAATGTGAATAACCTAGATAATCAAGGAGTGACACCTCTTCAGAAAATGATCAACACAGTTGACAAAAGCATTCAAAAAATGTTGACTACAACTTATAAACATCTCTGGAGTTGAAGGCCGACAAAAGTTATATTGTTTTCGTTGGTTCTTATCTCCATTTGCTGGTTTCAGGAGGTGGGAGAAAGTTCTCCCAGAACTCAAAATCTCCACATCCTATTTTTTGTAAAAGGATCATAATTCATGAACCAAACTGTGAAACTTCGTTCTCATAGCATCATTCCATAAGGACTCTTTTCAAAATCTTCACTGAACCCCTGACAGCTTCCACTTGAAGCGCTTTTGTAGTGATATTCCCCGGAATGATTTTTGCTGTCATAGAAAAAAATATTGGCATCCTTGTGTAATTTTTTTTCAAATAACTCACAATTTTCTCTCAAAATAAGTTGAAATTGATGAAATGTATTTTGTCTCCACAATTCTTTACTTCACCGTTAATATTACAGAACCTTTGTTTTTGATTCAGAACTTAATATATCCTTTTCAATCAGAAAATAAAAAGAAATGGCATTGACAAAAGTATTGACTCCCAAGATAATATGTGGTAGCACAGACTTTGGACAAAATAACTGCAGTCAAGCGCTTCCTATAGCCATGAATGAGCTTCCTCCACCTCTCTACTGGCACTTTGTCCCACTCTTCGTGTACAAACTGCTCCAGTTCTCCCAGATTTTAAGGGTGCCTTCTACAAACTGCTGTTTTCAGATCTCCCCACAGGTGTTCAATGGGATTTAGATCTGGACTCATTGCTGGCCACTTCAGAACAGTCCAGTGTTTTGTGTTGAACCATTCCTGGGTGCCTTTTGAAGTGTGTTTGGGGACATTGTCCTGCTGCAAGACCAATGATCTTTGACGGATACCCAGCTTTCTGACACTGGGTTGAACATTGCACTGCAAAATTCCTTGGTAATCTGATTTCATGATGCCATGTACACATTCAAGGCACCCAGTGCCAGAGGCAGCGCAGCAACTCCAAAACCTCACTGAACCACCTCCATGGTTGACTGTAGGGAAGGTGTCCTTTTCTTTAAAGGGTTAATTTCGTTTTCTGTAAACAAAGAGTTGATGTGCTTTACCAAAAAGCTCTAATTTGGTCTCATCTGTCCACAGGACATTCTCCCAGAAGAATTTTGGCCGTTCAGGTGTGCTTTGGCAAACTCCAGTCAGGCTTTCTTATGTCTCTCAGCAGTGGGGTCCTCCTGGGTCTCCTACCATAGAACACCCTTTCATTGAGTTGATGATGGATGGTGTGAGTTGAAAATGTTGCACCTTGTGTGTGAAGGTCAGCTTTAATCTGTTTGGCAGTTGATCAAAGTGCTTTCTCCACCATTCGAACAATCCTTCGCTGCAATCTTCAATCAAGTTTTCTGTTGCGGCCACGTCCAGGGAGGTTGGATACAGTGCTATGGGCCTTAAACTTCCTGATAACATTGCGTACGGTGGACACAGGAACATCAAGGGCTCTGAAGATGGACATGTATCCTTGAGATTGTCCATGCTTGGCTACAATCTTGTGTCTGACCTCCTCAGACAATTCTCTGCTTTTCTTTCTTTACTCCATGCTCATTGTGGTTCACACAGTGACACAAAACAGCAGAATGACTCCTTTTCTCCATTCAAACTGGTTGAAGGAGTGATTTTTAGATCCTCGTAGAGGATCTCTAAGTCTTACTCACGTTGTTGTTCTTGTCGGCTTTTTTTGTTTCACAGCCTACAGTTTTCATCGAAACTTCCTGAAACTTGGTATATATATGTAAAAAATATCTGCGCAGACAGTAACCATCTCCGATATGAAATTCCTCCTAGAAAAAAGTTATGATGTCAAAATATCTCCGCTAATGAACATAACATAAAATTATCTCCGAAACTGAGCAAGCTTTTTTGATTTCTGTTTGCGGGAATCGAACAGGGCATTAGCAGAGATGATTACCGCACATATGATACATCACTATGATGTCATATCAATTTTTATGAGTCATTCCTATTTTTTGACATTTTTTGTTTCACAACCCAGAGTTTTCAGATCTTCGTGAAGTTCCATGTATATGCAGAAAGCCCACGCGCAGGCAGTAACCCTATCGATTTTGGAAATTCTCTCCTAGAAAAAAAGTTGACGTCATATGCCGCTAATGGAAATCGCCTACACATTATCTCGACTAGGCAAGCTGTTTGAATTTTTGTTTGCGGGAATCACCGGGCATTAGCACAGATAATTTATCGCAAACCTGATACATCACAATGACATCATATGTTTTATGATGTCTATCATTAAGAGGACGAGGATCTTAGCTCTTCAGCTTGTTTTTTTTATTGCAGGCACCTGCAACTTATCACAGGTGAGTTTAATTCCAAAGTTAAGGAGAATCACCTGCTTGAAATCCAATTATTTCTAAAACTTTCTAAAAGGTGCATAATAAATTGTTGGGCATTTTAGGATTTCTGTGTGGAATAAGCTAAGATTTAGTAATTTTTTCAGATATTATTGTTTTGTTCCACTGCAAACCAAATAAATACAGTGTGTGGATACCAAAATATTTTTTAATTAAAAGAATTTTCTGGATGAAATGGTGGATTATTTGAGAAAAGTGCAAGTGTGACAATATTTTTGGCCTTGACAGTACATACTCAGTGAGGGTTTTCTTTATCCTTCCTGTAGCTCTGACTATTACTGATACAATTCCAGCTTTCTTAAATTTTTAAGTCCGCTTGACCACATTTTTCAGATCCTAGTATTTGATCATTTTCCTGATTTCTGTGGCATTTCGTCCAAAGTAATTGAATTGGAAACTGAAACCTTGATCAATATTGCCGACTTTTCCTTTTTGTGTTTGAGCACCATGTCTGGACGCAATGCTTTGTTTGTAATGTCCACACTTGATGGGATCATCTTGTCATGCGTGAGCATTATTTGTTTATTTTCAAGGATCAGATGTCGCTTGTGTTTTCAAGGCCCCATATTTTGGGTGTAGGGTACTTCAGCATCTGGGCAAGGTTTTAAGCTCCCACAGGTTGGCCTTGATGTCCATGTTGAAGCCACTAAAGGCCATTATAAAGTATATATTGGAATGCGGGCTCAGGCAATGCTGTCGCCGGCCCACAGGTAAAAGGTTACTACCATGAGGCCAATAACTCCATGGCTTTTCAATATTCATCACATCCCAGAACCACCGCTGGGAAAAGCTTATCTAGCTCGGGGGAGGGGGGAGGAAGGAGGAGAGAGAGAGAGAGGAGGGGAGAGAGAGAGAGGGAGGGGGAGAGAGAGAGGAGGGGGAGAGAGAGAGAGGGGGGGGAGAGAGAGGGAAAGGGGGGAGAGAGAGGAGGGGGGAGAGAGAGGAGGGGGGGAGAGAGGAGAGGGGGGAGAGAGAGGAGGGGGGAGAGAGAGGAGGGAGAGAGAGAGGGAGGGGGAGAGAGAGAGGAGGGGGAGAGAGAGAGAGGAGGGGGAGAGAGAGAAGGAGGGGGAGAGAGAGAGGAGGGGAGAGAAGAGAGGAGGGGGGGAGAGAGAGAGGAGGGGAGAGAGAGAGAAGGGGGAGAGAGAGAAGAGGAGGGGGAGAGAGAGAGAGAAGGAGGGGGAGAGAGAGAGAGGGGGAGAAGAGAGAGGAGGGGAGAGAGAAGAGGAGGGGAGAGAGAGAGGGAGGGGGAGAGAGAGAGAGGAGGGGAGAAGAGAGAGGAGGGGGGAGAGAGAGAGGAGGGGGAGAGAGAGAGAAGAGAAAATTTCAAATTGTGATAAAAACGCCATTTCAAGTCCGATTGACTTCCAAGTTATGATCATGACCAAACTAAGTGCTATAACTCATTAAACAGTAGCACTATCGACTTATAAGAACCAAATTGATTTCCAGGTTTTTGTTTTTTAGAGATTGTGGAGATATGACAAAAAGTTATTCGGCAAATTCCTTGCTCAACGAGCAATTTCATTTGTTTGTTTGTGTGCAGGATATCTCAAAAAGTTCCGGATGGATTTGGATGAAATTTTGTGGACAGGTTTGGTGTGTGACAAGGAGAAACTGATTCGATTTTGGTGAAGATCTGGATCCGGATCCGACTACTAGAATATTTAAAGTGATTCATCACCTTTGAGAGATCGGGCCAAAAACGATACAATACTGTATGGCATGATATTTCAAAAATTTATTGGGCCCGATATTTTGTCGTGGATCAGGCATTGAGTGGCGGAGGTATGTGCCCTACCAAGTGCCCTTCTCGTTTAATTTATTTTTCCTTCCTTACTCCAGAGATTTCTCCATGGAGAACCAGGTCACAGCCATGGGAGCCTTCGCAGCAATCCCACTGGTTAATTATTTCTGTTGCACTCAATGAAGTTACACTTTTGGCACCTTTCCTAATCTTTTCTTCACTCAATAAAATTCTCTGAACAGTACAAGTAAACTTTAATGATTTGGCAATTTCACATTAAATTATTGTGTAAATATGGAGGAGGATTTACGGTCTTGCTTGCTTGAAGTCAACATGTAAATATACTTAATTATAAGAATCGTTAATTTCTTTAAATTTTCAGATTTAATTCCAGATTCCAACACTTAATTAGTCCACATGCATCCGATCCTCAAATCTGGACAGATTTCGAGTATATATTTTAATTAGTCTGCGAGAGTACATCATGTTTCCAAGGCAAGGCACTTTTGAGCAGGCCGAATCAAATGGTGGCAAAAGACTCCTGCGAGGGAGAGCGGGCTGACCAAGGATAAGTGTATTTTTAATTTTTTTTCATGATGAGATAATCATCTCCAAAAGGGGTGTTTAAATTTACCCAAATACCCAGTTTTCATTCATGCACTCCCTTGATGTTCCCTTAATATGCATGCAAAGTTTCGGGCTGCTAGGGTTCATGGCTTTGGAGTTACGGACACACACACACACACACACACACACACACTATTATAGATTCATCAATGAAAGGTTTTGATTGTTTAATTACACTATATATTTTTTTCCATAGAAGGGTTAATTTTATTTTATTTATCAATTGCAAACCTTTCCTCATACTTGAAGCTCTCTTATTGGAAAAAATAAATAAAACAATTTCCATTTGGCCTCGCTGTGAATGCTCTGACATCGTGTTAATAAATAGCAGAGACAAAAATTCCAACACTTAGTGTGTACAAGAGAAGGGAGTGGGGAACGAGTTTTGTTATAATGTATGCATAGTTCATACAAGAGTATTTAGCATGGAGTTTGGACTTGTGAAAGGAAACTAAAAATGGGTTGCTGGAGGCATGTATATAGCCAAGTTGTGATGCTTGGGTGCGACAAAGGTTAGCTGTCATGTCAGAGGAATGGAAACTTGAGCAAATGTAGTAGAAGGCCACTTACCTGTTCTGCGGTGCGTGAGAAGTAGACCATGATCCTGGGGCTCCTTGAATGAAGTAAGCTTTTTGGTTTGGTGTTCACGTTTGGCGTTTTTGGTATCGCTTAATTTTGATGATTGGAGTCGACATGAATGATGTGAACAAAAGAGCCACGTCGACAGAGATCAGGCAGACAATGAAGTCTTCTTGCTCGCACAGCCTAGCTTTACCTTTGGAATCGATTTGAAATTCCTCTGAAGATCTATCACCCTTTGGCTGTAAATAATCTTTTGTTAGATTATAGTCAGCAACCGCTTATCCATTAGTGTTCCCATCTGAACCTGTAGCTCAAGATACAGCAGATCCCAGGTTTAAATCCCACATACCATGTGATTTTGTTCATTATGTACTGCTGTCCTTTTAATTCATGTAAAAGTACAATCATGCCTTCCAACGTCGTCGTCCTGTTTGTGATATATGTGTGAGCTCCTCCATAAGCCTTACCTGACCTGAATTGTCTGACACCTCCCTGCAGTGGTATGGCAGCAAAGAACGCAGGGAAAAACACGGACCACACCCTTTACAACGTTGGCTGAAATCCAGTCAGTTGGTGAGAAAGGAAGCTCTAAGAACAAAGAAAGAAGCTCTTAGAACACCTTCATTCAGTAAGATTGTGTTTGAATTGATGATACTGCATTTGAAGAAAAAGGCTTCAAGGCAACGATGATTCAGAAGCTTAAATACAAAGTTTTTTTTAGTATTATTATTTTGGCTTCTTCTGATTTCACAATGCCAGCTCTTCTGGCTATTTCGCCATGCCCTTTATCCCAAGCTCCTTTCCATTTCCCAGTATGTTCTTCTGCTTGTTTCATCTCACCTCGGTCTTTTAGCTCTATCTCAGTTCCTATGTCTCCTTTCTCTAATGTATTGACACTTATTAGGTTTAAACATGCAATAGTCGAGGAAGAAATATAAAATAACGAGGCTGTTTTGGCACATCACATCATTATCCACATCCCATTATCTTATCCTAATTGATTTATCATTGATCGCCACTCATCACATTGTGGAATTTGGGGTCGAGTCAGGGTACCAGACCAAAAGGTGTGAGGACTGCACTTATCCATGATACAGCGCTCTCTGCCAGCATCTGACGAGTGCTTCTCGTCTGTTTTGATTTTAGCTGAGGTTTGAACCCAGAACCAAACAGCAAAGATAACATGCTACAATCTAAGGTATCTCACCACTCACCAACTTAATCACTGATATATATATATATATATATATATATATATATATATATATATATATATATGTTTACCTGAACTCCTATTTACATTTAACATTTAGACAAGCACATTTGGGTGTGTTTGGTTCAGGGTTATGCAACCACAGGTACTTTGAAGTACATTTGCAGTTAAACAAATACACAACAAACTAGAACGGCACTCGATAGAATGCATACCCCTGCCAAGCTTATGAGTTTACAATTTGTATCCCACTGATAGGCCAGATCTACATCTAGACCTGAACCAAAATACAATCGGCTTGTTCTTGTCACCTACCAACTCATCCACCAAGTTTCATCATAATCCGTTGAGATATCGTGTTATATATCGTTTTCGGGTCTATCTCTCAATGGTGAAGAATCACTTTAAAATTCGAGTATCCGGATATCGAATCAATTTGTCCATATCACACACCCACCCACCCTGTCCACTAAGTTTCATCCGAATCTGTCCATAATGTATCGAGATATCCTGCTCACAACCAAACAGACAAAACAGGGGTGAATACATAACCTCCTTCCACCTTCGGTGGCGACGGTAATGATATGACCTTGATGGCATTCCCATCTGAGATATCGCTCATGATCCCGTGATCTCAGTGTCAAATTGCACACACTGCGTAGATATGTCCCTTTTCTCCAAAAGTCCAATTCTAAATTAACGTAGAGCTGCGATGATGTCTTTTAATGTCTCTTTTCTGCAGGTGATATGTGCAAGCTCATCCCCGCGTATTAAGACACTGTATTAAAAACAACTACAGATTTACAGGGACTGTAGGCAGGATAACTAGCAGTGTGCATGGCTATTGGCTATGCATTGTCGAGTCAATGCTTGATTACACAGGGAACGGCAACCGACTGTAAACTGGTGTCGTGATCCTTTGCATACAGTTAATGCATCATAAAGCACTGCATGCTGTGAAGAAAGCGTTAAGCCGGCTGTCATGACTGCTTGTTATGGTTTGGTCCTTAAATATCGCACTATGTCTATCTCAAAGACTTGTTCATTCTCCTAAACAAAATATTAAGCTCTGGCAAAGCAGTCTCGTGCCAATAAATTCACTTGATGTTTCCTCCATTGCTCGCGTCTCAACAGTTGTCAGGGAAATTATTTGTAATTGGACCGGCGCACAAGCACACAATGGACTACTCTTTTCAAAACACACCATGGGATACATCACATCTAATTTCTGGTTGTTCCATCCATCCATCCATCCATCCATCATGCCATGCCATTGGGAACCTACTCTGTGCAGAGCGTTGGTGCAAGCAGTCTCCTTGGCTATTGCACAACCTGAACGGGTCGCCACTCGACACAGGATACCAGCAAGCTGGCACTAATTTTGCTGACCTCAGAAGGATGCCAGGCAGAGTCAACCCCACCTGGTATCAGTTCAACAGCCAAGGGGGATTTTAACTCAGGATCCTAGGATCCCAAGCCAACACCCCAACTATCCTGGTTGTTGCGGTCATCGATTTTGTAACAATATGGCATTCACAAAGATATCTGCAGAATTACTACTGAAAAAAAAAATTGAATATTTGTAGAATTACTGCAAACAGAGATGTATGGAAAAAAAAAAAATGAAATCGAAAAATGTTTCACATCGAGTAAAAAAAGGTCAGGGAATGACATAAAAATGTGCATTTCATCCACATTGTAAAACAGGCTCAGCACTGTTGCTTTCAAATCCATTGCATTCGTATTTTCCCCGTCATGTCTGAAAATGGGATTTGCCTCCATTCTCCACTCAATGAGTCAGAGAGTGACACTGGGATATGGCAAGACAGCTCATCAAGACAATAGCATGCCCTCAGTCTATCACGGTGGAAGCCTGAACTTGTTAAACAAACTCTATTTCCCAACTGAGATTGTGCAAGACATGCTCGTCATGGAAATGAACGAAGCAGTGTGAAAAGGCCTTTGACTTTAAACACCTGAGTCTCCTCTACCTCCTCAATGTCCTTCCACCTCCACCATCAACAACCAACCACCCCTCTATGGTTGCTACCCTGTTTCTCTTACCTTTCTAACAGGCCTTGATAAAATATTCCTTGTTAAAATTGGAATCCTATTGTTTTTAAATTGCTTAGGATAAAACAAACTCCGTGCAGAATGCAACGTTGCAAGAAAAATATCAAAGCAACTGAAAAAGTAAATAACCACGAAAAAAATGTTTATGCCTCCGCTGACGAAGTCACAGGAGGCATTATGTTTTTGGGTTGTCCATCAGTCCATCCATGTTAATTTTCTCCGTTTTATCCGATTAACACAAAATTTCCACCATTGGTGCGACTACTCATGTAGAACGTTTTAATGATGATTATGATGTCATAGGTCACGTAGTGTGGCAGCATGTTGGAAAAAAGGAAAAATTTTGGACCTCTGTATCTCCAAAACCGCTCCATGGAAAACATTTAAACTTGGCACATGTCAAGTACTCTACATGGGAAACAAGTGTGATTGTTTTTTTGATGACGTCATAGATGGCTTCATTTTGACGTCATAATTGTGTACACCAAATGCTTTATCCTATCAGTATGAAAATTTTTGTGGGTTATCTAGGGCTAAATTGTATGGTGGAAATTTTTTTTGATGATGTCATCGGTCACGTGGTTCGGCAGCCATTTTTAGCTCGGCTGTTCGAAGAACAGAGAGCTATAGCGACATCATGTGAAAGACACCAAAAAAAAATTACTTCCACGATCGAGGCTCATGGGAGAGCAAGGCAACAGAGATAAACTAGAATGGCACTTGATAGAGCGCCAAGATCATGGGGTTTTTTTTCTTAACGAGGGTACACAAGATCATGGTTTTGGATCGAGGATGATCTGAGGTGCTTTTAAACAGCTATCTTGAAGACCTGAAGGGAAGAATGAGATTGAAGAAGATGTGGAAGTTGATTCCACAGGTGGGGAAAAAAGAGGAACAAATGAAAGGAGGTGAGCAGTGATCCTGGATTTAGGTAGCTTTACCAGAAGAGGGTTGATGGTGGACTGTGTGTGCTCTACAGAAACCTGGGGAGGGGGAGGGGGGGGGAGATACAAAGCACGGAAAGAGCAAAGGGTGCAAGACCAGAAAGGAGGCAGTAGAAGACAGAGAAACCACCGACCTGTCTGCGATTGCAAAATGATAAGCCCAGCCTCACCTTCAGTGCAGGAGATTCCAATGATCTTGAAGGATTTGGTTTCCACAGCGTCAAACTAAGGAAGATATGAGGCCAAGCAAGACAGCCCAGAGGGGAGAGCAGTACTCACTTAAGCTGTGGGACAAAGGACTTGTAGGTGGATAGGAGTTGAGGTGTGCCAAGGAAGGACTTTATACGATGGAGGATGCCCAGTCGGTGGCTGGTTTTGGAAGCCAACATGGAAATGTGGTTTTCCCAAGAAAGATCATTGCTGATCATGAGACCCAGTAGTTTGAATGATTGAACCTCCTCAAGACGATGGTTAAGAACTAGATGAGGGTGTTTGCTAGATGGTCCTTTCGGAGAGAGATAGTGACAATGTGAGATTTGTCAGGATTGAAAGTGATTTTTACTCTGACCAGCTTGTAATTTTTTTTTAAAAGGACTAAAGAGAAGGAAGAGACTGCAGGCTGTCTGTCTGAAGGATGAGGGTTGTCCCAGAAGAGGGTGGATGAAGAGGGTGCATCAGCAATAGATGAAAAGGATTTTCCTAAGGATTTGGAGAGATCATTAATGAAGATCAGGAATAGGACTGGGTCAAGAACACTGCCTTGGGGCACTCCAGCCTTGACAGGGAGAGGAGATAAAAGGATTCCATTGAGTGCCGCATGTTGGCCACGAGAGTGGAGGAAGTCAGTAAGCCTTGTGTGGAGTTGGCCTTGGATGCCATAGGCAGACAGTTTGGAGAGCAAGGTAGAATGCCAAACTGTCCAAGGTAGAGTGACCTGGTGTGAAACCACATTCGTGATCTGAGATGAGGTTGTTGGAGAAAAGGAAGGATTTCATATCAAATGCGATGATGGATTCCATGACCTTGCTGATGATTAGAAGTAAGCTGATAAGTCTGTAGTTAAGGGGATCAGTTTTTGCACTTTATATATGTATTACAGTGATGTTGGTGGATTCTCAAGCAGATGGAAAATGATTTAGCACAAGTGGCAATGTGAAAAGGGCAAAGAGAGGATGTGCAAGAGCAGCAGAGCAGGTTTTTAGGACATGTGAGCTGATGCTGACGGGTCCAGTCGCAGATTCAGAGTGAACGGTTGAAAGAACCTTCTTGGAAGTGTGAGGTGTGAGTGCTTATGGAGCTGAGACACCCCGGGGACTTCACCGCACCCCTTGGCTCATGGGCCGCTCGCCTCCGACCCCGGCACAACTCACTCCCATGTCTCTTATCCGAGGGCAAATAGGTCCAGCGCAACCCGCACTCTGGCAGACAATCTCTCAACCAGGCAGTCTGAGATATACTCACGCCCTTGGTGCATCAATATCAGCCCCCAGGGAATCAATATCAGTCGCGAATGCCCTCGTGTTCCGTCTCTTAAAGCTGCTTGGGCTGGGCATGGTTTCCTTATCGAGTAAACGTCATGCGAGCATCCTTTGACCCTGTGTGGCCCTTTCACATTGGTGAGCATCAGGAGAGGGGGGAAGGGGGGAGGGTCGCTGGGTGTGTGCAGTGCCGGCAGTGGAAAATCCTGCGTCATGCTGTGGAGGTCACTTGCGCCCACAGCCTCCCCCCATGCACACAAGGTGACCAACAGTGCCCTCACCTCCTCCCATCGCTGCACCATGCAGTATGCACTGCATTGTGTATGCAAGATGTCCTTTGTAGTGTACGAGGTAAGCGAGAAGCAGTGTCCTGCGTGACGACTGTGGAAATGCAGGAAGCCAGAATGAGAGAAGGTAATTCGGTACAACTCTGGAAGATTAATTGTTTCTCGTGTTGAGGGACTGATGGTTGGTGGTGAATAATAAGAGTAACATCAGATGAAGTGGTGAGGGAGATTGATACAGACAGACCGAAGGAAGAGAATATTCCGGCTGTGGGGTTCAAAGACCAATGGGATGAAGGAGGGAGGGGTTGTTGAATTGAGGTTTGTGGAAGTGGATTGTTGGTGGATTGAGGAGATTAAAAGCAGGTCGAGAAGGAGAACATCACACTGAGAATACACAGACCAACGTCAACACATTTTCCCCCAAAACCCCTGGACAAAGGCCAAAGGTCTCACGACCACATAAACTAATGAAATAACTCATTTTTTTTGGGGGGGGGGGGGGCTCTACATGTACATGAATGCTCTCCTCCCAGAGTACATTTCCAAAACCATAACAATATTATGCTACTTACTGTATTTTAGCATTTTTATGACGTTTGATGCAAGAAGCGGCCTTCGAAAAACGCCACGATTAACGATCTTAATACGGATAAACCATGGGAAGTATTATGAAATAATTGGAGGAGTAGCAATCTGGGTAAAGGGCAGTATTGCATCAAGAGAAAGGGGTGACATGAAGGAGGGAACAAATGATGAGGATTCTGTGTGGGTAGA
>CM068958.1:139902737-139913916 GCA_035128595.1 Eptatretus atami
AACACCCGGTAAGGAGAATCGGATCTGTCGAGGTCGGCGATAATACCCGCTCGGTTATCGCTGTAGAACGATACAGGGGTGTGTCCCAAGCCGACCTGCGGTGAGGTACGGCCCCTCGGTAGGTTACCCGCGCGAGTACTTAGGTATTTCGAGCGCCAGACCCAAGGAGAAGAAGCGCCAACGTAAGAGAGTCCAAGGCGGCTGTCGCCTTAATACTAGGCCTGGGGCTCCGCCCTTTCGCTCCCCTCCCGTTTTCGAGCGTTCCCGCCTCCCTTCGAGAAGCTTAGAAAAGGGGCCGTTTCTCAACACTCCCAGGCGCCTCACCCCTCGTAATCACTCAAATCGAAAGCGAGCCCGCCTCGCCCTTCCCGTCACAGACCCACCAGCCCCTCAAGAGAAAAAGGCGGTGAAGAACTCACTTACTCCAACACATTGGAAAGGTTTCTTTTCTCCTCTTTACGCCAGCGTTCTCGGACCCTTTTGAACGCGGAAAGGGTCGTAAAGCGTGGTCTGTGGAGGAGGCGAAATGTTTGCAAGCCTGGCGTAGTGGGCGAAGATTGTAAAGTGGTGGTGGTGTTTGTTGGGTGGCGATCGTAGCGTGGTTTGGCGTTGTGGCGTAGTGGGCGGTGGTTTTGTTGTTTGTTGGCGCCGTGGTTTGTTGTAATGGTGGGCCCGAGATATGTCGAGTTCAAAAATAACGATAAAAAGATGAAAACACTATCTCAAAAGGCCGACACAGCCCGACTGAACACGAATAATCCCTCTAAACAACGGTGTGGGAAACTCTTAACTCTGAACACACTCAAGTTACCGGGAGATTATTACTTGATCCAAGGAACCTTTTATGAGTTGCGTGGATGGCTAGGAACTGAACTCCGAATGGTTCCTATCATACGGGTGGATACACCAGATCCAATAAGAGCAATACAGACTTTCACCATGAACCCATAAGTCAAACTTGAGAACAGGGGAAACGTAAAGCATTGGGTATATCCCAATGCAGATTAATGGCTTAAACAGGGGAATCATCCCTCGCTCTTGCAAATGTTGAGAGTGAGCGCGGTTGGATGTTTTCACGAAGAAAGTGGATGACTAGGAGAGGGACGTAAACGGAGCGGTGTCGTGAGGACTTGGAGGGACTCCTTCGTGATTGAGTAGACGAATGCCGCCATACCGTGCAGAAGCGAGTATCCTAGCAAAGTGGACAGTAACTGACGAGTATGGCTCATCTGTCATCCGAGCTCGGAGTTTCCTGCCTTCACCAGATGACACATCACAGCGGAGGGGAGGAACCTCCAAAGAATAAGGAGGAAAGGCTAATTTTGGGTTTCATGATATCAAAAATTTACTACGACTAAATTCTATTGGAACCCCTCATTGGGTTCAGGCAGGAATTATTGAGTGCATCCCACACTCCAAATAAGCTAAGGGAGGAATGGGGACTTTGAGCAGGTAATTCAGTCCTTAGCGGACTTGGAAAGAGCAGCAATAAAGTACAGTCAGAACTGATTTGCAACACCCAACATGGTTAGTCAACACGAGAGGAAGCCCATCGCAATGAACCTGACGCGAGAAAATATTTGGACGCACCGACTGTGACATTTGCTTTCTTGTCGACCAGTCACATCAGATTATAATACCATTAGATCTGAAACAGATGATGTTACATAAATTCAAAGAACAATCAGCGATAAGGTTCTTGAAGGATATCTCTTAAGCTTAGGTTCAAAGTGGTACACATGATGGAGAAGAATTTATACATATTCATGGAAAAGTAGCATGGAAATTATATCGATATATTGCATATGATCTTGGGATATAACGATCCTATTCTTAAACATCTCCAATACGGCCTTATAGCCAACAAATATCATACAAACCTATCATCCATTTATTTGTCGGATGATATACCTCATCAGATAGATCACAGATGATACGGTAACAGAGAAATGTGACAAAAATATCAGAAGACCACATTGAACATCAAGCAAAAAATTGAAAAACAGAGGACGGAGTTGACACATGTCAAAATAAGAGAAGGAAAGAAGACACTGATACACTCAACGAGTAATTCAGGTACACACCACATACGATGCGCGAAGATCCAAGGTTACCATCCTATTTTCTCATCCACCAGACCGCAATCGTCCCGCAACGGACCATTCCTTCAGATACGATTGCTAACAATTTCCTGTGGTTGTACGTGTAGGATCAACTGCTTGTGGTTTCTTGGTTGGTTGTTCCAGAAAATTCGTACAGCATACAATATGCATGAGGGACGAAAGTAATTTAATTCATTTTACTCTACAGAGGAATAGATGTCACATGGAGCCGTAAGAGCTCGGCTTACAACAATGTACGAGTGCGCTAGTTAGCACAATATATTCCACACGGACACAGTAATCTCCCATGTTACCACTGAAGGGCACATAACAGGCACTTATGATGTGAAGGTCCTTGTCCGTGCTGGACGAATGGGGATAGGGCGGAACATACCGATTTGGGTAATCGGTGTGAAAGCACAGAAATGACGATTTGAAGAGGGATGATAGCGGGTAGGTATTCAGGTACAAACTGTGTTATCTATATTTATCACCATTTTGGGTGGTTTTGAGGACGCTTCTCTACATTCCTCTTCTCTTGTCTTTTCATACCACTACGGCCAATCCACACATGACAAAAGAAGATCATAGAAATATGTATCGGAGCGGGGCAACCATCAAAGAGTTGGTAGACTCCATATTCGTGACAAGGAATATGGTATCCCAAGACAATGTTGGCATCTCGCTACTTTGTCTTGGCAGTGGTGTTCTTTTCTGAGAGAGATTAAGCATCACGCATTTAACTCAATCTGCTTGATATAAGAATGCTTTCTTTATGCCAAGCACGCGATTTTGTTCGACAATGGTTTGATAGTAGTATTATGAGGCTGAGATTTATATTCCTGCGGTAAATCGTGCAGGCGTAGTAATGGGGGATTTGTCAACATCCATCAAGCCCGGTTAGATATAATCGGACACTTGGGTTATAGGACAGTGACCGATTGAGAAGCTGTGCACTTTATGTTCCTGGCCAACATGTCTCGTAGCCTAGTTCCTCAACGTGACATTTACCATCCTCTGCTTGTTGCTTTGCTGTGTCAAACAGGACATTGTACCATGAACGGAGTCCAAAGTCTGCGATCATCCAAGAGGAGCCGCTAGGCAGGCAGTACAATCCCACAAAGGGACCCTAGATATTCATTAACAAATTCAAACAGATATCATTGCCTGGAAATATTCATGAACAATATGGGGGCAAAAGGTGCCTGCGTTGCCGAAGTAGCTAGAGTTCTTGGGTTACGAGGAACTAAGTTAACGTTACAATCTAACAGAGACCAAAAAATCCGCAAGATTCTTGCACATTGGAGTCATACATTTTTTTTTCGGGAAAAAAATAACTTTTCATTTTGAATATGGTCTAAAACACAACAAAATGGCACGTTTAGGAACTAATGAATAAAATTTTCACTTGGCACGCTTATTCACAATAAGGCTCAAAGCTGTTATACTTGGGAAAGGGCACCCATCCAAAAAAGGGTCTTTTTATCTATGTTAATCACAACTCATGACTTCAGGGAGTAAACTTGGAGAATTGAGCTGTTGGGACTCACTCAATGGGAGAAACCAAAAATAATTTTCCCTCCTGACTAAGGAAAATATCCACATGTGTTTTATGCAATGGTTAATCAGCGAAGACCTGTTTTATTTTCCTCCCCTTTTATTCGCTCTCTCGTCTTTCATCGTTTCGAACCTATACGGAGGAAGTGGTTTGGGGACTAAACTTTTCACTTAAAGTACAATATAAAAAATCATCAGGACATTCTCCATAATTACAGAATGCAGGTGAAAATGATTTCATTTATTTATATTTATACAGGTAAATACACTCTACAGCAACGAAAATAAAAGTTAAATTCTCTCATTCTATGTGATTCCGGCCCCTGTCGCGCCATGATTTTTTGCGCTAGAATATTTTTTATGTCAACTAAGGACTAATTTGAAATTGTGGTGTAACTTATGTAGCCCAACTTCATCGCTTCAAATTATACTCTTTTCCTGGAATTAATACCCTCAATGCAAGTGTGGACTCGAAGATTATTGTACATTTCCGTCCGTTCGCTTTATGGACTTTGGAATTTCACACCCGTTTAGTCAATCCCACTATGTGATACCCACGAATGTGAAATGAACTGTGCGTTATTCATTCAAGAATAAATTATAAAGATGCGTAATATTTTGTATACTTTTGGTTATTTGGTATAGGGATTATATCCATCTATGTTTTAATTGCTGTACATACTGGTTTCAGGTTCTCTTGCGGGATGGTGATGGGATATGTATCTCTTTGGAATGGTATCTGTCATGTCCATCCCCCCCCTCCACACATAACCTAGTCCTAGTTTTGGTTGAGTCCACATTTACATTTGTTTCTTTTCCTGCCCTTAAATATAAATATTTCTTTAGTTAGCCTGTCTCTCCTCTTTAAAGATCTTCTAGTGTTTTGCGTTCGCAAGGTCTTATTGTCCATGAATAGTGATCAAATGTCTCATCAGACTCTTCCTCGCCTAGTCTAGAGATTAGTCAAGTGAGTCTTTATCAATTATCGCGCTCTTGTCAGCAGTTACTCTTGTGCTTAGCTGTGTCTGGTCTCTGAAAATCAGTTTCTACGCTCAATCTGTTATTATGAGGGTACAATAAAGAAGAGCATCAACCTACGATGAAGAACACAAACATTTGGATTTATTCTACTGTAGTGACACATAAACAAAATGCATCGTTGATTACCATTCAAATAATTGTAGGTCTGTCCATCTCTTTTTTTTCTTTTTATCCCATTGAGGTGAAGAGTGCATGGCAAAATAATACACAGCATCACGTGATTGAGGAAAGCTTTGTGCTTCTATATTTGCTTTAATATGCTTTACAAACTTTATATGTTACATCGGAGATTGGTCAGAGGATAAGAGCAACTTGGTGTACCACATCTTTCTGTAAGATGGGTAGTTTTTTAGCAACTTTTTGTACATGCATCTTGCGTGCCATTTTGAGATACCACCGATATTATATGACCTCGCGCTAACTAACCGTCAAGGATGAAAGACCCATCCCCAAGTATATATATACTACCTCACTTTACCTCATTGGGCCACGTATCTTATCGAACTCAATATTGAATTCAAGGGGGACACAAAAAAAAGCAAACAAACCCAAGACAATAGATGTTCGAGACACGAGCAGGTAGTTAGATTTACCTGGGTTCGTTGTGTGGTGCCTGCGCTGGCCAATGTAGTGAATGGATCTAGCGATTGCGAATTGCCAACCAATATTTTGTAATTTTTCATTCCTTTAATCTCTACACATCTCGCATATACATAAGCATTAAATGGGGTTGGAGGCGGAGGGGGAGGGGGGATGACAGTTTTTGGTAGCAGAATATTGATCTAATTCTTTTGTGCTTTTGCGAGGATTGTCCTACAAACAAAGCACAAACAAACCAAAAGTACAAAACAATTGGGGAGAAGGTAACTGGCTAAGACAGCACTAATATGGGAATTGGAAAGACAACCCCTGCATACTATCAATCCCTAATATACGTAATGGTGATGCAATTTGTCCACTTTAGGATTAGTATAGACCACAGAACTTGGACAAGGCAGTTCGCGTACTTGTGGCCTTATCGCGTTATGGGTCGGGCCAACGGTGTATCATTGAGGCGGACACACGTAGGGTCAGATCAATTGGTCGCACTAATACTTGTTCTATATCAGTTCGGCAGATATGAACCCACCAAAAAACATATGATAATTCTTAGAACATTACACTCTTGTATTAGAAAGAACAATTTAGATCATTCACCACTAATAATGGCTACGTTAGTTATCAAGAACATACGCGGACCGTGTCTATATTGGGGTGATGGCACAAGGAATCACCTGACAAGGCTTACATTTATGGACCAGTTTGAGACATTTACTCGAATATATCATATTATTGTTTAGGTGATGGACCTTAGCGTACGAATTGCCTTTATCAATCCTCACACAGGCAGCATCTGGAAATGGAGTACAAATGACATGTTGTTTGATGTTCGAGACTCAGTATTTAACTGGTGAATTTTAATCCAGATTAAATTTTACACGACGAAAGCAATAGACGCTAAGTAATACATATCAATACATACTTCAAGCCAATTCTAACATAACTCACCAAGAAGAGACAAAGATTTAAGACTCGGAATGCTCTGACTCGCAAGAAAGATGGAACGGTTCTTGGAATTAGGGTCCATTGACCACTGATAATATAAAGTGCTCGCAATACACATCGACAGGGTGTTTGGACCAAGTTTAGCAGCGAGACATTGGGGCGACGATTACCTAGTCACTAATCTGGACATGTAATTCAATACAACAGACAACTACAATGCCTGGCGTACCTAAAGCATTTACCCCCAGCTCTCAGTGGTAACGCAACTAGGGGAATTAAAAAGCCAGGCCGGCTCAAAGAAGTGATACCACGAACTCAGTTCCCAAAAGGGGGAAGGCAACCTATCGTAAGCGCTCTCGAACGAGCACCATCATAGGAGGCGCGACGTGGGAGCTCAGGGATAGCAAACGCGATCTGGCATCGCGAAACGTTGGGAGCAGGAACTAGCTACTTCCCTAATTGGTCGTATATAGCGTCGGCCACAAAGAACCACCAAGCTCGGTCCGGAAGGGCCCAAGCAACTCTTCAAAAGGAGCAAGATGTATCGGACCCCGAAAGGGAGTGGACCCTGACATCACATCTGGCAGCAGGGTATAATCCTCCGAGCTCAGCATTAAACTTCCAGTCTGTCTGAAGACTGCTTACCTGTACTCACTTTGGCCACTATAATGGGCCGTTGCGGCCACGGGACTGCCACACTTAAGGCCACCTGAAAGTACCCCAGCCGTGATGTGCAATCCGGATCCGCATGTGGGCACTAGTGCCTGTGGGCTGAGCTGTCCGGGCTTCCCTGTCACTAAAGTGGATGTGCGTTGTTAATACCAGATTAAACTGACAATGCAAATGAACACCAGTGTAGAGAATACATCTGGAAATAAGCCTTTGGGGTCAAACACTGTACTTTCGGATACTGACCGACGTATAAACTGACGCGTTGCTGCTGTAAAATTGAGGATTCACGAGAAATCTGGAAACAAACAAATGTCCAATATATCAATGCAGAGTAGCATTACGGACCAGTGCCTGCAAATATGATGATTGCAAACGTTGCCATGTAGGGAGCAACACTGCAGCGGTAATACTGAGGAAATTTGGTGTTCTTGCAAAAAGTTATCGAGAGGGCGAAATTACAAAGGACCTGGCCACGGCAAGTTGTAAAATGGCACATCGCGTGTGGCAAGTGTGGCATGCAGCATTGCACCCATGTAGGGGAGAGGGAGCTGTCATTTAATCGTTGGGGATTCAAACTTGTGGATGGGACTACCGCGCAAAAGCACAAATAGTATGTCACCCCCCCCCCCCGCCCCCGTAGCTGAAGGTGAGCATAAGGGAAAAAATTCTTCCAGCGCAGATCTGGAGGAGCAAGTTGCTGTGCATTGGGTCTTTGTTTTCATCATCACCAAATATCAAATGGAAATGTATACTTGGAGGGTCTGCATCCGATCGTGATACAGTCATAATATCGTTATGCACACGCAGAATGCGTACAAAATGCTAAAAAACTAGAAGGGGGCATCCTACGCTTGATATTTTGAAATGAAAAGTCAAAAAGTTGGGTGGATCTGCCGTCATCTCTGCTTGAGGAAAAGACCATGAGGTGGGTACAGGAATACAATGTTGGTCTCATCGAAGGAGCAAGAACATAGAACAGATCAGACGGAACAGTAGAAAGAGAAGGGAAAAACACACCAACCGCAGTGGCGAGGGACAAAGAATTAAGACTTGGACAAATGCAGGGCTAAGGGAGACACACGGGTGAACAAAAGATACAGCTGCAAACCCTCAGACAGGGATCTAGCCCAGAGAAACATCTCAATCAAGCTGTGGATGAGACCCTTGGTTGACAGTCATGTTGTGCCATGAAAAGACTTATGCCTGGTGGGCTTAGGGAGAGAGGGCTGTGGGATCCTCGGGTCCTGAGTGAAAGCCCGCCGGCCGTGAATTAATACAGGGGGGACTGCCTGCGCCTCTGTCGAGACTTGGACTCGTTCAGGGTACAACTGTCCTGTTTGACACAGGCAAAGGCAACAAGCAGAGGATGTAAATGTGGCAGAACTAGCTACAGACTTTGGCCAGGAAAAGTGCACAGCTCTCATGGCATCCATGCTATAGGGGCGGACACCACTAGTGCCTCTCGCGAGGAAGGCAAACTTAAACCTGGAAAACTCTGTCCGCTTCCAAAATGTAATCTCTACTCTGAAGAAACTGGGCGATGCTTGGAATCCGTGAGACTCATGATGAGTGTGGACACCCATGTGTGCCATTGGAGTAGAGCGTCAAAGTGTCAAAAGGATCTTGCAACTCATCGTATAACGAGCTCTGTGCCAGGCAAATCGCTTGTGCCTTCAGGGAAGGGGATAGGCTAACTTACCACCTAGTAAGCGCTCTTACCCAGCACATTCGCGAGAGTAAACCAGCAAGTACGGATTTGGAAGACCGCGCATAATTCCACAACCACAATTCCGAAGGCAGTCAGGGACATTGGTGGAGGAAAAAGGATGGTAACCTTTGATCCTCTATGTATGAAGAGATGTCCTCCCACGCAACTGGCTGACATTGCTGAAGTCACACCTGACGACACTACTCTGATGAGGATTCAGATTATGGATGCATTTGATATATAGAGCAGCATTGGAGAGTGATGACGACAGCGATAATGAAATTATGCGTAATCCATGCACAATGACATTTTGGACATGACATAATAAGTTTCAATTGTTTTCTAAATAAACTTATAATTATATTCTTTATGTGAAGAGATATTTTCTCAGTCTTGGTCTCACTGGTGACTACATGTTGGGTGTTTGCAACAGTGATGTACTTATGTTTAAGACGTAATACTCTGGTACATCTTTAGTTGTGTGGGACAATTTGGTATCAATAGAAAGGTAGTAAAATTGTGATATCATAGAAAGATATTTGTTTGTGTAGGTAAAATGAGCATGAATATACGTTATTATTTCAGATATCTGAGTTGTCAAAAGGAAAGGCGAGGTACTCCTCTTCATCACTTCTTGGACAAACATAACGCTATTAAATTTGACAGAATGACTATTTTGAAAATCTGCATGTGAATCTTCATTTGATATATAATTTGTTAATATTGTTAGGCTGTGGAAATCGCAACACCATAAAGGTCCTTGAATCAGTTATCCCGGTATTGAGTTTCAGATAGTTTCCCCACCGTGTTAAGGAATTATTCGTGTTCATCGGGCTGTGTCCCTTGAGAAGTGTTTTCTTCTCTATCGTTATTGAACCGACATATCTCGCCACCATTACACAAACCACGACGCAACAACACAACCACCCCCAACTCGCCACAACCCAACCACGCTACGATCGCCACAACAACACCACCACCATTAAACAATCTTCGCCACTACGCAGCTTGCAACGCCATCCTCCACAGACCACGCTACGACCCTTTCCGCGTTCAAAAGGTCCGAGAACGCGGCGTAAAGAGGAGAAAAAGAACCTCCAATGTGAGTGTGGTTCTTCCCGCCTTTTTCTCTGAGGCTGGCTGTGACGGAAGGGAGAGCGGCTCGCTTACGATTGGTGATACGAGGGTGGGCGCTGGGAGTTGAGAAACGCCCCTTTTCGAGAAGCTTCTCGAAGGAGCGAGCCGAAACGGGGAGGGCGAAGGGGACCCCAGGCTATATAAGGCGGACAGCCGCCTTGGGCTCCTCTCGTTGGCGCTCTTTCTCCTGGTCTGGCTCCTCTCTTCGTTGGCGCTCTTCTTCCTGTCTGTCTCCTCTCTCGTTTTGCGCCCTTCTCTGGTCTGTCTTGTCTTGGTTCTTGTCTCTGTGTCTGTGAGCGACCGTACACCAGAGCGTGGTCGGTGGAGAGTCCGGGCGATACCGGAGACACGACTGGAGAGCGCAGCTCTGCCGGCTGTGGGCACGAACCCGCGCATCCGTGAGGAGAGTGCCAGAGAGAGCTCGCCACCATCAGCACCTCGAGGGTGCAGTAACCGCTTCGGTCTCGCGGACTCGTTCGCTTCCAGATCCCGTGTCATAAAGACCCAAGTGGTCCAGCCTGACCCCTTGTCTGTGAGGGGTCTTTCTTGTGTTCTTTGGGTTTTGAATGAATGTTGGCGTGGCGCCGTCTGTTAAGTAAAACTGTTAAGTACTGTACATTATTAATATTCGGTGTAGTGCTTTCCCTTGCTTTTGTTGCCTGCTTTGCTTTCTATTGCCTTGCTTGTACATACGTGTATGACTGCCTTGCCTGTATACGTGTAGATAGTGAAAAATGTCCTTGCTGTGAAATGTATCCCGTTCGTTGCGTCCTCTATTCCCATTGAAAATCGCCATCCTGCATCGCGGAATATTAGTTGGTTAAACACCCGGTAAGGAGAATCGGATTGTCGAGTCGGCGATAATACCCGCTCGTTATCGCTGTAGAACGATACAGGGGTGTGTCCCAAGCCGACCTGCGTGAGCTACGGCCCCTCGGTAGTTACCCGCCCGAGACTTAGTATTTCGATATTCGGCGAGTGACCCTATTCGCGCGGGAGAATGCAGACTGGCTGTGGAGGTTAAACCCCCACCCGTGACTGGTTCTGGCGATAGTTCAGGAGGGTCCAGCTGAATTGTCCGTCCGTGGCGACGCGTTGCGATTAGAGGTACCGGCCGATCGCATCGCCGCGGCGCGAATTCGTAACATATTAATGCTTATTGGGCAACTGCAGAGATCTTATCAGTCAGGGGATTTTTTATGTGCGAAACTGAGGAAAAGTACATTTTGAGGGTACCGTCAGATATGGTTGGAAAATGGATAGTGAGTCCCAGTTTATTCACTGTTAAGTTGAATTCATGCTCAGGGGACCCTAAGACTTCAAAAAATATTGGGTCGAAGGTTGTGGGGGGGGGGGGTGCACGATGCCATATCTGCCGCCTAAACTGTTGTGTGTCAAGTTCAATTCTCTACCTTGT
>CM068958.1:139925042-139943914 GCA_035128595.1 Eptatretus atami
CTTGACTTCTGAAACAATCTACATCGTCAAATACCGCTCATGAACCATCGTCGTCTTCAGACTTGTTTACCTTATTATTATCATTACCTTTTGAATTATTGTCTTTTGTAAATATTTGTTTATGTTCTTTAAATGTGTTCATTTTAAGAAACTGTATTCGTGTATTTGTAATGGGGTTCGAGGATAAACTCCTTGTGCATGTTTCATTTCCTGTGCTCCCTCCTCCGCCCCTCCGTCATTGCGCCCCATGCTCTTCGAGCACGTGTTAAAATCTCCGAGGATCAACGTGTCCGCCTTCTATTAATAAGGAACCGCTTGGCTGTCCCAGGGGCTGGCGGTGTTGACCACCCGTTCCCACAATTTGGGTCGGGGGGTTAACCAGGGCCGGCCACCCCCACGACAAAAAAAAAATATACATATAAAATTGTAGTTACGGGTTCGGGGCTCACTACGAGGGGAAGCACTGAAGTTTCTCCCGAGCACCCGGCCCTGAGGTCACCAGTGAGCGCTGGTTGGTACCACCAATCCTGGCAGGGTTCTCACTACTTCATGTATTACCGTTCTGTTGGATTGGCAGGATTAAGGGGGGCTCGTGCCCTTGATACTTACTTATTTTATCTTACCTGATCAAGTGCGGCCAAGTAGAGCTGTCAAGTATGCACCAGCTAACATGTAGAGTCAATCGGTGGGGTAAAACTTCCTGTCTAACTTTGCTTGTACACTGTGTTGGACCAATGAAGGAAAGAACAACTGAAACAAATTTGAAAGAACAACCAACAATCTATTTATTTACACCCACACAAGCAAGCAATGGTGAAAAGCACATTATTTACAGGTCTTTATTCACGTCTCTCTCTGTCTCTCTCTCTCTTGTTCTGTTATGTCATGATCCATTATATTGTTGCGAATTCGCGCCCGCCGGCGTGCGAACGGCCACGTAACTCGAATCGCGGCACGTCGCGCCCACCGGAGGCAAATTCAGTCGTGACCTCTCGGAACAATGCCGGGAGCTAGTCACGGGTGGGTTTAACCTCACCACGATCGTGCCATTGCCACCGCGCAGGATAGGGTTGCTCGCCAATTCGATCTACCTAGTTACCTGCGGCGAATGGTCGACCGGGCGGATCGTACACACGCCACAGGCCCGACTCCGGACACGAACCGCTTAAGCGGTCCGTCCGTGCTACAGTGATAACGAGCGGTGTTATCGTCGGCCTTGACAGTTCCGATTAATTACCGGGATGTTGCACCCACTACGAACCCTTACGTGAAGCAGGATGGAGAGTCAAACAAAGGAAAGGACGCAGCGAAACGGGGAATAAGTTCACACAAGCACGTTTAATTCACACAGACACAGACACAAAGCAGCACGTATATTACAGTCACAATAAAAATGCACATATAACAGTTAAAACAAAGAAACAATGCAGAGCTACAACCGAATAAGACCGACCACGGCAACACTTAAACAATACTACTTGTCGACAGGCGCCACCCACAGTCATTTAACACAACCCCAAAGAAAGAAAGTGGCGACTTCCCTGTGGGCCGTCGAGTCCCTCTCCCACGTCCGTCGGCGTGGTCGCGCCCGGCTCGACTCGTGCCCTGGCGTGGTCGGCGAGTCCTCTCCGGCATGCTTCGCGCCGGCACGTGTTGGCCGCTCGACGCCACGACGGGGTTTCCGGCGCTATCTCCGCGCGTAGAGGGGGGGGGGACGTTGATGCTCGAGGTCGTGGTGTGGGGAATGGCAGACGCTCCGTCCCGCCAGCGGGGTCTCGGGACCGCACCAACAGAAGACCAGACCAGACCACCAGCCAGACGAAAAGAAGACTAGAGGAAGAGGAACGGCAAGACCAGCTCAGACAAAGAGGAAGAGGAAGAGCGCCCCGCCCGTGTCCGTCTTTTATAGCGCGGGGCTCGCCCTTCGCCCGCCCCGTTTTCGGCTCCACCTTCCTTCGACAGGTTTCTCGAAGAGGGGCGTTCCCTCACCCCGACAGCCTCATGCTGGTCATCCACAATCGGCGGCGAGCTGCCTTCACTTCCTTCACAACCAAGCGCGGGGAAAAATGGCGGGAAAAACAGGCGGGAAAACCCGCGCGAGTCCTCTGCAGTTCCTTCCTTGCCGCCTTTGTTTGCCGTTCGGAAGCGGACGTAGTGGCGAATATGTGGTAGCGTAGATGGTGGGGTGGCGTGGTTGTAGTGTGGTTGGCGCTGTGGTGGGATGGCGTGGTTGTTGAGATGCTGTTTGTTTGAAATAAAAGATAGAACAGAAAAATGGCTACTCAAAGCGTCGCAGCCCGGATGGATCACATAAAATTCCCTCTATACAACGGGTTTTGGCTAACTACACATGTACCTATCGAGATATCTCACCTAAGGGCCCTTTATGGTGTAACGCGAATTTCCACAGCCGTACCAATATATTCTAGCTCCTCCACGAGCTTCGACGCTGTGTATAAATGTTTGTATGTATATATATATCATTTTTGACTTCTCCAAAAAACTATGTTGTACCTTTAATATGTTAACACTGAAACAGAAATAGTAAAGTGGATACAATCAACTTGACACCTGAATACATTTATTAATATGCATAGAAATTTCATTCATTAACATTTTTTTTAAACGTTCAAATTTTGGATAATAGATTTTCATGTACTTTTCTGTACTTGTGAATCTCTGTATCCCACTGATAGGCCGGATCTGCATCCAGACCTGAATCAAAATCAAATCGGCTTGTTCTCGTCACCTACCTACTCATTCATCAAGTTTTGTCCGAATCCATCCATAACTTTTTGAGATATCCTGCTTCATGTCGTTTTTTGACCTCATCTCTCAATGGTGAAGAGCTCTTTACAAATTCTTAGCATCGGGATGCGGATCTTCACCAAAATCCAATCAATTCGTCCTTGTCACACAACCCAACCTGTCCACAAAGTTTCGTCCAAATCTGTCCATAATTTTTTCGACAGATCCTGCTCACAGACTAACAAACAGAGAGAAAGATAGACAAACAGGGTGAAAACATAACCTCTGTGCAGTGTGCACCTTCGGTGGTGGAGTCAAATTCCAATTTCACACCAAAATTTTCAATTTCCTAGGAATGATCTATTTAAGTCACGTGTTCTTACTCCCACATGACAGATTATTATTAATGCTCGAAACATATCAACTTGGACATCTGCTGCTTCCTGACGTGAGTGCCCATCAGCGATTCTTTGAAGCCCTTTCCCAAATGATGGAGACGTATCTCTGTAAACATCTGGATGCCAACTTTACCAGATGTGCAAATGATTTCCTCTACGGATGTGTCAAACATGTGACTTTCAGGTTGGAAAACAGTTTCTTGTCTGCGGTATTTTGAAGTACAGCTGACGAGACTGTAGGATTGAATACCTGTACCTGTTGAAGTTTGCCTCCTGACGATTTCAGCAGTAACTGCAAACATTTCTCCGTTTCGATGCACACAGTTACAAGGCTGGGAGATGGTTTTTCAAGGCCTCCTCTGTTTTTAAGTGCAAAAAAATGGATGACCCTTCCAATGCGTATCAGTTAGGGCCTCAGTGCACTTCCGCGTCCAGGTGTTTTTTCAGAATTCTTACAAAAATCCAGTGATGTATTTAATTGCATCTTGCTTGTGCAATGACACCTCCATGAAATTTGGCACACCTTTGTATTCATGGTCATCCTGGAGTGGTGCTCCCACAATCACGTCACATTTTCGTGCTGTGCTGATGGACGAGAAGCCAGCTGGATTGCTATCTACATTTCGCAGCTTCTTCAAGAACATTGAGGATTTGAGTGTTATCACGTACAATGCAGTCCCGGTGCCAGACTTGATGTTGTGCCTTATGAATAGGCGCTTATATGCCGCCTTGAACTGCTGTGTCGTCGGGTTATTTGTCAAAACTCCTTTGCATCTTACCGCTGAGAATAAGAGCTCAGCTGATCCTGACTGAACTTGTACGTCAGCAGGTACTTCATCACAGGATCTCACAGTCAACAAGCTCACGGAAGATGCTTGCTACACTCCTCATACTTGCAACCAAGCCAATGAATCCTGTCTTCCTTGGACCAGCATGCATTGGTTTACCTGCTGCATCTTTCACCCCAAGATGTAGTGGTCACCTTCATCAAGGATCTTCATGGTTCTGTCTTGTTTGTTGATCTCATTGGTGCCTTGCAACCCTTTCCCCAGGGGATTCCTGCTGTTTAAGAAGATCAAAAATGGCATCGACCATCCGAAGAAACGTGACTGTTGCCGTACAGCCTTGGGAACTGTGGCAATTTCAGATGATCACTGGCAATACTCCAACATGTCAGCAAACACTTGCACTAAACACGTGTGTTTTGCCAGGTTTATCTCATTTTTTGTTCCTCCACCAATGCGAGCATGTCTTAGTCTGTTTTTTAGTCCAAGTCCTTCAGATTCCTGCAGAGAGTTCAGTTTTTTCAATGTGCTCCCATCGTATAGTGTTCCATCCTTGTCTTTCAAGATTCCTCCATCAGCAAAAGAGTTCCTGATCGTTTCAGCATGTGACACAACATCCAAGAAAACATGTACTTGTTGGGAAGAGTCTGCTGGATGTGGGAATGATGGTCTCATGTTCTCCACTGCCATATCGGCACCAAGTGTTCTCATCATTGAAAGTGACATGACGGCCCATCACATGTGAGAGAGACAGCTTTCACTCCAACTGCATGCAACCTGTAAAACACTCTGAAACAAGGTTTGCTCGCTCCTGGCCGGTCATAGTATCAATGAAGAAATACCCTAGGGGAATTTTCCATGAGCCATTGATAGATACAGCCATCAGCACGAGTCAATCTTTTGCTAAAGGAGTAGAATCGTTGATGGTGCCATTTCCAATGTCAACATACCCTTGGAACATCTTGTTGACAAACTCCACATGTTTTCTAATTGACATTTCATCTATAATTACAGCACAGATTGTTTCTTTTCCTTTTTCCTGTCATCCTCAACGCAGGCTTGTAGTGCTAAGAACGTTGGCTTGGTAAATCCAGGATCAACCATCGTTGACAGCATACCATGCTCGAATCAGTTCAGGGTGAGGCAGAGCCACGTCAAAGGTCTGTCTGATGTAGTCATATGCTTGCTGAGTAGAACTGCAGAGTCATGGCAAAAGATCTCAGTTCCTCTGGATAGGCTTCACTTCCTTTGTTATTTTTCTGTTCAAAGTTGCTTCATTAGCTCTTTTGATATGTCGCTGAAAGTTGATTCTACATTTCTGCACAACTATCAGAAATGAGATGCTTGTCTTGCAAAGAATGGATAATTCCAGAGAGACTGTCGACTTTTTGTTTCAGGTGCTTAGATTCCTGCTGCTGTACTTTCGTTTTTCTTGCATTTCTCCAGGCTCTCGGTCGTTTATCTCGCTTTCGCTTCAATTCCTTTGAAGATTCTATCGTCGTATAGGGGTGATCCCGTTGCACAGAAGAAGGCATCAGGCAGGGGGTGTCCATCGCTTGGTAAATGCCGATGATAAGACGACTCATTGCTCACGTCTCGGGTGGTTTGTTTTCATTGTCATCCGGCATACTCTAGCAGCTGGTGGTTTTATGGGAAAATGGTTCTGGGGGAGTAAGGGGAGGAGGGAGGGAGAAGGAAAAAAGGAAATTTCAAAAGTAATGCACTGAAAATGAAGCTTGACTGTTTAGCATTCACATTTAGAAGTATGCAAAATAGAATTGTGTTTTAAAAAGGTTTTTTGCAAAATTCCTTTCTGAGCATTGATTTATCTTTTTTTTTCACAACAGTATGTGAAAAATGAAATGGCTCGCTTGGTCAAAATGTAGATGAAATAAATAAAAAAACAAGAGAGTTCACAGAACACCTTACAGTCTTGAGAAAAAAGGGACATGGGAAAGGCCTTTTAAACTCTTGCTTTGTGTTTTCGAGCACAATCGATATTTTTCTACGAGCCGTAATTTTGTTTGAATCTAATACTATTCCCAATGCTGAAACTGCGAGCGGCAATTTATTGGTCACGATGGCATAAAATTTTGTCCAAGTACTGCTGAATGGAAGGTTTATGGACATGCCAACAAGGTGATTTGTGTTCTACAGTGTTTCAAGTATACCAGCAGGGACCACGGAACAAAACCCTTCCATTCATTATTTTGGCAGTGTATAGGCAACGAAGCACTGCTCGCATGCTCCTGGAACTTCGGGTTTTTTGCAAACAACCCAGCGTTGGCCTGGTGTTGGCTTCACGGTTAAGGTGGCTGGCTTTTTTTTTTCTTTTTTTTAGATCTTAGGTCTTTTAGTTCAAGCCCCTGTCGTGCATTGAATCAACAACAGGTAGGGTTGGACTCAGCCTGTCATCCTTCCGAGGTTGGCAAAATGAGTACCAGCTTACTGGTAACAGGGGGAATTGCATCAGCGGCATGGCCACGCCCCAGGAAATGATGTAGCCAAGCAGCCACGGCTGCGGTACGAAAAAAAAAATAAACCCAGCGTTCCCTCCATCGTGTGCTGCCTTTTTGGCTGCTGGTTGCATCAATTGGTTGGGGGCGCAGCTATGCCGCTGATGCAGTGCCCCTATTACCAGTATACTGGTGCTCATTTCGCCGACCTCAGAAGGATGACAGGCTGAGTGAACCCCCTGGTGTTAATTCAGTGGCCAACAGGGCTCTGAACTCAGGACCCTAGGATCCCAAGACCACCCTAACCGCGAAGCCAACACCAGGCCTTAACCCAGCATTAATTTTAGTCATCGCACACTTTTTGCCAAAAATAATCTTATGAATTTGTTTTATGGTCGCAGAGTCAGACTTTGAAGTGAAAATAATGATAATTGCAAAATGAAAGTGTCAATGATGGTGAATGAAAAGTGACATTGAGGAAAAAAAAAAGTTGTTTTACACATCTCACAAGAACAAACATTGTGAATTAGCATTCTAGGGGCATCGCATTTGTTTCCATTGGCATCATTTATGTATGCTTTGTGATGGCAAACAATAGTGAAAATCAGTAAAAAAAATTTAAAAAATAAAAATAAAACATAAAATAAACCAACGTATCTTGGCAAAAGGTGACCACGTGTGACTTCTTTAAAGGTACCTGAGGTGAACAATAGCTTGCTATCCACCAGGAGCGACTCCTTGAGGAATATCTGCCTACGAGAGATTCCGATGAGAATCGTTCTACAGAGTAACCAATGAAAATATGGCGTTTGCCTCATAAACGTCACCAATGACGTCATCATGTCTCAAGCTTGACATATCTAGAAAGCACTCATCGAGGTGTTTCAATTTGAGGTACTACACGATATGGTTCCTAAAACTTGAAAATTTGACCTTGGGGGTCAAATATGTTTGACCTCAGGCGCCAACCATGAAGGTCAAGGCCAATCGCCACCAAAAACTAATCAGCTGAGCGCCAGACCATATACTACATCATTCCATAAAGTTTGGAGACGATTCGATTAAAATACTCAAAAAATAAGGGTTTCGCGACTCCCTGATTTGCGACAAAAGTGACCTTGACCTTTGACCATGACCTTCAAAATTTTATGCGCTGAAAGGGACCTCTATAGGCCTCTGATATGCGAAGTTACAAAATTTCAATGATAACTGTGCTCTGCAGAATTTTTTATACGTGATTACAGACAAAAAAAAAACATACAAGCTGACTAACAATCTTTGCAAAAACTTCGTTTTTGGCAAGATAAAAACGTTTTATTTCAGTGGTGGATTGATGGGGGAGTGAAAGGAGGATAAGGGGCCCCTGGTAATTCAATTTATATGTTGAACATACGTTTGTTGTAATGAACTAGAAAAGGTTTTGTTTAATGAGCTGAATTAGTCCATTTTCATTTTTTTTTGAAAAAACTTTTTCTTGGAGCTACTAACCCTCCAAATTTCACTTTGGATCTGCCCCTGAAGTTTATACAATCTCACAATAAACAATGTTGTGGTTAATCGGCCCTACAGGATGTTCAGTCCTTCTCTTATCCAGAATTCATTATGGTTAGTAAAGATGTGCAGACTCAGTGGATCTCCTACTCTACTCATTGCAATGTACAAGCTGTCCATGTGTAAAAACACTGGAGGGAAGCGGACTCCACACCACCGCAGGCTCTGACCCTGGCTTTTTGTTAACAAGTCATCGAGAAGGCCGGCCTGACCGGAAACTGTGGTTGGCGGAGCTGAAAAGGAAGATCTGTGTCAAATAGAGAAAGAAGAATTCCAGAATAAGGAGAATAGACCTGGCAATGCTCACCACCGAGCATCCGCATCTCAAGAAGACGATCAAGTGACCTTGTTTAAGATGTAATGTGTTCCGTTACATTGGCCATTGAGATTGAGAATTTGCAACAGCATGAGGGAGTGTTAACTTTCAGTGACATCTTGTGCAACGGCAGACCTGAAAGATTTATTATGTAAAGCAACTCAGGTGGATAAAGCAGATTTTAGGTTTTTCATCGGCCAAGTAATCGACACTTTGACGATGAAAGTGTCACCCGACAGGCGGTCAAACGATCTTACTGTGTATAAAATCAACCATATTATTTGTTGTGGTTAAAATCACATGTAAAGGCCAATCACTCAGAATTTATATGATTGGTTGGTCCTTCAAGTCTGGCAGACACATGCTTGATAACGTCATCTTCCCAAGTGAACACAAAGAGCGGGAGGTAAGCAAGTACATCATCGTAAAGATTACCTCCACAGAAGGCAGGCGCCCCTCATCCAGTTACAACAACCAATCAGCAAATGCTCGAGTCGTTTTTGACTTCCTTTCAAACAAACTATCAAGTCGATTTAAGCACGTGTCATATTTTTCAGAACGTTAGCAGTCGTGCAATGTCGTCACAATGGAGAGTTTTTCATGTCGGCATTGACGATGTTTTGGTCGTCTCCCTCTTCAGACCACCGGAAGAATTTGGCGATCAGTGCACCGCTTCTCATTGAGTCATGAATAATACCCATTTATTCCACAACAAAGGGATTGCAGTGTTACGATTATAGTTACTACTATTATTATTATTATTACAAAAACGATATTACTGTATTAAGAAACCAAGGTGAATTTGTTACTCTTGCGCTAAAAGCCTTAAACACTCCGAGGGGAAAAAACCGGGCAGGAAGTCCAGAATGCTGAATCGATCATTCTAGAAAAAAAAAAACCTGAAGCAGCCTGAAAGTGTACATGTGACGTCATGTGGCAAGGCCTACACAAACTGTGCCATTAGATAGGCCGTGATGCGATCCTTTCGATATTTGACAATCATTTTAACAATCGCAATGTTTGTGTTTCACACTGAACAGAAAAGGTAAAGGTAGGGCATGGCGATTGTTGAATATGAAGGTTTGACAATGTGTTAGCCTGAACTACATGAAAATATAAATGGCGGATGTTGGGTCAGCCGTCTTATTCCGTAATGACGCGGCGTAACAGATCGAAAGATAGAAACTGCCACCTACTTTCAATATATCGATAATAGATAATTCAATGAAAAATAATAAAGATTTTAGAGGCTGTAGAATTTTTTTTTCTTTTCGAAGTTCACTGCCGTTGATGCGCCGCCTTTTGCAGCACGTTATTTAACAAAAAGCAGAGTACCCCCGAAGGGGGATCTTGTTCCAAGCATGCAACACGTTCATATGACGCAATCCTTTATTTTGGGTGGTGTATAGGCAAATTAATTTAACCCAGGTTACGTGCATGAAGTAAAAAATATCTGCTGCTTCTCATTCAAAACACCTTCACAGCACGAGAAATGTGGGGACAGGAATACTGTGCTGTAAATGGTGAGGACTTGTGATACCCTCCCCACCTGGGGATGGCGCTACTCAATACACATTTACATAGAGAATTTACATCCCTCCCTCTCCCTCAAAAGACGCACTGAAAAGATAAAAACACCCTTTCCATTAATTGGGGTCATGCTGATCAGTCGCAAGTCTGGATGTAATCGGCCCAGAACTGTAGGAAGTAGGTGACAAACAAACAATACAACACCGGTCCATGAATTATAGTGAGGATGATTAGTTCTTCATGCTTTGGCAGTTGTTTGTGTTCTTCATGACATCCCGAAAAACAGCAAGTTTCCTGTTTGGAATGATTTTCAATTCTGTTTGACTGACAGAGTAAAACAATTACCATACTCCTCTGTGCACATGCATGCTCGGGACGAGATTTCCGTACAACTTACCAAATTCAGAGCAAAGTACTGCTAATTGAGGCTCATGTTCCGATTCGTGTTCTCCAGTGTTCAAAATTTAACATCCAATTGAATTTAGTATTTCCTACATCATATACTGATGTTTGTAGCCAGACAGACAGAGTGAACCAATTGCTTAAACCCTGCTTTATGCTTCACCCTGCGGGGTAAATTACAGTAATTTCCCATATTCAAAGTAAATTTTATTCACTTTCAATTTTTGATTGTCCCCAGAAGAGCAGAGCATCAGACGGATTCATTTTAGCTGCCATATTCACATCCAGGGCTGGAAGTGGACTAGAGGTATGCAAACTTCTCCAAGCTGTCTAGTCTGGGTTTCAATCCCGACACGCTATGAACTGTCATCTCGGTGTTTCACAAGCAGAGTGACTCATCGATCGTGTGTGTTCATCCCTTGATGGACGTTAGACTGGGCGTGCCATCTGCTGGCATTAGCTGGTGGACATTAAACTGGGCGTCCCATCTGCTGGCATTAGCTGGTGGACATTAAACCTGGGGCGTCCCATCTGCTGGCATTAGCTGGTGGACATAAACTGGGCGTCCATCTGCTGGCATTAGCTGGTGGGAATTAAACTGGGCGTCCCATCTGCTGGCATTAAACTGGTGGTACGTTAAACTGGGCGTCCGGTCTGCTGGCATTAGCTGGTGGACATTAAACTGGGCGTCCCGTCTGCTGCTTTACTGCTGGATGTTTAAACTGGGCGTCCCGTCTGCTGGCTTTAGCTGGTGGAATGTTAAACTGGGCGTCCATCTGCTGGCTTTTAGCTGGTGGATGTTAAACTGGGCGTCCCGTCTGCTGGCTTTAGCTGGTGGACGTTAAAGATCCCATGGAGTCTTTCATGAAATGTCCGGCGAGCTATTGCCGGCACCCCTGAACAAATTCCAAATTCCTGCCAGAACTACTGCTGAGAAGGCAATGGCAAGCACGCAGCATCGCCCTTGCTCAGGAAGCTGCTTCGGCGGCACCCACGCTCCGTAATGAGTTTGGTACGTCAAAGATTCGCATACAAATGTACGCAAAGGTGGGATGTGTTGTTTTTAAAAAAAACATCAAACATCAATTTTAATGTTTTGACAAGCAGAAATGTATATTACTTATTGTAAACATAAATAAGCCACGTTGTGAAAACATAAATATGTAAACATAATAAGCCCGTCGGTGATATCGCATATTTGTGGTGCGAATCCAGACCACTCTTGCTGGAGCCTTTTATGATCACTGAAATGACTGATCTTTAATTATAATCATTCATTGCATTTTCCACGAGCAGATTCCTACTCGTCGCTTCGCTGACCGGACAAATTAGTCGTCGTGTTTTGCCAAAATTTTAGGTGAGAAGGAGAAGGAAAGGAAGATATTTTACCATGCATAAAGTTCTTTAACCCTCCCCTCCCCCGTTCATCCTGATGTCCTTCCTGCGAGAACGATGACGGCTTTGACAGGTTGCTCTGTTTTTCGTTTTTTTGGGGGGGGGGGGGGTGGTGGGGGAAGAAGCGAAGAAAAAATATATATATATATTCCTGGTTTTCCATACTTTTTTGAGATGATTGGGAAAAGTGAAAGATTGTTGGAACAGCATCAGCTTTTCAGGCGAACGGTCTGTCCTGTCCTGTCAAGCACTCTGCCTTGAAGTGTTTCGGAGCACAAGCGTGACCTTGCTACTGGGGTCCATGTGGTCTCTCTTCACGTTGATCACCCACCGGCGAAGTCTCTCGGCATCGCAGTGTGGAAATCTCGATGCATGCAGAAAAGGAAGCCATGCGACTTTAAAACTGGACATACAAAGTACGAACAATAAATAATTCTTTATGCACGTGACATCACACCTCTACCCGTCGTTAACTCAATGAGGTAAACTCTTTCTGACGTCAAAACATAACAATCAACCATAAGCCTTAATAAAAGATACAGTGGGTCTATTTTGGTTTGATTGTGACAAATTTATTTTCACCTGTTGGTGATTCTATTTATCTTGTTTATTGGTTCACGGAGCGCCAGCCAGTGACCACTATATTCGTTATGTCTGTTTGTCTGTCTGTCTGTCTGTCCAGAGCATAACTCCGTGGACTTTGATCCGATCTTGAATGAAACTTGGTTATGTTGTTCGATATCAATGTCTAGTTGTGTTTTCCTGATGAGGGCGTGTTTACGTCCATTGTGGGCAGAGCCACTCCCAAAAATAGCCATTTTTAGGAAGGTAGTCGGATTAAAAATCTATCTTCTCCGAGGGAATTGACTGAAATGGAATGGGTTCTTCGTATTTGAATAGCAAAATGATTATCTAAAAACTTGTCGTTGTCCGATTTTTCATTTTCGTCCCAAGGTCAAAAACTTAGTAAATTGCGAATTTTGACATAAAAATCAAGACGACCGCCCAAACTTTGAGAGCGAGGATGACAATATTTTTATGGCATAATCTTGAGGTCATTCCCACCATAAAGGTCTCGAAACCAATTTTGCTCTATCTCGAACACCTTGCCTGTGGCGCCCCTTCAAGTTTGTTTTTTACGCTGATTTCATCAAAGTATGGATAATCCGAGGAGTGGTGAAATGCCATATAGCCTATATGACGTTATATTTGTTCCTGGAATGTTCCAGAGGAAGTTTTGCACCAAAGGTCATAATCTTGACCTTTCACCTTTAAAGTTCACCAAGGTCAAATTTTCCAAGTTGTGGGAATCAAACGGGTTTTCGACCTTCTTCGACGAACGAACTCCAATAGCTATAGCACGTATCCTGTTTCCTTATTTTAATGTCCACAACATTGTTTTGTGACCTTTAAAGGTTATGCAAAGGTCAAATTTTTAAAGTTGTTGGAACGAAAACCGGGTTTTCGACATTTTGCAGCTAATAACCTGTCACCCGCACCACATCATGTTGATCATTTTTTAACTTGGTCAAACATTATCACATTGTCTCATCCTTGACTTCTGAAACAATCTACATCGTCCAAATACCGCTCGTGAACCATCGTCGTCTTCAGACTTGTCGTGGGGATCATAATAATAAATTTAGTTCAATGTAATTGTTGAGTCCACGTTTTTTTTTCGTTTTTAATACAATACTAGGTCTATGAAACATGGATCATGATCCGTCCCCGACATCATTCACTGGGGAAGATTGAACACCAACGACGCTTGGATTCTCACCTGTGAAACGTCAACAACCGTTTTTGCGTCGATCGCTGTCATCACGATTTATACAACCGTATGCGACACAAGCAGGCATCTGACGTATTACAATTTATAATGCGACACCACACAATCACAAGAGGAAGTGTAAGTTCAGGTGAAAAGTGCACGGCTTTCAAGACTCGTTTCAAAGGGAGCAGCGTCGCTTTCTGAGGGTCACAAGATGGCCGCCGCTGGCGTCACACTCGCTCGACATCGGGTGTGGAGCATTGAACGTACCTCAGACCGGAAAGATTATGAGCGGTGAGAATTTGTCGCCACGAAGCGCCATCTTTGTAGGCCCTCGGAGCGGATATTATTTCGACTCGCGCGATAAATTTCGGGAGATCTTGAAAGTTGAATGTTAATTTGAGTGGGAAAGTCAAAGTCGATGTGAACACTCTCGCATAAACATAACGGAACGGGAATCATGCGCTGGGCTAGCACATGGCGGGCGTGTGCGGTGGCGACACAATGATGCGTGCAACTTGAATACCCATAATCCTACCAGTCGGGATGTATGGTTCAACTGTGTGGAGCTTCCTCATGCCAGTTCGTGTTGTGGTAGTGATCAGTGTGTTAATATTATTGCCAACAGCACTTTTCGGGACGATCGATTATTGGGGGGGGCAAGTCGATCATCATGATGTTCTCTGTTTTGTTTTGTGTTCTTTTGTAATGTTAATGTGAAAACACGATTGGCGTTTCGAGGAGTAGAACATTTTTACTGCTTCAAACGTGCCGTCATATCGCCAGTACAACCGTCAGATTTTCACCTCATTCCGTCAGCGGTTCAAAAGTGCACACAAGTGAAGCAAACACAAAACACTTTTTGAATTACATACATATGTGATAATTATATTCATGTGTGATTAAACTGAATGAATTAATTTTAAATTTATAAAGACTAAGTGAACACAAAACACCACAACAACACACACGACAAATAACACACAACCACAAACACACAGCAACACACACAGCACCACACACACCACAGAGAAAACACAACCACACACACAACAAAAACACAAAACACACCACAAAAAACTACAAACACACACACAAATAAAACACAAACACACACACAAACACACACACAAAAACAAGCACACACGACAAAAACACAAACACAACCACGACACAAAACACACAAAAAAACAAACACAAACAAACAAAAAACAAACAACACAACAAACCAAAAAAAACACAAAACACAAACACAAAAAAAACACCACACACAAAAAAAACACACAAATACACACATCACAACAACACACAAACACAACACACACACAAAAACACAAAAACAACAAACACAAGCACACACACAAAAACACAAACACAAAACACACACACAAAAAACACAAACACACAAACACACACGAAAAACACAAACACACACAAGCACACACAAAAACAAAACACACACACACCAAAAACAACACAAAAAACACAAACACAAACCAAACAAAAACAAAAACCACAACAAAAACCAACACAGAAAACACAAAACACAACATACACACAAACACAAAAACACACACCACACAACAAACACAACACACACACACACAAAAACACAAACACACAAAACACAACACACACAAACACAAACACAACACAAGCACACACCAACAAAACACAAAACACAACACAAACACAACCAAACACACACAACAGCAAACAACACAGAAACACAACACACACACACACACAAAACACAAAACACACACACACACAAATAACACACAAAAAACAACACACACACACACAAACACACAAAAAACAAAAAAAAAAACCCACACAAACAAAAAAACACAAACGCACAAAACAACCACACACAAAAACACAAATACACACACACAACATAAACAAAAAACACAAACACAAGCACACACACAAAAACACACAAACACAAGCACACACAAAAAACAAACACACACACACACACAAAAACACAAACACAAACACACACAAACACAAGCACACACACAAAACACAAACACACCACAACCCAAAAACACAAAAAAACAAACCAACACACCACCAAACACACCACAAACAACACACACATACACATAACACAAAAACACACACACACAAAAAAACACAAAGACACGTGGCCAACTATTATTAAACGGAAGTGGAAAGGTCGAAGGACCGATGATTCAATTACATAATAAAGTAACTATTGGTCAATGGGAGGGACATGCCGTCAATCAGAGGAGAAGGAGAGGAGATATCGAGTAAAAAAAAAAAATAAAGAAGTATAATTAAGGAATGGAGTCGAGAATTGAATTTTTCGGCACAAACCCGACATGTGAATCTTTGGAATGGAAAACAACGTATCGTCACATCCGAGGATAATATTACCTTTAAATAATTTATGACTGATGATCGTATTATGCGATCACGTGAATTCAATTCAATAAGGAAAACTCCGAGTCTCCAGAAAAGGAATGAATTAGAAGGAGTGACGCGAAGAGAGTGAATGACGGGCGGGCGGTTTAGGCTCACGTGAGTCCAGTCAACGCCCGACATTCCTTGTCACATTTGAACGCTTGTCGTCCATTTCAACTTGCAATTCCCTCGTTTCCATCGGCAACACGTCGTCGTACCGAGTCGTCGTTGAAGCTCCAATCGCCGCCATGGTAAGTAATCGTGAACTCGGTGTTTGACATTATTAGTATTATTATTCATTATTATTATTATTATTAAAGATTCCGACCTGTCTTGCTATCGATCGTCTTTCTCGTCGACAGTGTTTAAATCTGAAGGATCGTTTCGATTTTTTTTAAATTCGTTACCGTGACAGCCGATGGGTGAACTGTGAATGACGGCTTGATTGGTCTGTGTTGTGCTTCAAGGTCCTACGTGTCGTCGGCGAACAGGAGGCGAGTTATCGCCGCACCCTGAACAAAATGACAGATCCTGTCGTATCCTCCCCCGGTCAACCTGGCCATCTGTTCGTGAAAGACTTTGCGACGAACTTTCTCCGATGACCACCACAAGAGTGTGGAAATTGATTGGTGCCCGTAAAGAGAGTCTTCATTATCCCCCATAAAGAGAATCTGTGGTAACGGAGGGCGTGACCCACACATTGCACCCTGGGGTAGGAGTCGGGTGATCCCCTGCAGGGTTTGCCCCCCCCCCCCCCCCCCCTCGCTGTGGGAATATTTGAAAAGCAACAATTTGTGGTTGTGCGGGTGTCAATCCGTGCAGGGTGAGGCCCATAAAACAGGGTGTAGGCCCATAAACAGGATGTAGACCCATTAAAACAGGGTGTAGGCCCATAAAAACAGGGTGTAGGCCTAAAAACAGGGTGTAGCCCATAAAACGGGTGTAAGGCCATAAAACAGGGTGTAGCCCATAATACAGGGTGTAGGCCATAATAGGGTGTAGACCCATAAAACAGGGTGTAGGCCATAATACAGGGTGTAGGCCCATAAAACAGGGTGTAGGCCATAAAATCAGGGTAGTAGGCCCATAAATAACAGGGGTAGGCCCATAAAACAAGGTGTGGCCCATAAAAAGGGTGTAGGCCCATAAAACAGGGTGTAGACCCTATAAACGGGTGTAGACCCATAAACAGGTGTAGGCCATAACACACAGGTGTAGGCCCATAAAACAGGGTGGTAGGCCCATAATACAAGGGTGTAGGCCATAACCGGGTGTAGACCCATAAACGGTGTAGGCCCATAATACAAGGGTGTAGGCCGCATAAACAACCATTAGGGTGTAGGCCCATAATACAGGGTGTAAGGCCCATAATACAAGTGTAGGCCCATAAAACAAGGTGTAGGCCATAAAAGGGAGGCCATAGGTGTAGACCATAAACACGGGTGTAGACCCATAAACAGGGTGTAAGGCCTACAGTACGAGGCATTCAATAAAACAGGGTGTAGACTCGCATAAAACAGGGTGTAGCCCATTAAACAGGGTGTAGGCACATAATACAGGGTGAGGCCCATAAAACAGGGTTGTAGGCCCATAAACAGGGTGTAGGCCCATAAATCAGGGTGTAGGCCATAATCAAGGGTGTAGGCCCATATACGGGTGAGCCATAAAAACAAGGTGTAGGCCCATAATAAGGTGTGGGCCCATAATACGGGTGTAAGCCCATAATACAGGGTGTAGGCCCATAAACAAGGTTAGGCCATAAAACAGGGTGTAGCCCCATAAAACAGGGTGTAGGCCCATAAAACACGGTGTACCCCAATAAAACGGGGTGTAGGCCATAAAACGGTGTAAGGCACGAAAACAAGATGTAGGCCTTAAAACAGGGCGTAGGCCCCATAAATCAGGGCGTATGGCCCTTAAAACAGGGCGAGGCCGTTAAAACAGGGGTAGGCCCTTAAAACAGGGCGTAGCCCAATAAAACAGGGTGTAGGCCTTAAAACAGGGTGTAGACCCATAAAACAGGGTGTAGGCCCATAAAACAGGGTGTAGGCCCATAATAGGGTGTAGGCCCATAAATCACAGGGTGTACAGCCCATATACAAGGGTGTAGGCCATAAAACAGGGTTGTAGGCCCATAAATACAGGGTGTTAAGGCCCTAAAACAAGGTGTAGGCCCATAAACGGGTGTACGGCCATAAAAACAGGGTGTAGACCCATAAAACAGGTGTAGGCCCCATAACACGGGTGTAGGCCATAATAACAGGTGTAAGGAACGGTGACCATAAAACAGGGTGTAGGCCTCAGGTAGGCAAATCAGGGTGTATGCCCATAATACAGGGTGTAAGGCCCATAAACAAGGTGTAGGCCCATAATACGGGTGTAGGCCCTAATACAGGGTGTAGGCCCATAACAACGGTGGTAGGCCCATAAAAAGGGTGTAGGCCGCATAAAACAGTGTAGCCCATAAACATGGTGTAGGCCAAAACGGGGTGTAGACCATAAACAGGGTTCGGCCCATAAAACAGGGTTGTAGGCCCATAATACAGGGTGTAGCCCATAACAGGGTTAGACCCATAAAACCAGGGTGTAGGCCCATAAAACAGGGTGTACGGCCCATAAATCAGGGTTGTAGGCCCAAATAAAGGGTGTAGGCCCATAAACAGGGTGGTAGGCCATAATAACAGGGTGTAGCCCATAATACAGGGGTAGGCCCATAAAACAAGGTGTAGGCCCAATAAACAGGGTGTAGGCCAATAACAGGGTGTAGGCCATAATACAGGGTGTAGGCCCATAAAACACGGTGTAAGGCCCTAAAACAGGGTGTTAGCATAAAACAGGTGTACGCCCATAACGGGGTGTAGGCCCATAACGGTGTAGCCAGAAAACAAGATGTAGGCCCTTAAAACAGGGCGTAGGCCCATATCAGGGCATAGGCCCTTAAAACAGGGCGTAGGCCCTTAAAACAGGGCGAGGCCCATAAAACAGGGTGTAGGCCCTTAAAACAGGGCGTAGACCCATAAAACGGGTGTAGGCCCAATAAATCAGGGTGTAGGCCCATAAATCAGGGTGTAGGCCCATAACAAAAGG
>CM068958.1:139943939-139955036 GCA_035128595.1 Eptatretus atami
CCACTACGAACCCCTTACGTGAAGCAGGATGGAGAGTCAAACAAAGGAAAGGACGCAGCGAAACGGGGAATAAGTTCACACAAGCACGTTTAATTCACACAGACACAGACACAAAGCAAGCACGTATATTACAGTCACAATAAAAATGCACATATAACCAGTAACAAAGAAACAATGCAGAGCTACAACGAATAAGACCGACACACGGCACACTTAAACAATACTACTTGTCGGACAGGCGCCACCCACAGTCATTTACACAACCCAAAGAAAGAAAGTGCGACTTCCCTGTGGGCCGTCGAGTCCCTCTCCACGTCCGTCGCTGGTCGCGCCGGCCTCGACTCCGTGCCCTGGCGTGGTCGGCGAGTCCTCTCCGGCATGCTTCGCGCCGGCACGTGTTGGCCGCTCGACGCCACGGACGGGGTTTCCGGCGCTATCTCCGCGCGGATAGAGGGGGGGGGGACGTTGATGCTGAGGTCGCGTGGTTGGGGAATGGCAGACGCTCCGTCCCGCCAGGCGGGTCTCGGGACCGCACCAACAGAAGACCAGACCAGACCACCAGCCAAGACGAAAAGAAGACGAGAAGGAAGAGGAACGCAAGACCAGCTCCAGGACAAAGAGGAAGAGGAAGAGCGCCCCGCCCGTGTCCGTCTTTTATAGCGCGGGGCTCCGCCCTTCGCCCCGCCCCGTTTTCGGCTCCACCTTCCTTCGACAGGGTTCTCGAAGAGGGGCGTTCCCTCACCCCGACAGCCTCATGCTGGTCATCCACCAATCGGCGGCGAGCTGCCCTTCCCCCTTCCTTCACACCAAGCGCGGGGAAAAATGGCGGGAAAAACAGGCGGGAAAACCCGCGCGTCCTCGCAGTTCCTTCCTTGCCGCCTTTGTTTGCCGTTCGGAAGCGGACGTAGTGGCGAATATGTGGTAGCGTAGATGGTGGCGGTGGCGTGGTTGTAGTGTGGTTGGCGCTGTGGTGGGGATGGCGTGGTTGTTGAGATGCTGTTTGTTTGAAATAAAAGATAGAACAGAAAAATGGCTAACTCAAAGCGTCGCAGCCCGGATGGATCACATAAATTCCCTCTATACAACGGGTTTTGGCTAACTACACATGTACCTATCGAGATATCTCACCTAAGGGCCCTTTATGGTGTAACGCGAATTTCCACAGCCGTACCAATATATTCTAGCTCCTCCACGAGCTTCGACGCTGTGTATAAATGTTTGTATGTATATATATATCATTTTTGACTTCTCCAAAAACTATGTTGTACCTTTAATAATGTTAACACTGAAACAGAAATAGTAAGTGGATACAAATCAACTTGACACCTGAATACATTTATTAATATGCATAGAAATTTCATTCATTAACATTTTTTTTAAACGTTCAAACTTTTGGATAATAGATTTTCATGTACTTTTCTGTACTTGTGAAATCTCTGTATCCCACTGATAGGCCGGATCTGCATCCAGACCTGAATCAAAATCAAATCGGCTTGTTCTCGTCACCTACCTAACTCATTCATCAAGTTTTGTCCGAATCCATCCATAACTTTTTGAGATATCCTGCTTCATGTCGTTTTTGACCTCATCTCTCAATGGTGAAGAAGCTCTTTACAAATTCTAGCATCGGGATGCGGATCTTCACCAAAATCCAATCAATTCGTCCTTGTCACACACCCAACCTGTCCACCAAGTTTCGTCCAAATCTGTCCATAACTTTTCGACAGATCCTGCTCACAGACTAACAAACAGAGAGAAAGATAGACAAACAGGGGTGAAAACATAACCTCTGTGCAGTGTGCACCTTCGGTGGTGGAGTCAAATTCCAATTTCACACCAAAATTTTCACATTTCCTAGGAATGATCTATTTAAGTCACGTGTTCTTACTCCCACATGACAGATTATTATTAATGCTCGAAACATATCAACTTGGACATCTGCTGCTTCCTGACGTGAGTGCCCATCAGTGATTCTTTGAAGCCCTTTCCCAAATGATGGAGACGTATCTCTGTAAAACATCTGGATGCCAACTTTACCAGGATGTGCAAATGATTCTCCTCTACGGATGTGTCAAACATGTGACTTTCCAGGTTGGCAAACAGTTTCTTGTCTGCGGTATTTTGAAGTACAGCTGACGAGACTGTGGATTGAATACCTGTACCCTGTTGAAGTTTGCCTCCTGACGATTTCAGCAGTAACTGCAAACATTTCTCCGTTTCGATGCACACAGTTACAAGGCTGGGAGATGGTTTTTCAAGGCCTCCTCTGTTTTTAAGTGCAAAAAATGGATGACCCTTCCCATGCGTATCAGTTAGGGCCTCAGTGCACTTCCAGCAGTCCAGGTGTTTTTTCAGAATTCTTACAACAAATCCAGTGATGTAATTAATTGCATCTTGCTTGTGCAATGACACCTCCATGAAATTTGGCACACCTTTGTATTCATGGTCATCCTGGAGTGGTGCTCCACCAATCACGTCACATTTTCGTGCTGTGCTGATGGACGAGAAGCCAGCTGGATTGCTATCTACATTCGCAGCTTCTTCAAGAACATTGAGGATTTGAGTGTTATCACGTACAATGCAGTCCCCGGTGCCAGACTTGATGTTGTGCCTTATGAATAGGCGCTTATATGCCGCCTTGAACTGCTGTGTCGTCGGGTTATTGTCAAAACCTCCTTTGCATCTTACCGCTGAGAATAAGAGCTCAAGCTGATCCTGACTGAACTTGTACGTCAGCAGGTACTTCATCACAGGACTCTCACAGTCAACAAGCTCACGGAAGATGCTTGCTACACTCCTCATACTTGCAACCAAGCCAATGAATCCTGTCTTCCTTGGACCAGCATGCATTGGTTTACCTGCTGCATCTTTCAACCCCAAGATGTAGTGGTCACCTTCATCAAGGATCTTCATGGTTCTGTCCTTGTTTGTTGATCTCATTGGTGCCTTGCAACCCTTTCCCAGGGGATTCCTGCTGTTTAGAAGATCAAAAATGGCATCGACCATCCGAAGAAACGTGACTGTTGCCGTACAGCCTTGGAACTGTGGCAATTTCAGATGATCACTGCAATACTCCAACATGTCAGCAACACTTGCACTAAACACGTGTGTTGCCAGGTTTATCCTCATTTTTTGTTTCCTCCAACCAATGCGAGCATGTCTTAGTCTGTTTTTTAGTCCAAGTCCTTCAGATTCCTGCAGAGAGTTCAGTTTTTCAATGTGCTCCCATCGTATAGTGTTCCCATCCTTGTCTTTCAAGATTCCTCCATCAGCAAAAGAGTTCCTGATCAGTTTCAGCATGTGACACACATCCAAGAAAACATGTACTTGTTGGGAAGAGTCTGCTGGATGTGGGAATGATGGTCTCATGTTCTCCACTGCCATATCGGCACCAAGTGTTCTCATCATTGCAAAGTGACATGACGGCCCATCACATGTGAGAGAGACAGCTTTCACTCCAACTGCATGCAACCTGTAAAAACACTCTGAAACAAGGTTTGCTCGCTCCTGGCCGGTCATAGTATCAATGAAGAAATACCCTAGGGGAATTTTCCATGAGCCATTGATAGATACAGCCATCAGCACGAGTACATCTTTTGCTAAAGGAGTAGAATCGTTGATGGTGCCATTTCCAATGTCAACATACCCTTGGAACATCTTGTTGACAAACTCCACATGTTTTCTAATTGACATTTCATCTATAATTACAGCACAGATTGTTTCTTTTCCCTTTTTCCTGTCATCCTCAACGCAGGCTTGTAGTGCTAAGAACGTTGGCTTGGTAAATCCAGGATCACCATCGTTGACAGCATACCATGCTCGAATCAGTTCAGGGTGAGGCAGAGCCACGTCAAAGGTCTGTCTGATGTAGTCATATGCCTTTGCTGAGTAGAACTGCAGAGTCATGGCAAAAGATCTCAGTTCCTCTGGATAGGCTTCACTTCCTTTGTTATTTTTCTTGTTCAGAAGTTGCTTCATTAGCTCTTTTGATATGTCGCTGAAAGTTGATTCTAACATTTCTGCACAACTATCAGAAATGAGATGCTTGTCTTGCAAAGAATGGATAATTCCAGAGAGACTGTCGACTTTTTGTTTCAGGTGCTTAGATTCCTGCTGCTGTACCTTTCGTTTTTTCTTGCATTTCTCCAGGCTCTCGGTCGTTTTATCTCGCTTTCGCTTCAATTCCTTTGAAGATTCTATCGTCGTATAGGGGTGATCCCGTTGCACAGAAGAGGCATCAGGCAGGGGGTGTCCATCGCTTGGTAAATGCCGATGATAAGACGACTCATTGCTCACGTCCTCGGGTGGTTTGTTTTCATTGTCATCCGGCATACTCCTAGCAGCTGGTGGTTTATGGGAAAATGGTTTCTGGGGGAGTAAGGGGAGGAGGGAGGGAGAAGGAAAAAGGAAATTTCAAAAGTAATGCACTGAAAATGAAGCTTGACTGTTTAGCATTCACATTTAGAAGTATGCAAAATAGGAACTTGTGTTTTAAAAAGGTTTTTTGCAAAATTCCTTTCTGAGCATTGATTTATCTTTTTTTTTCACAACAGTATGTGAAAAATGAAATGGACTCGCTTGGTCAAAACTGTAGATGAAATAAATAAAAAAACAAGAGAGTTCACAGAACACCTTACAGTCTTGAGAAAAAAGGGACATGGGAAAGGCCTTTTAAACTCTTGCTTTGTGTTTCCGAGCACAATCGATATTTTCTACGAGCCGTAATTTTGTTTGAATCTCAATACTATTCCCCAATGCTGAAACTGCGAGCGGCAAATTTTATTGGTCACGATGGCATAAAATTTTGTCCAAGTACTGCTGAATGGAAGGTTTATGGACATGCCAACAAGGTGATTTGTGTTCTACAGTGTTCAAGTATACCAGCAGGGACCCACGGAACAAAACCCTTCCATTCATTATTTTGGCAGTGTATAGGCAACGAAGCACTGCCTCGCATGCTCCTGGAACTTCGGGTTTTTTGCAAACAACCCAGCGTTGGCCTGGTGTTGGCTTCACGGTTAAGGTGGCTGGCTTTTTTTTTCTTTTTTTTAGATCTTAGGGTCTTTAGTTCAAGCCCCTGTCGTGCCATTGAATCAACAACAGGTAGGGTTGACTCAGCCTGTCATCCTTCCGAGGTTGGCAAAATGAGTACCAGCTTACTGGTAACAGGGGGCATTGCATCAGCGGCATGGCCACGCCCCCAGGAAATGATGTAGCCAAGCAGCCACAGGCTGCGTACGAAAAAAAAAATAAACCCAGCGTTCCCTCCATCGTGTGCTGCCTTTTTGGCTGCTGGTTGCATCATTGGTTGGGGGCGCAGCTATGCCGCTGATGCAGTGCCCCTATTACCAGTATACTGGTGCTCATTTCGCCGACCTCAGAAGGATGACAGGCTGAGTGAACCCCCTGGTGTTAATTCAGTGGCCAACAGGGCTCGAACTCAGGACCCTAGGATCCCAAGCCACCACCCTAACCGCGAAGCCAACACCAGGCTTAACCCAGCATTAATTTTAGTCATCCGCACACTTTTTGCCAAAAATAATCTTATGAATTTGTTTTATGGTCCCAGAGATCAGACTTTGAAGTGAAAATAAATGATAAATTGCAAAATGAAAGTGTCAATGATGGTGAATGAAAGTGACATTGAGGAAAAAAAAAGTTGTTTTACACATCTCACAAGAACAAACATTGTGAATTAGCATTCTAGGGGCATCGCATTTGTTTCCATTGGCATCATTTATGTATGCTTTGTGATGGCAAACAATAGTGAAAATCAGTAAAAAAAAATTAAAAATAAAAATAAAACATAAAATAAACCCAATGTCACCCACAGGGTGACCCGTATCTTGCCAAAAGGTGACCACGTGTGACTTCTTTAAGGTCACACTGAGGTGAACATAGCTGCTATCCACCAGGAGCGACTCCTTGAGGAATATCTGCCTACGAGAGATTCCGATGAGAATCGTTCTACAGAGTAACCATGAAAAATATGCGTTTGCCTCATAACGTCACCAAATGACGTCATCATGTCTCAAGCTTGACATATCTAGAAAGCACTCATCGAGGTGTTCAATTTGAGGTACTACACGATATGGTTCCTAAAACTTGAAAATTTGACCTTGGGGTCAAATATGTTTGACCTCAGGCGCCAACCATGAAGGTCAAGGCCAATCGCACAAAAACTAATCAGCTGAGCGCCAGACCATATACTACATTCCCATAAAGTTTGGAGACGATTCGATTAAAATTACTCAAAAAATAAGGGTTTCGGCGACTCCCCTGATTTGCGACAAAGTGACCTTGACCTTTGACCATGACCTTCAAAATTTTATGCGCTGAAAGGGACCTCTATAGGCCTCTGATATGCGAAGTTACAAAATTTCAATGATAACTGTGCTCTGCAGAATTTTTTATACGTGATTACAGACAAAAAAAAAAAAACATACAAGCTGACTAACATATCTTGCAAAAACTTCGTTTTGGCAAGATAAAAAACGTTTTATTTCAGTGGTGGATTGATGGGGGAGTGAAAGGAGGATAAGGGGCCCCTGGTAATTCAATTTATATGTTGAACATACGTTTGTTGTAATGAACTAGAAAAGGTTTTGTTTAATGAGCTGAATTAGTCCATTTTCATTTTTTTTGAAAAACATTTTCTTGGGAGCTACTAACCCTCCAAATTTCACTTTGGATCTGCCCCTGAGTTTATACAATCTCACAATAAACAATGTTGTGGGTTAATCGGCCTACAGGATGTTCAGTCCCTCTCCTTATCCAGAATTCATTATGGTTAGTAAAGATGTGCAGACTCAGTGGATCTCCTACTCTACTCATTGCAATGTACAGCTGTCCATGTGTAAAAACACTGGAGGGAAGCGGACTCCACACCACCGCAGGCTCTGACCCTGGCTTTTGTTAACAGTCATCGCAAAGGCCGGCCTGACCGGAAACTGTGGTTGGCGGAGCTGAAAAGGAAGATCTGTGTCAAATAGAGAAAGAAGAATTCCAGGAATAAGGAGAATAGACCTGGCATGCTCACCACCGAGCATCCGCATCTCAAGAAGACGATCAGTGACCTTGTTTAAGATGTAATGTGTTCCGTTACATTGGCCATTGAGATTGAGAATTTGCAACAGCATGATGGGAGTGTTAACTTTCAGTGACATCTTGTGCAACGGCAGACCTGAAAGATTTATTATGTAAAGCAACTCAGGTGGATAAAGGGCAGATAGGTTTTCATCGGCCAAGTAATCGACACTTTTGACGATGAAAGTGTCACCCGACAGGCGGTCAACGATCTTACTGTGTATAAAATCAACCATATTATTTGTTGTGGTTAAAATCACATGTAAAGCCAATCACTCAGAATTTATATGATTGGTTGGTCCTTCAAGTCTGGCAGACACATGCTTGATAACGTCATCTTCCAAGTGAACACAAAGAGCGGGAGGTAACGCAAGTACATCATCGTAAAGATTACCCTCCACAGAAGGCAGGCGCCCCTCATCCAGTTACAACAACCAATCAGCAAAATGCTCGAGTCGTTTTTGACTTCCTTCAAACAAACTATCAAGTCGATTTAAGCACGTGCATATTTGTTCAGAAAGTTAGCGTCGTGCAATGTCGTCACAATGGAGAGTTTTTCATGTCGGCATTGACGATGTTTTGGTCGTCTCCCTCTTCAGACCACCGGAAGAATTTGGCGATCAGTGCACCGCTTCTCATTGAGTCATGAATAATACACCACTTTATTCCACAACAAAGGGATTGCAGTGTTACGATTATAGTTACTACTATTATTATTATTATTACAAAAACGATATTACTGTATTAAGAAACCAAGGTGAATTTGTTACTCTTGCGCTAAAAGCCTTAAACTCTCCGAGGGGAAAAAAAACCCGGGCAGGAAGTCCAGAATGCTGAATCGATCATTCTAGAAAAAAAAAATAACCTGAAGCAGCCTGAAAGTGGTACATGTGACGTCATGTGCAAGGCCTACACAAACTGTGCCATTAGAAGGCCCGTGATGCCGATCCTTTCGATATTTGACAATCATTTTAACAATCGCAATGTTTGTGTTTCACACTGAACAGAAAAGGTAAAGGTAGGGCATGGCGATTGTGAATATGACAGGTTTGACAATGTGTTAGGCCTGAACTACATGAAAATATAAATGGCGGATGTTGGGGTCAGCCGTCTTATTCCGTAATGACGCGGCGTAACAGATCGACAGATAGAAAACTGCCACTACTTCAATATATCGATAATAGATAATTCAATGAAAATAAAATAAAGATTTTAGAGGCTGTAGAATTTTTTTTTCTTTTCGAAAGTTCACTGCCGTTGATGCGCCGCCTTTTGCAGCACGTTATTTAACAAAAAGCAGAGTACCCACCCGAAGGGGGATCTTGTTCCAAGCATGCAACACGTTCATATGACGCAATCCTTTATTTTGGGTGGTGTATAGGCAAAATTAATAACCCAGGTTACGTGCATGAAGTAAAAAATATCTGCTGCTTCTCATTCAAAACACCTCACAGCACGAGAAAATGTGGGGACAGGAATACTGTGCTGTAAATGGTGAGGACTTGTGATACCCTCCCCCACCTGGGGATGGCGCTACTCAATACACATTTACATAGAGAATTTACATCCCTCCCCTCTCCCTCACAAAGACCACTGACAAAGATAAAAACACCCCTTTCCATTAATTGGGGTCATGCTGATCCAGTCGCAAGTCTGGATGTAATCGGCCCAGAACTGTAGGAGTAGCGTGACAAACAAACACACAAACACCGGTCCATGAATTATAGTGAGGATGATTAAGTTCTTCATGCTTGCAGTTGTTTGTGTTCTTCATGACATCCCGAAAAACAGCAAGTTTCCTGTTTGGAATGATTTTCAATTCTGTTTGACTGACAGAGTAAAACAATTACCATACTCCTCTGTGCACATGCATGCTCGGGACGAGATTCCGTACAACTTACCAAATTCAGAGCCAAAGTACTGCTAAATTGCAGGCTCATGTTCCGATTCGTGTTCTCCAGTGTTCAAAATTTAACATCCAATTGAATTTAAGTATTTCCTACATCATATACTGATGTTTGTAGCCAGACAGACAGAGTGAACCAATTGCTTAACCCTGCTTTATGCTTCACCCTGCGGGGTAATTACAGTAATTTCCCATATTCAAAGTAAATTTATTCACTTTCAATTTTTGATTGTCCCAGAAGAGCAGAGCATCAGACGGATTCATTTTAGCTGCCATATTCACATCCAGGGCTGGAAAGTGGACTAGAGGTATGCAAACTTACCTCCAAGCTGTCTAGTCTGGGTTTCAATCCCGACACGGCTATGAACTGTCATCTCGGTGTTTCACAAGCAGAGTGACTCATCGATGTGTGTGTGTCATCCCTTGGATGGACGTTAGACTGGGCGTCCCATCTGCTGGCATTAGCTGGTGGACATTAAACTGGGCGTCCCATCTGCTGGCATTAGCTGTGGGAACATTAAACTGGGCGTCCCATCTGCTGGCATTAGCTGGTGGACATTAAAACTGGGCGTCCCATCTGCTGGCATTAGCTGGTGGACATTAAACTGGGCGTCCCATCTGCTGGCATTAACTGGTGGACGTTAAACTGGGCGTCCGGTCTGCTGGCATTAGCTGGTGGACATTAAACTGGGCGTCCCGTCTGCTGGCTTTAGCTGGTGGATGTTAAACTGGGCGTCCCGTCTGCTGGCTTTAGCTGGTGGATGTTAAACTGGGCGTCCCATCTGCTGGCTTTAGCTGGTGGATGTTAAACTGGGCGTCCCGTCTGCTGGCTTTAGCTGGTGGACGTTAAAGATCCCATGGAGTCTTTCATGAAATGTCGGCGAGCTATTGCCGGCACCCTGAACAAATTCCAAATTCCTGCCAGAACTACTGCTGAGAAGGCAATGGCAAAGCACGCAGCATCGCCCTTGCTCAGGAAGCTGCTTCGGCGGCACCCACGCTCCGTAATGAGTTTGGTACGTCAAAAGATTCGCATACAAATGTACGCAAAGGTGGGATGTGTTGTTTTTAAAAAAAAACATCAAACATCAATTTTAATGTTTTGAACAAGCAGAAATGTATATTACTTATTGTAAACATAAATAAGCCACGTTGTGAAACATAAATATGTAAACATAAATAAGCCACGTCGGTGATATCGCATATTTGTGGTGCGAATCCAGACCACTCTTGCTGGACCTTTTATGATCACTGAATGACTGAATCTTTAATTATAATCATTCATTGCATTTTCCACGAGCAGATCCTACTCGTCGCTTCGCTGACGGACAAATTAGTCGTCGTGTTTGCCAAAAATTTTAGGTGAGAAGGAGAAGGAAAGGAAGATATTTTACCATGCATAAAGTTCTTTAACCCCTCCCCTCCCCCGTTCATCCTGATGTCCCTTCCTGCGAGAACGATGACAGGCTTTGACAGGTTGCTCTGTTTTTCGTTTTTGGGGGGGGGGGGGGTGGGTGGGTGAAGAAGCGAAGAAAAAAATTATATATATATATCCTGGTTTTCCATACTTTTTTGAGATGATTGGGAAAAGTGAAGATTGTTGGAACAGCATCAGCTTTCAGGCGAACGGTCTGTCCTGTCCTGTCAAAGCACTCTGCCTTGAAGTGTTCGGAGCACAAGCGTGACCTTGCTACTGGGGTCCATGTGTCTCTCTTCACGTTGATCACCCACCGGCGAAGTCTCTCGGCATCGCAGTGTGGAAATCTCGATGCATGCAGAAAAGGAAAGCCATGCGACTTTAAACTGGACATACAAAGTACGAACAATAAATAATTCTTTATGCACGTGACATCACCCTCTACCCGTCGTTAAACTCATGAGGTAAACTCTTTCTGACGTCACAAACATAACAATCAACCATAAGCCTTAATAAAAGATACAGTGGTCTATTTTGGTCTTGATTGTGACAAATTTATTTTCACCTGTTGGTGATTCTATTTATCTTGTTTATTGGTTCACGAGCGCCAGCCAGTGACCACTATATTCGTTATGTCTGTTTGTCTGTCTGTCTGTCTGTCCAGAGCATAACTCCGTGGACTTTGATC
>CM068958.1:139967086-139981450 GCA_035128595.1 Eptatretus atami
TGACCCGAGGCCTGTGCTGAGCCGGCCAGCGTTATAAACCCCGGAGGCGGCGGTGGTGAGGGTGGCGCCAAGGACCGGGTGAGAATCCCGCCACCCCGGATCCGCAACAATATGTTGTACTTATGGACATTACGCACAGCTTCTAGGAAATGAAATTGCGAGAAAAAAAAAAGTTCAAGTGGGCGTGGCTCCGCCCACAAGGGGCGTGGGATGCCCCTATACAAAAAGACGCAACTAGACCATGATATCTAGCTTGTGTCCAAGTTTCATCAAGATCGCATCAAACGTCACGGAGCTATGCTCTGGAGAGTCACAGACAGACAGACACAACGAAAATAGTGGTCACTGCTGGTGCCCGCGAACCAAAAAAACATCCTTTAGTAAAATAAGACTATCTACTGCTGGAGATGGGAGAGAGTAACGCGTGGAGGTAAGTATTCCACCCTGACCGACGATGTAATGGACAGGTGTGGCTAAATAATCACGAGTTCTTTGAACCCTTGGTATCGTAATTATTATAGATGTTATAACGAGACGACGTTACGCGAGGACACCCTGTGTATCATTTTTGGCCCAATTACTCAATGATGAAGAATCGCTTAAATTTGCCTGGTGTTGGCTTTACGGTTAAGGTGGCTGGCTTAAGATCATAGGGTCTTGAGGTCATGCCCCTGTCCTCCTGCTGAATTAACACCAGGTGGGTTGACTCGGCCTGTCATCCTTCTGAGGTTGGCAAAATGAGTACCAGCTTACTGGTCGCAGGGTATTTCATCAACGGCACAGCTGTGCCCCCAGAAAATGATTCAGCCAAGCAGCCACACGCTGCTTATAAATAAATAAATAAAACCCCACCTGCCCACCAAATTTAGTCTGAATCAGTCCACAAATTTTTGAGATAACTTATTCACAAGCAAACTGATGGGTGAAAATATAATCTCCGTCCACTTCTGGTGGCTGAGGTAAGACATTACCTTCCATCCATTCACAACTTTGATTCAATAATGGCTGTCTGAGATTGTGTGATGGATACTTTTGGTTCTTTTTATGGTTTTACTTTACAGGTTAAAAGTCTCCATGACAACCATGAATGCAATTAACCTGTTGAAATTCTCTTTTACTGTCCCCGCAGTCTATTATGTCATACAATGGCGGCGCAGTTCTCGCAATGCGGGGGAAAAACTGTGTTGCCATCGGTGGTGACCTACGCTTTGGAGTCCAGGCTCAGATGGTCTCATCCTCTTTTGAGAAGGTCTTTTCTATGGGTGACCACCTCTACATAGGCATGGCAGGCCTTGCCTCAGACGTGCAGACTGTGTGAGCTTCCGTTATATGGTTTTGGTGACATTAAGGTGGTGGTTTTGAACAAATTACAAAGATATGGATATAAAATGGGTGGTGTATGATTTAGATGTTTTCATGGCACCCATTCGTTTCTCCACCAGCCATGAACGCTTGAAATTCCGACTGAACCTGTACGAACTCCGGGAGGGACGTTCCATAAAACCCAACACCTTTATGAGTATGGTGTCGAACTTGCTGTACGAGCGAAGGTAATCATGTATTTGTGGAATATGTAATGTATACTTTATTTTATTTTTTTTAATTGGAGAAAGCATCCAACTAAAAAAGTAACTAGATGTACTCTACTAATCTTTACTGTAATTCACGGAACGGTGTTTGTTTGTCGCACTACTCCTACAGTTCTGGGCCAATTACATCCAGACTTGCTACATCGGATCAGCACGACCCCAACTAGTGTATAGAGGTGTTTTTATCTTTGCTGGTGGTCTTGTTGAGGGGGGGCGGGGATGCAAATTCTCAATGTAAATGTGTATCGTGTAGCGCCGCTCCAGGTGGGAGAGAGTATTACAAGTCCCCATCCCTTTACAGTGCAGTGCAGTAAACCCTCCAATATTGCGTGGTTCAGTTCGTTCTGTGAAAAGTGCCACGATAGTGAAAAGAAGGGCCAATGGAAAAGGGGAGGGGGGAGGGGGGGGGATCGGTTCCTGGTCTTCGAGAAAATATAAAGGAAGGTCGCGGCAGCCAGAAATAAACACATCACATTTGAAATAAACATGTAATATATTGTTACGAATTTCGGCCCGTCCGGCGTGCGATCGGCCACGTAACTCGAATCGCGACGCGCGCCCACCGGAACGGACAATTCAGTCGTGACCCTCCCGGAACTACCGCCAGGAGCCAGTCACGGGTGGGGGTTATCCTCACCACGATCGTGCAATTGCCCACACCCGCCAGGATAGGGTTGCTCGCCAAATTCGACCTACCTAAGTACTGCGCGATGTGTCGACCGGCCGATCGTACCTCGCCGCAGGTCGACTTCGGACACGAACCGCTTAAGCAGCTCGTTCCGTGCTGCAGGGATAACCGAGCGGAGTTATCGTCGACTCTGACGGTTCAGATTACTTATCGGTGTTTCAACCCACTATCAATCCCTTACGTGAGGCAGAATGGAACTTCTCAACAGAGGAAAGGACGCAACGAAACGGGAAACAGTTTGACAAGCAAGCACTTTTATTTCACACACATGCACGTATGTACAGCCATGCAATCAATGCGGGAAAAGCAAAAGGAAAATGCAACCAAAGCAAAGCACTACTACCGACTATAATTATTTAACAACACTTAACAATTATACTTGTCGGGACTCGGCGCCACATCATGCATTCAAAATAAACAGGAACCTCCCCATAGCAGGGAGGTAGACGGTTGCGCGGAACCTGGAGGACGGCCAGGTCCGAGACCGAGAGGTCCTACCTGCGCTCCGCGCACAGCACGTGGGGTCCGGCACCACGGTTAGGGTGGGGAATAAACGGGGCCACCGGCACTATCTCAGCGCGGATGGGGGGGGGGGAATTGCTGATCGAGGGGAATGGCTGGCTGGCTGGCTTGTCCGCTTGTGAGAGCGAAGGTGGCTCGATTCCAACGACGAGACGAGACGAGACCAGCGACGAGACGACACCACACTACAACTCTGACAACTCTGACGATGACCTCCGTCTCCACTCGACCACGCGAGTCGCCTTGTGCTCGCGTCTTTATAGACCGAGGAGGAGCCCGCATGCAGATTCTAGGATCAAAACGCGATTGGAGGCGGGGCCACGCCACCTCTGTTCAGCCATTGGTGTGGCAAAAAGGGGCGTGAGCCTCTTTTGATCTGAATTCCTTCCTGAGAGGAATTCACATTCATCGCGCTTGAAAGCGGGGCATACCGCCCGACGCTCGCCCATTGGATGGAGAAAAGGGGCGTAAAGCCTTCCTGATCCGAATTTCTCTCCCGTAAAGAATCCACATTCATTGCGCTTGGAGGCGGGGCCATACCGCCCGACGCTCGCCCATTGGATGGAGAAAAAGGTGCGTGAAGCTTCCTGATCCGAATTTCTCCCTGAGAGGAACGCATTCGTACCCGCGGCGCGACGCGTTCGCATCAATTACCGAACGGGCCCTGGACAGCACGACGTTCGGTGTTGACTGGTGGTGTGGTCGATGCCCGTGGAAGGGAAAAGGCGAAGTGTGGTGGGGGTTTGCTGTGGTGGTTTGGTGGTTGGCGGGCGTTGTTTGGGAATGGCGGTGAAGCGATGTTTGCGGGATGGAGTTGTGGAGGCAAAGAGGCAAAGGTGGTGGTGCTCGAGTTGTTGGCGGCTTAATGGTCCAAAATAACAATAGAGAAAGAAAAATGGCTAACTCAAAGCGTCGCAGCCCGGATGAATCACACATATTCCCTCTAAACAACAGGTGTGGGCTAACTACACATGAACTTATCGATATATCTCACCTGAGGACCCTTTATGGTGTATTGCGAATTTCCACAGCCATAACAATATATATATATATATATTATATAGCTTTTTGACATTGAAGTAAAATAAATACTGTGTAAATTAAACAAAAGCAGCACAAGACTTTTACCTTTTAAATTTATTCCAAAACGGTAAGGTAGGTGAGGGTAAGAACATTATGTACTCGCACTGAACTCTGCCGTTAATAGAAAACAAAAGACTTAGCTCAGGATGATTGATACTGCTATAGGTAAGAGGGTGGAGGTCAGAGAGACGTGGATGTCGAACTTGCGATGGCTGTTGGATAATCGGGAGCACGATGATGATGCCTGCTGCATTTCCACATAGAAGAAGGGTAAGACGATCCTTAGCCACCTTGACCCGGAGCAGATCTTTCCTGTTTGAACAGGAAGGTACGAGATGGCATCCTCTTCCAAAATAATCCCGTCTCTTCGGCGTTAAAAACCTGCTCCGGCATAAATCCCTTCGCCTCAATTAGTTCCACGAGCTGCAGTGGGCAGTTTTTCCCATCATCATGGTCTGCCATGGTTGAGCTGGAGCCTTCGGCCCCAGATGCCTCGTGAAAACTTTGATAAATCTGAAATAATTTCTCCCGTATCACCGGTCCACTCAGTTTTCCACAGTCGATTCATTAATCCCGTAATGGCAGCCCACAGATGCCACACTTTCACCTCTTGCCAACAATTTTTTTTGTTTTTGTTTTAGATCTTGTGCGACTAGATATTGTCGACCTAGTATTACAGAATTTCCAAATGTCATTTCCTGTTTGATGACGATTCATAACGAAACTTGGCTTCATTCCGTATGCTGGTCTGATTACGCCAATTAACGGTGCACAAGAAACAACAAAAGGCTCGTAATGGGAGGTAATGGCACCCATTCGTTTCTGGTTTTGGTGATGTGACGACACCAATGGGTAATGTGAATGTGGATGCAAACAATGACTCATCTCGGCTCAAAACCCTCGATTGACCGAAATTAAATACCGCGACGACTAAATCGGAACACAATAGGTTGCCCGCGATTGGTTAGAAACCCACGATATTGGAACCCGTGATATCTGAGGGTTTACTGTATTCCTGTCCCCACGTTTTCCAGTGCAGTGAGGTGTTTTGAATTGTAAGTAGTCGGTATGTTTTTGCTTCATGCACATAACTCAGGTGTTTTAATTAAAAAAAAACATTTCGGGAGCAATTGACGCAGCTCTCAGTTGCCTATACACCGCCCAAATAGAGGCATGTGCCAGAAGGACATTTTGCATGCTTGGAACAAGATCGCCCATAGGGCGGGTACTCTGCTAGTTTAAGTAATGAGCAAAGCAGACCTGGCCTCGGGCGACGTTTCACCCACCTCCACGCAAGCTTCCTCAGGCCAATACACCACGAGCCTCAGCACGTGTCCTCTTTTATTCTTGAGGCGACCATTTATTTCAGGTCACGTGCCGCGTGTGCGCGGTCAATTGAGTTTTTTTTTGCCAAACCTTCAGCAATAAATGTCAACTCACATCATTAGTGTCTGCTCTGCTCTACTCTGCTGCTTCTTTTTTTTTTTTCATGCCTCCACTGATCAAGTCACCTGAGGGATGTTTTTGGGTTGTCCGCCCATCCGTCCATGCATTCGTGATAGGGTTTTGTTACTGCGATAACTTAATGGCTGAAGGGATACAAGTCAAACTTAGTACAAGTGTGTATAATGATGTAAAGATAAAGTGATTAGATTATGGGGTCAATAGGTCAAAGGTCAGAGGTCCCGTTTGGTAAAAAATTCTGTTACCGTTCTAACTTGTGAACCAGTGATTGGGATTTTGACCAAACTTGGTACAAGTATATATTATGATGCAAAGATGAACCGATTAGATTTTCGCAAGTGGTCAAAGGTCAGAGGTCATGTTAGGTAAAAATGTTTTTGAGGTGGGGATTTGAACTAAACTAAATACATGTACCATGATGCAGGTAGTGGCCAAAAAAAATGGACACATGGGTAAATGAGGGACACCAATTATATTGAAAGCAACGGCTTCCACACAGGTGTGGCCCATGTGTTGATTAAGCAAATAACATCCCAGCATGCTTTGGGTCATGTATAAAAATGCTACACAGCCCTGGTTGCCTATAATTATGGCTGGCATGGCTGCAAGAGGAGACCTCGGTGACAAAGAGGTTATTGTTGGGGTGCGTTTGGCAGGAGCTTCGGTGACAAAGACCGCTCAACTAGCTGATGTTTCACGAGCAGTGGTGTCTAAGGTGATGTCGGCACGGAACTCTGAGGGAAAGACATCATCAGCAAAGGGCAACAGTGGGTGGAAGCACATATTACAGGATCGTGATATCGTGTATTGATTTGAAGTGCAAGACAAAGCAGGCGAGCAACTGCAGATCAATTGACTAAATTTCAACCTGGGGTGCGAGCATCCAGTTTCATCAAAAACGGTCTGCCGAGAACACCACAGAGTGAGATACCATAAGTGAGTTGCGGTGCGCAAACCGCTCGTCAAATGTGGCAATGCACGTTTACAAGTCCAGTGGTGCAAAAAGCACAGTCAATGGACTCGCAAGCAGTGGAGAAATATGGTCAAATGAATAATCCTTCACCTTGTTCTCGACAAACGGACGAGTGCACGTGTGGCGCCAACCTAAAGAATTCTTTAACCCTAAGTGCTTGGTTCCCACAGTGAAGGGTTCTGATGGTTCTGTAATGTTGTGGGGTGCATTTCCCAAGCATGGTTTGGGTAAAGTCATTCCCTCCGAATTGCAAGGTCAATGCCAAACGCTACTGAATGGTACCGAGTAATCATCTTCACCTCATGTTGCAGCATTTCTTTCCTGCCGGGAGGGGTGAATGCCTGGTGTTTGCTTAATGGTTCGGGTGGTGGGCTTGGGATCCTAGCATCCTGAGTTCAAATCCCACTTGGGTGTTGAATTAATACCAGGTAGGGTTGACTGCCTGTCATCCTTCCGAGGTCAGCAAAATTAGTGCCAGCATGCTGGTATCATGTGTCGGAGTGGCGACCCGTCCAGGATTGTGCCCAATAGCCAAGGAGACTGCTTCGGCAGCACCAACGCTCTGTGCAGAGTATGGTCCCAATGGGAGGGGTGTCTTCCAGGATGAAAATTCCCCCATCCACAGAGCAGGTGTGGTTGGTTACCCATTGCTTTGATGAGCATGACACTGATGTTATCCATATGTCATTGTCTTCTCAGTCACCAAATCTGAACCCAATCGAGCATTTATGGGATATTCTGGAACGACGTCTGAGACAGTGTTTTCCACCTCCATTAAACAGATGTGAGTAGATTAACTTTCTTGTGGAAGAATAATGCTGCATCCATCCTGAAGAATTCCACAGGCTGGTGGACTCTATGCCCCAGCACATACTAGCTGCACGTGGTGGCTCAATGCCCTATTAAGTGACGACATTGGTGTTTCCAATTTTATTTTATTTATTTGTGCACTACCTGTGTACAGATTAGATATTGAGGTCAAATGGTCTTGAGGTTTGAGGTCAAAGTTAGAGAAAGGAAATACTTGATGTGGGTGGAGGTACATCGTTTGACGCCACAACGTCAAATTATGTCGTTATTTACTTGTGATTGTATGTTTTGCGAAATCCGATCATGAATGTCACCAGATGTTGTACTCGACGTGACGGAATTGGATTAAAACAGAATCCTTTTGTTGTTAGTTCTGCTGTCAAATGAAAAGTATATTGTGCTGTGCCTTAACTTGTATGAAAGTCCTGGGATAATTATGGATGGTGAATGTTTTTGAGCCATTTCGTCACGATATTCTGTTTGCATATTGGACTTCTTTGTGGTGAAACATAGCATGCCTGTCTCCTTAACATGAGTACAACCCTCTTCCTTTCTCCTTGTATCAGGTTATAACAAGTGTCTTCAACAGGTTCGGACCATATTACATCGATCCTGTTATAGCGGGGCTGGATCCGATAACCTTTAAACCTTTCATCTGCTCCTTGGACCTCATTGGCTGCCCAATGGTGACGGAAGACTTTGTGGTTTCTGGGACATGTGCGGAGCAGATGTTTGGAATGTGTGAAACGCTGTGGGAACCTGATCTGGTGAGCCTGGTTGTGTAATGCATATTCATTTGAACGGACATGTCTTCGTCTTCTCAAGATGGAGGCTCATGGAAGAGCAAGGTAGAACTGACAATGGGACAAATGTTGAAGGGAGAGTGGGGGTTGGGGCTTGGAAGCACTGAAACGAGCAAGTATATGGTTGGATTGGGAAAGGTTAATCGGAGTAATTAGGCTCCATTGATATAGATTTTTTTTTTCTCCAATATCTATATACTGGTGTCAATATGTATCTATGCTTTGACCTCAAACTGGTATATTAAACTAGTTTCATGACTATCGGTTTATAATTGTGACCTGTAGGCGATTGACAGACAAACGGATAGAATAACAAAGTTGACCGATCGATGTACTTGCAAATCTGATTTTCGCAAGTAACAAACTAACCAAACTGATCAACATACTTGGCGGAAATTTTTCTCCAAGTAACAAACAAGTGAAAACACAACCTACATCCACCCTCGGCGGTGGAGGTAACTTCGAAATTTCTGGTCATTGAAAATGTCAAGCTTGTTGCATTTTAGACTATTGCGTAATACGGTGATTATTTCGGCTACTTAAGTCTGTCTTTGGCCCACTGATCGCTGTTCAGGTGGTTTATAGCTCCATCGACGACTCTTCCCTGATCTCTAGGTAATCCAGGCTTCCAGCCTACCGCTCTTTTTATTCTCGTTGCGATTTGTTTTCTTTCTCCACGTCATTTTAATCTTTTCCTCGATGTTTTTCTTTCCAGTCCTTTCTTCCTCCTTGGTCACTATCTGGCCCAAAGATTTGCAAAATATCTTTGTGACAGCTATAAATAAAGGATTCTAGTTTCTGTGCAATGAGCTTGGTTACTTTCCAGAACTCCTTAGTGTTCAGCCACCTTACCATCTGTTCTTTCTCTGATATGAACATCCATTCTTGTTTATCTTCCACTAGTTTCTTTCTCTCCCATCCTTTGATCTGTCAACTGTTTGTTTATTTTATACACCATTGCCACATCCCCTTTCTCGGATGCTGTTTGTGCCTCACCCCATCCACTATTCCATCAATCTTGACTGCTGCTTATCCTTCCTTGCTGCATTGGTTTTATCTGTATACCCATTCTGCAATTCCTCTTGTTGGGTCCGTGTCTTGCAGATTCCTTAATGTTTTCAACTTTGAGTTGAGATCCCTTGTTTTTAGTTATTATTATCCTTATTCTTACATGCTTTGATTCCAATAACTTTTTCTAACAGTTTCAGTATACTGTACACTTCATTTATTTTCATGCAAGCTTCATCAACTATTTGAAAAGTCGATCCCATTGGTTTCTTCCGGAACATGGAAAGAGCATTCCTCCCTTTATACAACTACATGTGCAACAAGACAACATTTAACAATGAAGAATCTCATGACCATCAGAGGTATATTAATAAATCTGAGAATGAGCAATCCACTATATAAAAAGAGCTCGTTCTCGGCGTGTCTGTCCAGGCGTGCATCCGCCCAGCGGGTGCTTCTTATCTATATGAAAGTAGATCTGCATGTTCACACACACAACAATCACAATATCTTCTTCAATCTCTCAAGGAAAAAGTGAGACAAATCTATTCAACCTTTCTTTTACTCCTACACATCACATCACATACCATCCATCGGGACCATACTCTGTGCAAAGCGTTGGTGCTGCCTAAGCAGTCTCCTTGGCTGTTGGGCACAATCCTGGACGGGTGGCCACTGGCACTCATTTTGCCGACCTCGGAAGGAGGGATGTGCAGTCAACCCCACCTGGTATTAATTCCACAGCTGAGTGGGATTTGAACTCAGGATCCTAGGATCGCAAGCACACCACCCGAACCATTAAGCCAACCCCAGGCTTACACTCATATACCCATGCTCTCCATTTTAATCCTATCTCTTCTAAAGTACCTCTATTCTTTATTGGTATTTGTATAAACTTTTGAAAAACCATGATGATTGCACAGATCCATTTTTTGGGTCCATTGTAATGGTGTGTGAAGATATTTAATTGTTGTACAAACCTTCCTTCAATTCTATCATATTGTGTGCCGGGGGTCGGTGGCGAGAACGACCACAGGTGGGGAAAGCTTGCGTCGTCTCCACCAAACTCCCCGAATTGTTGCCCGTTGCTCGATAACTCTGCGAGCCGGCGGTCGTTTAACCGACCGTGGTTGCCAATATCTCAACCGTGTAGTAGGGTCTATTTGTCTATAACCAATTTACCTAATTAACTACGCGATTTCGACTACTGGGGAACCACACCCTCGGCACGTCTTGCTTGAACCGGGTCACTCAACCGACTGCGGTAGAGTTCCAACTACTGACTACCTACTCGTGGTTCGTGGCGGAGCTCGGGTGATGAACAATCGGGGTCCACGGAGGGAGGTCAGGGTCGCTCTGTCCTTCCTTAAAACTCCTTGTAGCAGCCACCGTGGAACTCCAGAACCCCATACAGCCACCGTGAAAGCAAACTCGACCGGACCTTTTTTTTTTTAACGCAGTCTGAGATTTTATTGGCCTCTCTCCACGGGAAGGGGCCCTTGGTGAAAACGCACCTCGTTGTCCGCCTCTGATTGGACAGGGTCCTCAGGCCCACCTTTCCAGGGGGGGCCTCTGCCCTGCCAGGAGACCCCAGTTACTCCTCCATGTGGCTTCCTCTTGACGAGTAAGTGTCAGCGCCGCGAAGGTCATCGTACAAGAGTTACAACGTTCGTGGAGCTGAGAACTGGAACCGCAGACCCTCTCGCAAGTAGTACGAGCAGCCAGCGGGTGGTGATGGGCTGAAGGGGTCATGCAGATGGGATGGTTTATTAGATGAATAACTAACTAAAATAAATCGCAACGCACCCTTTGATTCTCCCACTAGACAAAAGGAAAGGGATCTGACTACACTACTTAACGACATAACTGACTTTTGGGACATCTGTATGTTGAATGCAAATAGTTTCCAGATCCGTAACAATATCTTCGCTCACCACTCAACTTCCCCCTCTGGCTTGAATATGATAAACATATTGACACCTTGGTGCATTGCCATGTCCACATGGCCTGAAGACCAACAAAATGATGCTGTGGCTTAGCATCGATTGGTCTACCAGCAGAGCAAGCGGACAAAATTTGCATTTGAAGTGTTTTATGCATCATGTTGACGTTGCCCTCTTGACGCAGCAAGCACACAAATTATAATTATTTTGCAGCACAATACCTCATGCGTTGGGCATTGAAACTGTCCTGGTGATTCCTCTAATTATCTGTACCATTGGATGTTTGTGAAATTCCTTGTTTGTTTTCCTGATACATGTATGTGCAGTGCTTCCTGTTTGTTTTTCTGTTTAATTTCCTTGTTCAGTGAATAAGATGTTAAACAAATCAGAACTTTGTTGTTTCTATTGCCATCATCATTTGTGAGTATACAAAAATATTTTGTACTTTCATACAGGAACCAGAGGAGCTGTTTGAAGCCATCTCCCAAGCACTATTGAGTGCTGTAAACAGGGATGCCCTGTCTGGAAGTGGAGCTGTGATTCACCTTATGTAAGTGTTCGTTTGTAATACAAGTACAACAATCGATGTGAAACCCCCGCTTAACGGAGTGCTTCCTCATGGTGGGTTTGGCCGTTTTTACAACACATTTTCCCATGCAAGCATTATTGATGTGAAATGTGTGGTTTCGATGGTGTTGCTGTATTATTACATAATCTGGGCTAGGATAGTACGTGCACTCGTCTGAGCTGTCGAACCTCAGTTTGAATCTCACCCCTCTATAATTGGAATTCATGTGTGTCAAAAGCAGTGAGGCATCATTGTGTGCAGTCCTTCAAATGGACATTGAAATGGGTATCCTATCTGCTGGCATTATTTGGTTGACGTTGGTCGTATGTCTCGTTTGTGAAAAGCCAGCACCCTGAAATTTTATTTTCAAATTTCTCACCAGTCGGGGGCACCATCAGCAGCACAGTCCTGCTCACAGCAATGGCACAGCTACATAGGAATTTGAGAGGGCAATGGCTCTTGACTGCTATTTTACCATTCTTCTCACCGATATATCTAATGTACGTACAAATCTGTACACTATAGCAGATTGGAATGTTTTCACTACTTGTTGAAATTTTTCTTTTGCAGAGAAAAGGACAAAGTCACCACCCGGGTCTTGAAAACCAGATTGGATTAACATGCATTTCGTAAGCAAACGGTGAGTGTAAGCATGCTATCTCATGTGTGCTCCATATTATTACCCTTGCTAGAAGAGAGGCCGTATTGTATTCGGGTCCATGTTTGTCCGCACAGAATGTATGTGTATGAATTACATTAGACCCTTAATCTAAAGAACCTTGGACTCCTTTCTACCCTTTTCATACATTTTAGACCCCTTCAGACAATTCCCACCTTTGACCTTCACATTTACAGTCAATGACCTTTCATTTATTAGCCACACAAAAGTCCTGGTGAGGGACTTAGACAGCTTTAAGAGCTGTTTCAAAGGCTACTGGCTGAATAATGAACCCGTTTATTTACGGGCTGGCAGGATGGCCTGGGGTACGCACACTCGCCTCCAAGCTGTCTAGCCTGGGTTGGATTCCCTACCCAGCTATAAACTGTCTTCCTTGTTATTCAATGTGTGCGCCGTCCCTCAGATGGACGTTAAACTGGCGTCCTGTCTGCTAGAATTAAATCGGATGTTTGCTCCCAAAGTGTCCTTCGTAAAGAGAAGGCGAGTTATCACCAGCATCCTAAGCAAATCAAATTCCTGCCCAACCCTACAGAGGGAGCACTGCATTAACAACACAACCACACTCCCAGCACTGATGCAATCAACAGCCACGTACCACACCAAATTAATTTGTTTTTGTAAATCATAAAATGTGGTGCATTCTTTTTACTTACAAGTCGTTCTTATCCTTCGGCAGTACCTAAAGTGATGAAGATCTCTGCAAGCTCCACGTGTGGTTAAAACTTTTTTTTTTTGTACAGAACTCAATGCTTCATCGTGATGACATAATGCAAGTGGTAACACAGCGGGGTGGGGGGGAAGCATGGCTTTTATCAATTCGCCATGCCTGGAGTGATATTCAAGACCTTTACGATTACTTAAACAATTTGTTACCACATTACAAGGGCAGTGGTTGGAGAATAAAACACATTTATCCACATGGTTGTCGTCGTAATGCAAGTTTGCGTTTACAAATGAGCTTTGGACACACTGGACTGGATCGTGTATTTGAAGGTGGATTTCATCTCTTCTGTTGTGCTTTGTTGGCTCAAGCACATATTGCATCTTGAGGGTGGATCATTTCAAGGCAAGCCAACCTCGACGGTAGCGAATACCATAATCTGATTTGTTGTAATTTTTACTTTTTTTTGAAGCTATGGTAAATAAATTTTCACTTTTGAACACACTGACCAATGGTTGTCATTAAAATGATTACAACCATTTTAATTGGTATCAAGGTCGTAATTAAAATGTTTTTTTTTTTTTGAGGGTGAAAGGGGGAGTGTGGCAGCATGTTATACTATAAAAGTAAACAGTTTTAAGCACAGTCATGTATTTAATTTATATACAATGGAATGGAGCATCAAAATATAAAATGTAACCATGAAATGGTGGGGAGAAGAAAAAAAAAAACCAGCAAATTCAAAACTTTTTTTTTTTAACAATAATCACAAGTTAAATACAAACACCAGGGCTGCTGTGTATGCGTGGCAAACAATAATTTGAACAGGACAAAAATGCCACTTTTATATGTATATATATATATATATATATATATAAATGGATAATTTCATACTTGCACTTGACCTATAAGGCCAAAAACTGTACTGTTTTGGGTTCCAACTGTCAAAGCCTTCATCCCATTCACGGTCACATGCCTATAACAGACTTTACATGCATGGCACAAACATTGGTGTTGCAGCAGTGCCACTTTGTAAACTAAATGAAGAAAGTTGGCCATTTCAAAAAAAAATTCTTCCAAAACGTAGGAACCATTTGGTTTTCAATATATATATATATAAACGCCCCCCCCCCCCAAAAAAAACAGCCACACACAGGTGAAATACCATGCTTGCAGGGCAGATCTTACACGGGTTTTCTTTCCTTCCCTCCACAAACATCGATGTCTTCCGCTCCCCCAAACATCCTTGCTTTGCATGGGAGATGCCTGGTTACATCACAATTTCATTTACAAAGTCCAGAAATCGTTTCCCATACTGCTCAGGGTTCACTGTTGAGATCTCAGCACCAGCCTGAATATGGAGGAGGGGAGAATTATTTTAATAAATATCAATCACAATGGAACTTTTTACATTGCATCTTAAGCTGCACTGTCATTTCACAAGAAAGATCAAAATAGATGGATGATCATGGGTATGTATATATAAATATAAACCGTTTGAAATACAAGGCTGGAGTATTTCACCATGTTGTGCCCTTGTGGACTTTTTTGGGGTGTAATTAAAGAAAAAAAA
>CM068958.1:139983235-139995604 GCA_035128595.1 Eptatretus atami
GCATACCTTTATTTGGGTGGTGTATAGGCAACAACAACAAAAAAATAACCCAGGTTACATGCATGAAGTAAAACATACCTGCTGCTTAGAATTCAAAACACCTCACTAATCTCCTTTCCTACCTGGAGGCGGCATGACACGATGCACACTTACATGGAGAATTTGCATCGTGTCCCCTCCTCCTCCCCAACTCCTTCCAAGACCACCAGCAAGGATAAAAACATCCCAATACATTAATGGAGGTCATGCTGATCCTATTTAGCAAGTCTTATGTAATCAGCTGAGAATTTTTTTTTCATGGAGCAGTTTCAGAGAAAGATCCAAAGTTTTTCCTTCGTTTCCAAAATGGCTGCCACACCACTGACCTATGACATCATAATCATCAAAACATTCTACATGAGTCGTTGCATCTCTGGTGAAAATTGTCAATCGGATAAGAGGTTACAGAGAAAACTAGAAGGGAACTCGGTAGAGTGCATACCTCCGCCCTGTAATGCCTGATCCACGAGAACATATCTGGCCCAATACATTTTTGAAATATCGTGCTATTTATCATTTTGAGCCCTTTCTCTCAATGGTGAAGAATCACTTTAAAAATTCTAGTAGTCTGATCCAGATCCGGATCTTCACCAAAATCTAATCACTTCGTTCTTGTCACGCACCGAACCTGTCCACAAAATCTTATCCGGATCCGTCCACAACTTTTAGAAATATCCTGTACACAAACAAACAAACAGACAAAGCGGTGAAAACATAACCTCCTTGGTGGAGGTAACAAAGAACATTAGCATGGACAGATGTACATCCAATCCAAAACCAATGCCTTCAGTGACATCGTCAGCAGCCGCATAAAAATAAACTAGACAACAAAACGTCGTGACGTCAACCGATGTGCCTCCAGCCCACATTATTATAGATACTTGTACCAAGTTTTATTTAAATCCCTTCAGCTGTTCTCGAGTATCACATATTTACCCAACATGACCTTTGGATCTCATGATGGCAAAATCTATATCGGTTCGTCTTTGCGTCTTAATGTATAATTATACCAAGTTTGGTTAAAAATCCATCACTGGTTCACAAGTTAGCACGGTAACAGAATGTTGACTGAACGGCACCTCTGACCTCTTGACCACATCATCTAATCAATTTATCTTTGCATCATCATACATACTTGCACCAAGTTTGACTTGGACCCCTTCAGCCGCTCTCCATCACGGGGACAGACAAACGGACAACCCGAAAACAAAGCCTCCGGCGACTTCATTAGTTGAGGCATTTAAAACAAAACAAAAAAGCATGAAATTATGAAAAACATTTCCTACGATTCTGGACTTTTGAAACACCCTGTACATAAAGACTGGTCATATATTGTATTCTTGTCACCAATCCTTGGTGTATTTGTGGGAGTGGCAAATATCATTAAGTGAGACAAGGCAGGACAAGTGATCAAAATAAAAGTGAGTGCGTGTGAAAAACGGTGAGACGAGGATTGATAAATAGTGCAATCAACTCCACCACCACATGCTCACTCTTCTGTGAGTACCTCACTTGTCAAACTTACCCCATGCTTGACAGTTTTTGCAGCATGAGCAGCTTTCTTCCTTGTGTCATAGTGAGTGAGGATATCTATAATTGCCATGAAATACACTTCCCTACACTGGGCACCTACAAAAGGGGAGGAGGATGGGGATGATGTAAATGAGCAATCGATAATATTGGCCATGCTTTCGAAGCTGTTCTTCATATATGAAGTGGCTAAAAATGAAAATCCGCTGAAAAGATGACTTACTTGAGTGTGATTTGATGGCGTAAACGTCGTAATTTGGATCAAATTCGCCAGGCTCCATCGGCTTCATGTGGGACAGCGAGAAGGCTGTTGTGTCAGGGGATGTGCCTGGAGAGCCAAAAACAAACTCTCCCTCTGAGCCATCCTCATCTGGTGTTTCATCCGTGAAAATTCTCACTGCATTCAACTCCCTGTTTTCTTCCTCATCCTCTCTTGGCTGCTTCAAGTCTTCCATCAAATCTCCCATCCTGTCGTCCGTTTCTTTCTTGTCCACATTCTTCCTTGCCCCATGCTGCTCTTCTTCCTCCTCGTTGGCAGCGTGATCTACATCATGGATTCCAACCAGCAAACTATAGTCCATGATCTTGAGGTTTGTAAGGAACTGAAATTTTTTAAGATTGCAAGGGGAGGATTGGAGCAAAGAAAAGCATTAACCTGCAGTGTACAACTAGACATCTGCGATCGCCAAGGGTAAGCCTCCCCGGCTTACCCATGAAGATCGCCCGCAACTTTACCCTTAGCCCACGATCCAGTGATGGCATATTTTGGTCAGACCACGATATTACCTTGATCTTCAGCATTTAGGGATAGAGTGTAAATTAAGAAAATGTGTTTCCCATGTACAATCTATCCAAAAAAAAAATCATGAAATTTGGAGGAAAATTATTCAAGTTGTGATCAAAAAGGTGGGTTTTTTTTTTTTGTTAATTTGGTCACAATCCAAAAAAAAAAAGTGGGTCAAGCACAATTTCAACAGTACAGGTACAGTACACTATTATGATGCAAGAACATCTTGGAAGACCAAGCAGTCTGAGATTCTGCATTGGCAAAATTGAGCGATGACAATTTTTTTTCAGACCAGCATTTGATCTTGATCTTCTACCCAAAGGGATGTAAATCAAGCGTAAATGCGCTTTACCCTGGGCTATCTGGAGGGCAATTTTGTTCTGATCGGACAAACCTTAGTCAAGTTATGGTAAAAATCAAGTCTATAAGTACATTATGACCATAAAAATTGGGTCAAGGTCCAAAAATGTCAACCCTGCATACTATACAATTATATATTTTTTCACATTATTGATGCAAAATTTTATTCCGAATGTCCCAGCCAGCTCGGAAATTCAACGTGCAGGAAGAGTCTCACCCCCCCCCCCTCCTAAATTAGTGGTTTAGTACTCCTAGTGATCTAAAACTGTCATACCATTACAATTTTGGGGCACTAATTGTAGAAACAAACCCAACAGCAATAAGCCTTCCCGCATCCTATAGTGGGATTCTTAAGCCATTTGGCCGATCATATCTGCACTGCGTACTTGCCCAACACCCAAAGATCAATGATAAAGCATGACATAAAAAGATGTTCTTAAGGTAACTGCAATTGAACTTGCACACAAGCAAAAGTCTAGAGGATGACAGAAGGGAAGGGATTTTTCTTCTTCATTCAGACATAGCACAAGGCTGTGGGGCAGCATCACTGACTGAGGGTGCAGATTTGCCACTGAGGGTGCAGCCCTCTACTGGTTAGGGCAGGAATTTGTAATTTGTTCAGGATGCCGGTGATGGCTTGCCTACTCTTTGCGAAGGACACCGTGGGATCTTTTATGTCCACAAACGAGACACCTATTTAACATCCATCCGAGGGACAGCACAGCTTGATGAATCACCCTGAGAAAAAACAGTTTACAGCTGGGTCGGCATTCAAACCCAGGCTAGACAGCTTAGTGGCAAGTGTGCATACCTCACGGCTATCCTGTCAGCACCAGAAAGGGGATAAGATTCCCTTGGAGGGATAATCAGCTCTGTTCTTGAGCATGGAAAATATGCAAAACTATAATATACATACTTTGACTTTCTAATTTAACTGTTGAACGAGTTTAAGATGATTATATCAATCTGCAATTTAAAATTTTGATCAAGGTGCATAGGAAGGCAATACATGAAATGCTTCCCACAAAAGACGACTGCTCTGTTCTTGCGTATGGCAGCTTGGCTGCCGGGGTAGCTATCATTTATTGGAAGCGTGGCTGTGCCGCTGATGCTGTGCCCCTCTACCAGTACACTGGTACTCATTTTGCCGACCTCAGAAGGATGACAGGCTGAGTCAACCCCACCTGCTGTTAATTCAGCAGCCAATGGGGCTCAAAACTCAGGACCCTAAGATCCTTAGCCAGCCACACTAACCACTGAGCCCACACCAGGCTTAACTTGACAACTGATGGGCAAACTCTGCTGAGTTTCCAACTCCAGGCCTATTCTGTATTACTAAATCATAGATTTTGGATTCCCTTCCCATGTTGCATCCAGTAAAAGTTAGATTTAGGGTGACATAAAAACCACAACAATGAGTGGGAGTGCATAAAAATGTGGCATAATTATTTTTAACATCAAGATAGTTAAAGGCTTTTTAGGGGCATTTCAATAAGTTACGCCATAAAACCAAGAAAATGTGCCTCTACTAGCATCTCTTGTGATCATTCCAAAAAGCACAATAGCACACGTCAAAGACCAACCTCAACATCCCGAGCGAGCTTGTCCAAAAAGAGCTGCTTGTTCACATCCCCAATTACTATCTTCCGTCCATCGTTGAGGAAGTCATTGTCCTTCAATGTAGGAAGCTCCTTTGTCTGAAATTACACGCATACAATTATAGAGCAAACACTTTTTGCACAATGGAGTGTTTTTGTGATCCAAATGTTGGAGCCATCATTAATGTCACCAATGTGTGGGTGTGCTTGCAAACCAATATGACTCATTAATGTGCACGATCTACAAAACGAACGATCTTTCTTGGGCAAATCGCATTTCAAAGTTGGCCTCCAAAGCCAGCTGTCGACTGAGCATCCTCAATCAGTCATTACTTGGCATACATTAACTCCTAGCTACCAACAAGGTCGCCATCCACAGCTTGATGGAATACTGTTCTCCCCTCTGACCTGTTTTCCCTGCCTCACATCTTGCTCAGCTTGACACCATGGAAACCAAGGCCTGCGATGTCTGGAATCTCCCACAATGAAGCTGATTCTCTGGGTCTATCACTTCACCATCATGGACAGGTCCATGGTCTCTCCATCTTCCACCTCCTCCTTTCTGGTCTTGCACCCTCTGCTCTTTCCATGATTTGTCTCCCCCAAGGTTTCTTCAGGGCACACACTGTTCACCATCAACCCCCTTCTGGTGAAACTACCTAAATCCAGGATCATTGCTCACCTCCAATAATTTGTTCCTCTTTTTTTCCCCACCTGTGGAACAAACTTCCACATTCTCTTCAATCTCATTCTTCCCTCCAGGTCTTCAAGATATCTGTTTGAACACCATTTCAGAACATCCCCAATCCAAAACCATGTTTGTCCAAGTCTCACTCTATCTTTACCTTCAAACTCTGCTGTTGGTGTTTCTCCTCTCTCTCTCTCTCTCTCTACTGTTCATTTTGTCCTGTTGTGTCCTGATCCATTCAGTGTACTTGTGACCCTGAAGCGTACTTTCTCTTCCACGAGCCTTGATTATGTATACAAAAGAAAAGAACAAAAGTTCAGCCTCATGGAGGTATGCGCTCTACTGAGTGCCGTTCTCGTTCTCATACAACTCATGTAACCATTTGCATTCTAATTTAATCATTCGAGGTGGCAAGAGCAGAGATCTTTCACAACGTCTTATGGTGATTATCTATTGTGTATGGTGGCAAGTTGTACAGGATGGATTAATAGCTGCAAAGGCATAAGTGCACAAGTAAGAGTGCATTTTATTGCTGACAATTGAGCAAAAGTTCACCTCCTGGCCCTCTATGCAAGTTCTGGTCTCAAAAGAGCTCAAGAGGATAACAACCCCATCATCTGTGCTGAGGACACTTCCAAAGGAGGACCCCTGTTGGGGCACTCCAGCCTTTAGGATGAGAGGAGAGGAAAGGAAAGGATGCCACTGGCAGCAACTTGAATATGCCAGTTGAAGAAGTCAAAGGCAAATGTGAAGGTGGCCTTGTTTGCCACAAGCAATGAGCTTGGCAAGCAGAGCAGGATGCCAAAGTGTTGAATGTTTGAGATAGGTCCATGGAGATGTCTGAGATAGACCTCTTCTTTTAGACTTGGGACGTCCAACGATTTCTGCAAGATGAGCAAACAGCATGTCCAAAGTTGTGACCACCAGGGAATCAAAACTTATTGACATTGATCAGGCCGTTTGAAAAGAGGAAAGCCTACATCGGCAGCAATTATGGATTCCTTGATTTTGCTTGTACTTGGAAGTCAGCGTACTGGCCTGTAGTCTGTTTGGTTTCTTTGTGCACCCTTCTTGCGTATAATAACAGTTCCCTTGTAAGTAACTTCAACACAGAAGGAGGTCATTAGGCCCATTAAAGCGGTCATAAGGCTCTAATGTTGCCAACTTACAGCTATTTGTCCGTGCTCTATATTTTTTTTAATGCTGAGCATCAAGCAAGGAAGCAGCACGTACCATTTTTAAAGTCTGGTATGACTCGGTCAGGGTTCGAACCACTGACCTCCCAGATACAGAGCAAAGCAGACGCTTTAACCATTACGAGTCTGGTAAATGGGAGTGATGGGAGCAGACTTACATACAGATCGTATGCAATTAAAGGAAGACAGACTGAGGAGAAATAAGAGTAACAGAACAGTATCTGAGAACTTGGGCAAGCTGGTATAGTGAGCTGGTTCAGTGTTTGTTCTTCTTTGAGGATGTGTGGCACCCATTTTGCCATCTTTGTTTTGCAAAAACTCTCGATGACGATTGAATGCACCGTTGACTTTGGTATTCATGACTGTCGCAAGTTCTTGAATGGTGATATGCCATTCTTGAGAGGAGTGAAATGAACAATGACACGGTCCTCTGCGGAAAGCCTGCGTTGACGTTGTCAATCATGCAAATCCGGTTTTTCCTACCAGACAGGATACCACTCATTCAACGTTTCAGGTACGGACAAGTGTTTGTAAGAACTGCAAAGGTTTTTGGTTTTTTTTCACTTACATTTTCTTTTGCACGACCATGATTTTAACATGAGTTTAGATGTCGTCTTCGCCAAGCATTTTTGGCATTTCCTCGTCCTTGGTGTTGAAGCCAGTTTAATTTGAACGAAAAATTCTGAGCAGGAACTACTGTCCCAGTAAATGAGACAGTACACATGTACTTTAACAGTGGGATGACAACTATTGGGATGAGCATCATATTCATAATACATCGCAACCGATTTTGTTATCAATACGAGCAGAGTACCTGCTCTGCAGGCAATTTTTGTTCCAAGCATGCACCACGTTCTTGTGACACATCCCTTTATTTGGGTGGTGTACAAGCAAGAGGGGGGCACTGCCTCAATCGCTCCCGACAAAAAATAAAATAATAAAAAATTGGACCACTGGACCTGTAGCTTATCTGGGCCCCAGCTGAATGTAACCCAAATTTGGTAGCATTCTGACTGGTGGGTCTGGAGAAGAAGATTTTTGAACTAATTTACTAAGTCGGCCATTTTGATCTCCTTAAAGTCACGTGACCGGAACGAGCTTTATAATTCCTGTTACCAGTCAGGAGATTAACGTTGCTGCCAAATTTCAGCCGGATCGGCCCAGCGGTTTGGCCGGAGAAGTCGAAAAAGGAGGACGGACGGATGGATGGATGGTGCTTGATGGCAATACATTATCTGGAATTAAAATTCCAGATAAGCTAATAGCTCAAGTTGCGTACATGAAGCAAAGACAGGCGTACGGCTTATGTGCATATGTAATACACCGTGGTTATATAGCTCGGATCATTTTGTCGTTGTATAGCTCGGATCATCACAACAATTGCAGTTAGAGTACTGTAATCATACATGAACAAAACAAACGGAATTTCTGGGAAATCACATGCTTGATCGAGGAACGGTTTAAATACATCATGCACATGTACATGTACATTTTAAAATCAATTGCGGCCTTAATCACATCAAAAAGATGAAGGTTCACCCGTGCTGGCAGATCGGCGTACATCACAGATCATGAAGAGCGTGGAACACAAACAGTCCTTTAACAGCCACAATTATTCCCACATTCTTGTGGAGTTGGCCAGGGGGAGTTTTTAGCCCAACTCTTTCATGAACTGTCTGGATAGGCTTGTTGCTCAAATTAGTAAGGGCAGACTTTTATAATTTGTTCAGGATGACAATAATAACTCGCCTACTCTTCACGAAGGACACTCTGGGATCTTTAACGGCCAGCAGACGGGACGCCCGTTTAACATCCATCTTAGGGACAGTGCACACACACACATTGAAACACCCCGCCTGTGAAACAGCGGGATGACAATTTATAGCTGCGTCGAGATTCAAACCCAGGCGGGCTACATAGCTGAGGCGAGTGCCGTGTAACACGAACGGCATATGAATAAAACTTCTTTGCAGTGCTTTCAGCCAGATTTGAGCCCACAACCTCTGGGAAGTCAGTCCATTGTCCTCACCACTACAATACCCTACCCCCTATTGTCTACATATAAACGGTGGAAATTTCAGAAGAATACTGCACTTCAAAAATTTTTTTTAAAACGAAATGAAGTAACATTAACACAAAAACTGTCTTCCACACATTAGTTCCCTATCCAACCCCCTTCGACCACATTATATTTCCAAAACTGAAAATCCTTAAAAAAAATCCCATTAAAGATTAAAACTAAGTAGTGGCAGAGAATATTAACCCACAAGTGGGTTGTTTACACATATCCAAATTGAAAAGCTTAGGGGGGGGGAGAACATCAGTACAGTGTTAAAGCTGGAAAGACACTCGGTAGAGACAATTAAGCGTTGCTGTCCTTGGCCGGTCATGTACACACACAAAAAAAAATTCAGAACGATTGCTTGAAAACTTGGCCAAAAAAATGTGTAACAGACAGACAAACAAAAAATTTTCACCAAGTAACAAAACAGACAGACAGAGGGGTGAAAACATTAACCTCCTTACCTTCAGTGGCAGAGGTATAATAAATGTACCTTGGTATGGCTGTCCCCACAATCGATAACTCGTGCTACCTTTGTTGATGCCCTCACAGGGCGCATCCCATGACATAAGCCTGTGGAGCAGGACTCGTCTGAACACATGCATGGCACAGTGTATTGCCAGGAATAAAAACCAATCGAAGCAATTTGAGGTGAATGATTATTTGAGGACACCGAAAGCATTTTGTTGAAGACCCAAGCAGATCATTTTCTGGCCTCTCAACACTATTGAGTGTACACTGTTGCATTGTCACTCACTACTGTGCCAAATGCGCATCAATGTACATTCAAAAGTTAAGCACCAAGCTCATGCATGTATTTATATCCTGTTTGCCGATTCAAGTTTTTTGTTTTTTTTTGAACTAAAAGAACGCAATGCCCGTGGGTCTGTACGTCCGTTCCTTACGGAAATCGAAGACGGCTTGGCTGGCCGTCGCAAAATTTCGCATTTGTGTTTGGGGTACCCATGGCCAGGTCATGGGCGTCAAATAAATCCCATCTCCTCCCCACATCCCCCTCCCTGTTCCCATGAGGGTGGGGGAAATGACTTGAAGTTTTTTTGCCTATACACATGGAATGGTGCCATTGGTTGAACCGCTGATCACTGCTAGGAGGGATAGCGAACCGCTATCGACTAGTTTACTTAAAATTTCAAATCCTGATTGTGTGCATGTCACCTTCACATGCAATCAGCTGGCTCTGTGCTGTGGCTGAGATGCTGGTCATCTGGTGAATGCGAATGTGATTAAGAAAGTATAGGCTATTAGATTTTAATATTCATTCATAATGTGTGCAAAGCTACTCTGATAATTTTGGGGAGGAGAAATAAATAAATAAATATATAAATGCACTTATTTGCTGCAATTTCAATTTGCAATTTCACCAATTCATACACAACATGTCTTTGAAGCATTTTGACATTCAAACTTCCAATGTAATGTTAAGCACGACACGATGAAACATTAATGCCGGTCTTGAGGAAAAAATAAAAACAAACAATCGGGTTGACTTGCCTTTTCCTTGCCACTGGCCATTCGATCAACTGTAGAACCCTGGACACAATGTCATTCACAAAGGTTAGCATACATACAACAACCGTTGGGTACCCCCAAACAATGATAGGTCAAAAACAGAATGAAAAAGGAACAAATTTTGGAGAAGCAGAAGCCTACCTTGAGGTCATACTTCTGGTGAACAGGCAAGCGCCGACTGAAAACATTGTGTGTGACCACCATGTAAGTCTCGACTCCATCCACTGTAAGCCGATACATTCCCAAGAACTGGGGCAGCAACGTATTTCCGTGACACTCGACGATGTACTGTGGGTGAACAAGAAAGTACATTTTCCCAGGCTCCAAGTTTTAACAGCTGCACAATTCCCACTGACTGCCCTCAAACATGCAGAGGAAGCTGCCAACTCACAGGAACGTGCTAGTTTAGGCCTCGTGGTTCCCAGGGATTTGAAATGATCTGTTCCCTCTAAAGGTCCGAGCTCCTCCACAAGTCTCGACACGACACACACACACAAAAAAATAAGGTATTCCTGCATTGCACACCTGGTGATACTTCGTCAGGATGCTGTGCATCTCGGCCACATCCTCACTCACGATGGTCTTGATGACGAACCGCCGATCGTACGTGGTAAGAAATCGAGCACCACTGCGACCCTGCCCATCGGTGATCACTGGGGCACTACGCACGACGGACCTCTGCAACAAAAACCAACAATCAACAAAAGTCACAATATGGTACCACCTCTCATTCATTCATTCTTTAACAAACAAACAAACAAACAAACCCTTCCTTCAAAACACCACAATATCTTCTCCAAGGTCACACGCGAGAGCTACTCTGGCAGCAGTTGTCAAGGTTGGCTTTTATTTTGCAGAACTCAAAATAAAAAAACTAGTTCAGCACTGAATGTTTGTGCAATGATATTGTCAACACTGAGGAAGTTACACAGGAAGTGATGTCAATTTTGAGGCATCCTTATTTCAAGAACCATTGCATTCCATTCCATTCCTTACCCAGCATACAATTAAAGAACATTCTTGAGAATGCAGTGAGATCGGTGAAGGAGAGAAAATATTTGTATGTGAGCATTGGTATGCCTTCACAGCAGCAATTGCTGGTGGAAATGTAGCACTCTCAAGTCTGGTTCCATCCAATCAACCCATTATCACCCCCCCCCCCCCACAAAAAAAAACATAATATATATATATATATATATATATATATATATAAATTCTTAAATCTGTTTTAAAAAAATTTAAATAAATATAAATAAAAAGGTACAACAGGGAAACTGTTAATACGAACTGCAGGGAAGTCATACGTCATGTTAACATGTGAGAATTAACCGTTCGATGCATTAACAATTCTTTCACAGCACAACGACCATGGTAAAGCATCGTGGAGAAGCTCTTCCCGACATGCCAATTAGTCTGTCACAGTTAAGTACCGGGGGGGGGGGCAGATCAGGACAAAAACAGTGGCAATGCGTTTGCTGAGGTGAACATGCACGACAGACAAAGCGGTGAGCAGGACAGTGAGTGGATGGTGTGTCCTGCACTTTTAAGTGAGGCATGGGGTCGGTGGAGAAGGTCTCAGCCCTTCCTCATGCTGACCACTTCTTTTACCCCCAATTGCACAGAGCAAAGAACACAACCGTGCCATCAATAGGGCAGATAAGCTTCAAAACAAAAGCACAAACAAAACCTTGGTGAAATAAAATTGAGCAACTATCAAAATAAAAGGCACATCACCAATGCAGCAAAAAGCAGCAGGCTGCTCCAGGTAAAGACGCTTGCCATGAGCAACAAGCCGATAAGGATGTTAACAGCCCCGTCACTGAAGCACAAGTAAGTAAAAAAAGGTATAATCGCGTTGGCAACAGCTGAAAATGAAATACCCTTGGGAGTTGGTGAGCAGTGGCAGGTGATAATCATATGTGGTTTGAAGAAGAAAACAAAACAATAAAGACAGGAAGGGCTGGGTGAGGTGTTGTTGATATAGTAGACATTGGGATGGCGAATCTGACCTGCCAGACAGAGATAGTGCCCATCAGAGCTTTGTCCAGCTCCAGGGCAGGATGCTTTGTCATCGAATGCTGTAGATGGCCAGGGCAGGACACCAAGGAACAGGGCGGTTAGGCAAAATGGAAGTACAGCAAGAGAGAGAGCTACAATTGTATACTCTCCCTCCACAAGGACTATTCCATACATATAATTGCGTTTATTCACATGGTAAGGTTAAACCGACCCACAAATGGCAAGCAGAGCAAAACAAGACAAACAAAATAAAACATTGAAATCTCCATGGCTGCAAGGTGCAACAACAAAAGAAATCATGCAACCAACGTTACCGACACAATGGATGTCTATCTGAAATTATGCTTCATCTGGTTTGGTAACAATAATTTATTCCCATCCCATGTCTTTGTGGTGGATGGCATGCTTCAAAATAATTTAATGATGGGAAATTGCAACCAATGAAACAAAAATTAATCACGAACTGCAAAAAACAGACGACAAAGCATCTCAAAATACAAAGCACGTCCACGACCGGTTTGTACTCAAACTAAACTTGACGAAGATGACGGTGAAAACTA
>CM068958.1:139999337-140017337 GCA_035128595.1 Eptatretus atami
GTCGAGGAAAGACAAAAATTAAGCTCGTGTTGAGAATAAAAGAAAACTAAACACCAAATAATAGGACACAGACTACATAAAGAAGAAGTCCAGAGTCTGTAGCCACACCGAGCAGCTGGAATGCACAATGTAAATAATAATGCCTGCCCCTCCTCTTGTGACAAAGAAGACCATGTTTCAGGGAAACGGCAATCTACACCAAGTTGAGAGGCTGAGGAGGTGCTACTTGTCTCCAGAAAAATCCAAAACCTACAGCCAAGTCAAGACTTGTGCACCATCACAACTCCTCATGCTTCCCACCTAAAGCAACGTTGAAAGATGGCAAAAGATTCCACCAGGAATCCAGTTTTACGATCAATGAACAATGTCAATTTTTTGAGTTAAAAAAATAGATTAAAAAAAAATATCTTCTGTTTTGACACCTGTGACCAGAGGGTCAAATAAAAATAAAAATATACCATCAGAGATGGGGAATCCCCCGCCATTGAATGAAAAAGGTCATACATATTCCAGATAATGAGGGAGGTGAATTGGAAACAAGACACCATTTGGTCATCATCTCAAAAAGTTCCCCAGGGGTGAGGAACTAGTACCAAAAATAATTGAAATCAGATAAGCGGTTTTCCATTTATTACAAAAAAATTTTTTTCAAGATGGCCGCCAGTCGGCCATCTTGGATCCGCCACGCCCAAAATCAATAGGGTTCTTCCTTTTCAGGTGGTTCATGTGTGACCCAAATTTCAAATCGATATGGTGAACAGTTATGAGTTATCGCACTCACAGCTATAAATGTTGAAGCCGGACGGACAGCCGGCACCTGGGTGACAACAATATCCCCTTCCGCCACGCGCAGGGGATAAAAAAATGTTACACATTTCATGCATCCCTCAATGTTAATTGCATATACAAAGTTTTATTAAAAAATAATAATAATAAAATAAAATAAAAACCCTTTAAAAATGTGCTTGCAATTGCATTTCTGGTATTTGACCTTTTGGCTCCTCCCAGGAAGTGGGCCAAAATGATACTGCTCTCACACTTCTTGCCACGTGGTGACAATAACGACCAAGTTTGTTGAATTTCTGCCCAACCGTTTAAGAGGAGACAGTGTGACAGACCAGAAAGCAGATTACAATATCCTCTCTCACCCACCACCACCCCCCCCCACCCTGGTTTTTTTTTTTTTCCAAAAAGCATGGGGATCAAGATTCTACCATGAATTAGGGAAACAAAAATGTATCAAATCCCACAGAGAACAAACTTGAAGATTTCTGGAAATATATTTATGAAGACCCAAAAGAACAAGAGGTGCATTGGATTGGAAATTTGGAAAATAAAGGCAACACCAAGAGGAAATGCGCCAATGAGATTTGATGAAGAAAAAAAAAAACAAAATTTTAAAATAATAATAATAAAAAACATAAAGCAAAATTTATAAATCTCAAGCCTAGACTTCTGGCTAAAGCAATGAGATTCCTCCACAATCACTATGCTCAATAATTCAAAAAACTCATCCAAGAAGAAAAGGCCAAAATTAGCCTGTTGTGTGTGGCAAAGAAAGGAAAACAAATACCACTATACCTTTCAAAGTACCTTGAATGGGAGTTGATCTGGGTGGATAAAGTAGAGTTACTTTCGGGCTTTACCCTCCGGCCAAAAAAAAAAGAGAAAAATGGGCGGGTATCGGTGTGGATAATTCTGCAAATGACATCACTGACGTGCTGGGAATGGGGAATGCAGATTGGACAGAGGTGTGCACATCATAAGTGACGTATTGCCAGAGTAAGAACATGAAGTGACGAGTTGATGGAGCAGGATAAGAGGAAGAAAAGGGAGGGAAGGTGGAATGAGAAGTCAAAGAAAGAGGAGAAGGAGGGGGGGAGGAATGAGTGGTGAGGAGGGGTAGAAAAGAGTGGTGGGGTGAGAGGATGAGAGGAATGGAAAGAAGGAGGAAGTGGAACACATCAAGTTGGTGGGGTGGTCGAGATGGAAGGATATTTATGTATGCAGAAAATGTAAAAGGGTTGGTCTGCTTAAGCGAGGGTTGATAAAATGTTTGCTGTTAATAGGTCTTGCACATGGAATAATAGGTAGATAGGTAAATTTCTATCTTTCATTCAAACCGTCTGGAACAGGTAATAAGTTTGTGGATGACATACTGTTCTTTAAGTTTCTGGGAGTCGTTAATAATCCCCCAAGGGGTGGAGTATCAAACCACACAGACATGTGATGAATAGCATGTCCCACCTGGTTGAAATGACGAGAGACCATTTACGATCATCATAATCATTAATGGGTCAAACACCGTTAAGATGTTCTCAAAAGCGGTCTCCAGGCCGTCATCCAGTTTCACCGATGTAAATTTTGTTGCAAGGTGAGCATAAAATACAGAAAATTACACAAGTGAAATAATCTGATATTGGTGGTGCACTTTGGTCCGGATATTGATGTTGTGGGGTTGATAAAAAAAAAAAATAATCACAGGTAGTACAATAACTAAGCAAACATTTGAATGTTCTAGGTAGTAAATTGGAAGGTAGTGTGCCTTTAATTAGAAAATTTCGCAAAGTTTTGTCTCATTTAAATGAAAAGAGAGGTGGTTGAGATAGGATGGAAGTGGTTTCTGTGTCGTAGAAACCAAACTACCTCACAAGTATATACCAATAACACGTCGACCAACAACGTACGAGCTCCTGACTGGAATCATCACAGAAATGATGTAGCACCACCTAACATGATGAGGAGGCCTAAAGACAGAACAGAAGGGATGTAAAAGAGGATACTAGGGAACAATAAACCACTTACTACTAAACAAGGCCATATTTGAAAAATGTAAAACGAAAAGAACCAAATTTTCCACAGCCTGGATGTAATACAAAAAGAACAAAAGCTTTTGATAGTGTCCCACATTCATGGATGATAAAACGCATGAAGGTATACAATACAAGATCAACCCCCAAATAATCAAACCGATTGAGAAAACAATGGAGCTATGGAACACCACTGATATTACAGCACTCGGAAGGAAAGATCGAAATACCAGGGGTGAAGATAAGACATGGGATCTTTCAGGGAGACAGCCTTTTTCCACTCCTATTTTGCCTGTCCCTGGACCTAATGAGCATGGACATGGATACACCTCAACATCCCATAAAAGAGCTTCCAAAGAGACAAGAAAGGTGACATCTACTGCACATTGATGATTTAAAAGCTCATTGCACTAGATGACATATTGGCAGAGCAACTGAAATTCGTGAAACGGTACACAAACGACATTCAAATGGAATTTGGCAAAGATAAATGTGCCAAGTGCACATTTGTACAAGGGAAACAAAATAAAAATAGACTGTATATATCTATAGAAATAAAAGGTACTGTGTGTGTGTGTGTGTGTGTGTGTGTGTGTGTGTGTCCTCCATAACTCCAAAACTATAAAACCTAGCAGCCTGAAACTTTGCATGCAGACTAAGAAAACTCCAAGGAAGTGCAAGAGTGAAAGCATCTCATCCACTGAAAACGAGCAATTTTATTTTTACAGGACATCCCTTTGTTTAACCTTTTTGATGATCATCATTGATGCGCTTCGTCCTGCACGGGTAGATGCGCCCAAAATGGCGCCGAGCCGCTCTCTGGGCAGAAAACGTACGTGAGGAAATTCGTGAGGCGGTATTCAACACCAGGGCTCACCAACTGCCGTGCAGCTTCCTCGTCGATCACACTTGCCGATGCCGTGGCATTGCAGAATGGCGCAGTCTCTTTCAGGGATATACACGAGGCTTCGAGGTCCGTGTCTCATGACCAGCCAAGAGTCAATAGCCAGCGTCTTGCTCAGTAAGCGAGCCAATTAGCCTCAGCACAAATACGAGAATCATGCCGTCTTATTCATGGGTCGAAGGAAAGCCACCGTTACACCATTATTACACGTCATCTCCTAGCTCTGTCTCTCGACCGCGTGCATCCCTTACACCGAACTCTCAAAAATCAAACCAAAACCTCTTCCTTCTGACGTCACGCACATCAATCATCCACCTCCAGGCGTGGCTTGCTGGCATGAAAACCGGGAAGATGGGGCTTCTCGACTGCATGGACATGCAGCTGTCTTATTGTTGTTGTGGTTGTTGTTATAAAAACACAATTCTTTCATGGCTGGCTTGTAAATACAAAAGTGTAGGGGAATGTCACAAGGGGCAATTACATACTGGGGGAACTTGGCCTGAATCCCTAACTAATTAACACAGCACCATAACCCTGTGTGGTGGTGGTGATCCCATTGAGTGTGAACATAGAAAACAAAGTATTGGACCAGATAAAGTACTTTGTTATAAAAAAGAAAAAACAGCATTGCTAATTGAGGTGTCAGTACCCAGCAATTTTGGCCGACACAACATAGAAATCAAGAAAATGACCAGATACAAGAATATCAAAAATGGAGTCAAAAGATCCTGGAAGCAGAAGAACACAGAAGTTGAAACGGAGATAATCAGCGCAATGGGAATGATAAAGAAAAACCTCACGGCGATCTTAAAAACCATCCCTGGGAATATTACTGCAAACTGCCGTTGGAACATGGAGCTGTATATAAACAATAGAGTGCGCTCTTCCCCTTAACGCGGTGCCGACAAGGGGACTTGGCCGCCATTACCAAAACGGGCAAAAATCTCGGATCGCACTGCCTGACCGTTCTGTGGATCCGACATGCAACGGCACTTCCTGTACATTTTGAATGTCGTAAAACTACCGAGTAAAACTGTCAACGGTACATGGAAAAATAACTAAAGATTATGCCTGATTCGTGTGCAGCCTGGCGTTGCAACAAGAGGAGGAAGAAAGGAAGTGGTATTTCCTTTCACAAGTGAGTACTTTATTGATTTTACTGACGGAAAAACGGTAATATTTGGACCGTTTCTGCCGGCAGTTTACAAAGATACTGTTGCTACTTGTAATTCTCGGACACGAACATGTGCATTGAAAGCAGTCCATGGCGATCGATTTAATACAGCCGTACAAAATTGATCATGGTCGTGGAATTTGGCAGTTGCGTCGTTTCGCTGCATTTGACTCACTACGATGTCGAAGTAATGCTCATGTTTTCTGGGCCAGTAAGGTAAGAAAAATACTAATATATTTCGTACTTATATTTTCTAATTGTAAACAAGCATGTAGTTAATTAGTATGCTAATTATTCACTCGTATTTACCAATACGAATGAAATAATGAGCTGTACGATACTCTCGTAGTGTACATCGCCATATTGTAACACGGTGAGTGTAGGCACATCCGGATATTTCCTCAATCAAGTTGCCCGTTTTGGTGATGGCGGCGGGTCGTTCAAGGTGGCACAGCGGGGTTACGTGCGCGGTATAGGGACAGCGCACTCTAGTTCTTATATACAGCTCTCTGAGTTGGAAGCTGTTTTGAGGCTCAATGACAATCCTAAAAAGAGCTCACAGAAAAAACTTCACAGCTTGGTCATAAATTATGACCCTTTACCAAAACGGAGATGGATACTTCGAGCCTGGGAGGACTCCAACACCTTCTGAAACCCGCATATGAAGACAACACACAAACAACACACACACACGTCAGAAAATAATGTGGACTTGTTTCCAACGAAGAGCCGTTACACTCTCACCACCTGACCAGCATCACAAAGCCATAGTCTATGCTGAACGTTGTGCTAAAAGGATTTAATTTTGGAAGAGCAATTACCATTCGTGATGACCGCCAATTTGAAAAGGTGCATAAACAGCACTGTGGAACAGTTGATGACCAGCTTGATCTATTTACTGGAAAGTAAATTCCAATTACTTTCTGCAGACCCGATAACTCTATTTTGTGATGACTGGGCTTGCTTTACAAACTGCTCCACTAAACTTTGGGTGAAGGGTAAAAGGGCCCCATAAACCTCATCTCACCCAGTGGTAGTGGTGAATGTCATCCATGGTTCAAAATGTATATGTATATGTATGTATAAATAAATAAATAATCACCGACACTGCCTTTCACCAGCTATGTGTTGCTACTGGTCATCATGTCTTCACTGCAGCTGTTTTTGCAGAGTAGCTTCATCCAACATCACTCAACTGTCATATTATTCTGCTCCCTCCTTGTTCTATGAAGTCTCCATTTTGACATTCCTCTGTTTTTTTACAACTTTGTATATAACAGTGATATTTGTAACTGTTGTTTTACTTCTTACTTGCTGCTCTTTTACATCTTGCAATATAATTTCTTGCTCTTCCACTCAATTTTGATGTTCCTTTTAATTTTCGTTTTTCTTATCGATTTGTTTTACACATCATGACATTCCGGGTTGCTGTGCAGCCACCTTATGTTCTCTTCATCCCACCTGTGTAGAGGAAGTTTTAACAAAATCAGTTTATACCACGGAAGCAGCTTTGTGTCCTACACATTTGCAGTCAACGAGAAACATCGCAAATAATGGACCTTAACCCGTTTTTTGTTCTGTTAACTCTCCAACCCTTCGGAGTATATAGTTAGCCTTGCCCGAAAGGGAGAGGCTATTGTAACTAGTCGTGTGTGTGTGTGTCAGTATCAGTGTCCACCCACAGATCAGCTTCAATAGAGCACCCACGGTGTGTTAAAGAGGTTGACGAGACAAATACCCAGTCGAGGCTCTGCATTTTTAAATGCTCTGTTTTGTTAAAAACTATTACAGGGAATCGTCGTGAGAGAAAGAAAGGGCTCTGACAGTTTCACCCACACTAAATCCATGCAAGCCTTGCATTGTTAAATGGCATGCTATTGCTCGTTCTCACATCAGAGTAACTCTTTTTAACACATTCACTTACTACTGACAGGTCTCTCATCCTTTGTGAGGAAATTTGATGTCTATTGTTTTACCTACACGTCATACAGAATTAAAAATAGCAATAAGTTAGAGCCCTTAAATAGCATTATCTAATTAGTGACGGCAATGGACTGGGATCCCAATGGTTGTGGGTTCAAATCTAGCTGAAGGTAAAAGTTTTAAGCAAGTAAATTCCAATCTTCAGAAGTCTTGCTGCATTTGTCACCGTTTGATTGTCAGCAAAAACGTCGCTGGCTCATTGACGGCCTTCAGGACGGGATAATAATGCACCTGGTCGATCTGCGATACGAGTTCATCCTTTGTCGGCGATTCTAAATCCATTCCCTTGTTACAGGAGGCCGTTCAGAATGACTATGGGTCTTGCTCTTCTCTTGTACTTTCCATTAAACTTAAATGAAATTAAAAATAAATAAATAAAATAAAATGAAAACCTTATTTGTCTGGGGGTTTTTTTTGTCAACGACTTATCTATCCTGGAAAGAGTGATTATGGAGGACATCAACATCCACGCTGATGACCTCCATGACCCACCCTCACAAAGATTGATCCAATTGGTGGATATATTAAATCTACAGCAACATGTTCTCTACATTTTATTGCCGATTTGGTTTACCTGGACAGATCATCCACGTTTTTGTTAAACCGTTCACTTGTAGAGCTCAGCCGCTAAAATGGCTAGTTAAAACAAAAAACGGGTAATATGTACTCTGACAAAGACACAGCCTACTTGGCAGTGTCTTAACCGCTTGAGAACTGGTGTTGGCCACTTCAGTGCTGACAATACAAAATGTGATTGTGGCACGAAGCCAAGGACGACGAAACACCTTCAACTCCTCTGTGGACTCCTGCCTGAACCACGCACTCTTGCTGACCTTTACACCAACAGCAGCAAAACCAAGGCATGCATCGAATTATGGCAGGGAAACGTGTAAAGATACAAAATACAACATCATTTCTGGTTTATCCACATCATGTACATGCATAAAACATAAATAATTACATGGGGCGTTAAAACTATTCCGATGGCCTATGTTGCTTGACACACTTGTATGGGTATAAATGGTACATTTTATGACCCTGTGCATCATGAAAACAATTTTTTATTCCTAATGTGGACCCTGATACAGCCACAAAGGTGATTAACCAGTTACCATGGTTTGTCTTTAAGATGAGTGGTCTCCAGCTGTTAGAGTTAGACAATCATTCAGTGTGACGACTCCAGCAAGTGACCACCTGGTGTTATGGCAGACCATCATCAAGCCATCACAAGTCTTGTGAGCACTTGTGAGGCGTCTCACAATGATATTTGCAACTTCACCAATCTTGGCACATGCATTACATCGTTATAAATACTCCGACAGCATCAGTATGCACATTTGATCACAATTTTAAGACCATCAACATATCTATGCAGATAGAGAAAAAGTGTGGGGGGAATGATGGGGAGGGGGTCAGGGGATGCATTGAGAAAAATAGCACTGACAAAAAGAAAAGAAAAAATTACCCCGTGTGGGGGTGACGGTCATCTCTATAATACCACAAGTTCTCAATGTTCAGTTATGACCGAAGACTACTGCGCAGCTCGACTGCGCAGTTTGGTTAAAGATGGCTCGGCATTTTGGCGCGCGCGCACGAAATTATATTTTGAAAATAAATGCCGACGTTTACATTCGGGTTTTGAAACTTTTGCACCTTCGGTGGAAATGTATCAATATAAAAGGCTAAAATGTGTTTTATATTATATTCATTTCTCCTTCCTCCTTCTTTGCGAATCGCATCGGCGTTTTTGGCCATCTTCCAGATCACGTGACGATCAGACGGGAAGGAAATTCAAAAATCTGTCCGGTTAGATACAAGATAATATTTTTTACTATCATAATCAATAAACAGTTGCCGAATATCTTGTAGAATGGCAGACTAGATAGGTTTTGAAAATGGCATTTTTATAACTTTTGTGACCTTGCACTTGAACCTGGACAAAAGTTATATCATTGTGCAACACTCATCGACCTCTACCCACATACTAAGTTTCATCAAGATCAGAAAGAAAAATTGTTGACGGACGGACATTTGGTCCGGCTTTATTAGGTCATCTCGCTAGAGATGACCTAAAAAATGGAGAGGAAGGGAAAGAGTAGGGATGGTAAGAAAAAGTGGGAGGAAAGGGGGAGAGGTTAAAAAAAAAACTGGGATAACTTCAAAAACCTCATCCCAAGGTAAAACATTCAAGTTATCAGAGCGCGATACTCACAATCGTCCAAGATACGCCAAATATTTTTTGTTTTTAATTTAAAAGTACTGTATATAATGACTAAGAAAAAATAAATAAATAAAAACAAAAACTTTCTTATTAATCATAGGCAGATGGCTTCCTACATGGCAATACAGGTACATCCTGTCCGTTGCATTACAATGTAAAACTAGAAAGAGCAATCAATGACCTTCTCACTACAAGTAATACCCTCACCAGGATTCGTTTTGTGTGGTGTATTTTGTGTGGCAAATAAATGGAAGGATGTGCTGAATGAAAGGTCAAAATGGTCTACTTGTAAATGTGTAAAGGTCAAAGGTCTGAAAAGGTCTAAAAAATAGTGAAGATCTAAATCAGTGATCTTCACTATTTTTTAGAGGGGGGGGAGGGCACTTTTGCCGATAAGACATCAGTGTGAGAGCCGCCACAGTCTGCAGGACTCCACAAAGGCTGCTATTAGGCCCCACCTCCACATACTCGTCTTTGTTGTGGTTAACTGGGCTGCGAGCGTAATTGTTTGTATGGTTGGAACCATCTCCTGATGTCCTATATGATATATAGCGCAAGTGCAACCATGTCCTGATGTAGTGATGTTATTTTTGTGCTTCATGTTGGAACACTCATTTGAAACCATTGGGTCAATTTGATAGCATTTACAGCGGATTATGATGGAGCGTTTTCACATTTGTGTATTATCGGCCGCACGTCAGGGGCCGCACTTTAGGCCACCAAGGGCCACGCAATGAAGAACGGGGTCTAAATGGTAAGAATGGTCATGTGGAGTCTGAATGGTCTTAAAATGTCGAGAAAGGGTCTACAGGGTATTAAAAGGTCTGAAAGGTGTGAAGGTCTAAATGTCGAAAGGGTGTAATGGGGTATAGGGACTGATGTGATTATTAAACATACTCACCTGTGCAGAAAAGAGACAGACAGAGACAGACAAACAAACGGACCCAAATGCTATACCCTCTCCTATGGCGAGAGTAATTATAGCATTTGCATGACAAATGGCACCAATTCATTGACATTTTACTGTTCAAAGTTATTATTCAGAATCGAGAAAGGGATTTGTTATAAGCGATAGCTGAAAGTTTATCAATGCAATCAATTTTGGCACAAACAGTAACGAATATTATGAAGGCCTCGTCAAATTGAGCAGTACAATTTGCAAAGCAACAAAGCCGTCGTTAAAACCTGGCGAGTTGCCGTGTCGGGAATCAATAAAGATAGAGTTATTGGTCACACCAGCACAGTATGACAGGCATGACGAGAGAGGGATGCCATAAATCAACAAAACATTATTTCACCAAGTATTAGTTAAAACAATGTTTTAGAACACAGAACCAGTGTGACAATGAACCTGTAACAAGCAAGCATCTTCTCAAGGTTCTGAGGTTCAGATAATATGGGTTTAAAGCTCTAGAAAGATAACATGAATTGTTTGACTCATTTTCTAGTTTACATAACAAAGCCAAAAAACCCGTATCAGTTGTTGACGAGCAATCAACTTTGAACACTCAACTCAGAGCATTGGCACAGCATCCCTCTTCTACACTAGCAATGCATGCAAAACATCTAAAAATCATGTAATATATATATATATATATATTCTGTCGGGATGTTACAAGCATATGGCTAACCATTAAATATTAATTTTTCATCCTAATGATCATATGCCCTGTTCAAAATCATATCTATGGGGTTTGAGGATCATAAGGCATGGATGAGTGGCCCAAGTCACAAACTGATCGACCATGCCTGATGTCAAACTGGAGCTGGTTTGGACAGGCATTTTAAACTTGGCCAGGGTGCTGGAAATAACTAATCTACTCATCAAAATGGGATCTTTAACGTCCATCAGATAATGCCAGGAGACGGGTCACCTGCTTAACGTACATGCGAGGGAGGGCACACGATGATGCAATGCCCTGCCTATGAAAAAAAGCTCACCTCCGATCAGACCTCCCAAATCTCTCACCATCCTCCAAAGGTTGGTGGCAGCACCCAGTGTTGGGTACACATTCCTATTCTGTACCTTCACTCCTGAAGGATGGAATCATGCTGGACACCACTCAGGCTAAAGCTAAATATCTCAACACAGTCTTCATTGAAAAAAAGGCCATGGTATGCAATCAGTTCCTTCTCCTACCCACTCTTTCCACCATAACAAATTGCTTTCTGCAGCACCTGGACTTCTCTACCAGACTGCCACCAAAGTTGAGAAGTTCCGAGTCAATCTTGATGCCTTCTCTACAACTGGACCCAATGGAATTGACACTGTAATTCTCACCTGTGCTTCAGCAATATTGCCTTCCCTTTCCTCTCAAAATCTTTCTCAGATAGTCTGGCTTCATCTCACAAAGTGTCAAACATCACTCTAATTCACAAGAAGAGTTCCAAGTCTGATGCACTCAACTACAGACTGGTTAGCCTTCTCACTACAAGCAAAGTGATGGAATCTATCGTTTATGCATATCTCAAGAATTATCTCCAACTCTCTAATAATCAGTTCTGTTTCTGCCCCATATGTTCTACCATGGGCGTGCTGTTTCTTTCAACCAAACAATTGTTCTCACATCACCAATCTCAAAGACATCGGAGCTATTTCTTGAGCTTTTGATCCTGTTTGGCACCCAGCATTATTTTCCAACATATCTCCCGTAGGTATTCTCTCCAGAGTCCATTTTGACCTGAGGCGATAGAGTCCAAGGCTCTGTGTAATAACACTGGAGGATTTTCCTAACTCCTCAGTTCAAGGCTCATCTTAACATGAGGTACAGGAGGCCGAGTCCCAATGCCTCCCCATTTCCCTTTAATCCTATCAGTCTGTGAACCTGCTGCCCAATGTCATTTAGGTCCTCCATGAGCCTAGATTGGTGTCAAAAAAAAAAAGTCAAATTGCAAGAAGCAGGTTAGGGATTCCACATATTATGGTCTTTCTACGAGTCAAGTTCACTGTTGGGAATCGTAACAAGTTCACTGTTGCATCACAAATCAACTTGACCTAACCACCCCCACCCCCGCCCCCCAACAACCCCCACTCCCTCCAGTCACGACATATGCAATGTGAGGTACAAGACCAATCACAGCACCTAAAATTAAGAAAACCAAAACTCTTACTCCCATAGTGTCATTATTTGAATAATTTGTTAATTCTGAATAAAGTAAAAAATAGAAACAAAGAACGAAGACACAATCACCAAAAGTAATGCTGTTTGAATGCCTAATTTTGATATCATAAATTCCCATGTACAAGATAAACTTTTCTGTTTGTTTTTAACAAGAAAACTAGTGCAAGAGTTGGGAATATGCCTTATAAACAAGTATAGGGTTGAGGATGCGCCTCTTGCCTGTGCTCGTCCTTTAAAGATGAGCATACATGATATCATAATTAAAAAATGAATTTAGTTTTGGAGTACAACATTCCACAGATCCGGTTTACACATTCTTCCCAATTTACATTTTTATTTTCATTTTACTATTCCATGAGTTTCCGCATCACCCTGGTGACAAAATACACTACCTAGGGAAGCTGGAAGGATTTAAGAGGAAGAGACTTGAGAAAAATTTTCAATGCAAGTACACAAATAGATAAATGCTTTTTTCATTAATAACAAAACAGAATTTCGTTTTTTTCCCCGTTTTTTTGGAAATGGAAAATTACTGGCTCTAAACATGCCGCCAAGACGATCCAACACAGCAGCCTGTTTCAAGCTCTCCATCTGCAATCATGCAGAAGAGTTTGGCAACAGAGAAGTCAGGAGGAAGTTTGACGTTCGTGACGTCTCCCACTTCTCTCTTCTTTGTTGTGTTTCAATCATCTTGTACTTATTTACATGAGAGGAGAAAAAAATTTGAAACTGTGATTGGTTACTGATCTCGTGGACGGTCTGACGACCAATCACAGCAATGACGTAAATGTGAGGAGGATGAGGAGGAGAAAACAATTTGAAAACCCCTCCGATTGACAGTGTCAAACATTGGGGTAATAAATAAATAAATCAAATCGCTCAATTCCTTCCTTAATCCACGGTTTTGCATCACTTCCCAGTACCGAAGCCTTTGTCGCTATGTGAAAGGTAATATTAAATGATCCCTAACCCCATTCCTTCGTGAGTGGAGGGAAGCGTTCTCGGCCTCCACCAAAAAAAAAATCGTTTCTGATTTCCTCAAAATGCCAACAGGATTAGAGCAGCAACGCTGAGTACTCCGACAAGTGTATAATATACGTACTAGTTACGTATATTGGCAAAATACACAAATATATAAAATAATAAAAATTTTAAATAAATAATAAAAAAATTAATACATGCAGACCTCTACCTAAATAAATAAGATGGGGAGGCCTACATTTATATATTTATTTGTGAAGTGACAAATCAACGATGCGACTTGTACATGGGGATTTGCAGTAAACAATATTACACCTCAAACTAGATTGCCAACATGTCAAGAACAGACAAACCTCTGCCTTGCTTGAAAGAAATTGTATGAATGCAATTTCCCAAAATTTCTGCGACCACCTGCAGGTCGAACCGACACTGGTTACGACTCCACTCACAGCCACACACCTGGTAATCCAAGTCGTCGATGCAGAATCGTTCACGAAGGTTCCTGAACACCAGCGGGCAGTACTCCTTCAACTTGAAATGGCTCGGCATGTTTTCCCTGGCAGGGTCAATCGAGCAAGACAAACGGCTATCAGAATATAATTTACTTACCTATGTGTAGTGAATCCGACACAGACTCAAAGCAAGACTGTTGTCATGAATGTAAAACAATCCAAATAATTGAGCTTTTGTACTCTTTCCACATCCAGGAAGTATCGCTTTAACTACGCGGCTAGGTTTTAATTCACCTTTCTGTCAAGCGCTCTTTTCTTGCATATGCAAGTCCTTCTACAAGATGCAGAAGAGGTTTATAATGATGTAAATACCAAGTTGTACTGCAAATAAATGATTTGTTTTGAAACTTCAAACAAACAGCAGCTTGATGGCAGCAATACCCACTTGTTGAAAAGATGATTGTTAACCTTTATTTTGCTGTAAGCTTTGAAGTCATCTGGAAGGAGCATGACAGGCTGCGGCACATGAATGAGTTCATTGATCTGCAAGGGCCATGAGAAAAAGAAAATGCACAGTGGTTAATGTCTACATCACTTTCAGCCTTTCTACCAATGGGCTAATTATGATAAATTTTTGTATCACAAGATGGCTGTACAGTGTACCCCAATCCCCGATTACCCCGAAAATAAAAGCATTTCGACCAATGAGCGTTTACATGACTGTAAGGAGACTGGTAAAGGGAACCGACAAAAGTATTTCAAATATGTGAGATAAATTATTCAATGTAAATTCAGGAATCGATAAAATGTTACATGAAGTATTAAAAACAAACAAACAAAATCCACCAACAAGCTTTCAAATGTGAATTCATGAATTTCAGTCTGTTAACACACTCATCCCCACTCCTCCCCCACTATCTAAATAAATTCAAGTCCATGCCCTGTTAGATTGAATTGGCATGGTGTGGTGTGGATATGATGCAAGCTTGATGGGTGAATGGCCTCCACCTGTGTCAAAGTTACCCAAGTAACTCAGTCAGTAGAGCACAGGACTCAAACCCAAGTCATGGATACGGACCCCACATTAGGTGGAAATGCTTCACCAGACTCGGTGGCGTAATAGTTAAAGCATCTGCCACGAGTATGGGAAGTCGGCGGTTGGAACCCGATCCCAGCAGGGTTATACAAAGACTAAAATGGTATGTGCTACTTCCTTGCTGGATTCTCAGCATTCAAAAAGGATAGAGCATGGACAAAATGAAAATAAATAGTTTGACAAACACTGTGCAGGCTTGATGGGCCTAATGGCTTCCTCCTGTGTTAAAGTTCCTTGTGTAGCCTTGCAAAATGACGCATGTAAAAGCAGAGCTAAAAGGGAGATCTCCAGGACATCACCATTTTCACTAATCAACAAATTTAGGAAAGGCAGTGGGATCCAAATCGTTTTCATTGTTGCATGTTACTTCCAGTGGTTTGGCCAGAATTCAGACAAGTTGTTACAAAGTTCGTTTTATTTGCCTCACCCGTTCCTGTCTCATTCTCAGCCATGATATTTCTTGGGCAAACCAACATTTCAAAGTTGGCCGCCAAAGCCAGTTGCTGACTGGGCATCCTCTGTCATACAAAGTCCTTCCTTGGCACACCTGAAGTCATATCCACCGACAAGGCTTTCATTTTCAGCTTGATAGAGCACTGCTCTCCAATTTGGTCCCCTGCCTCACACCTAGCTCAGCTCAACACCAAAGAAACCAAGGCCTTCAAGATCACTGGAATCTCCCACGTTTAAGCCGAGTTTAATAGATATAACTTCCCCATCCCAGAGAGGTTGGTGGTCTATCTTCTTCCACCTCCTTTCTGGTCTTGCACCATTTGCTCTTTCCTTGCTTTGTACTCCAAACTGATGTCATATTTGCCCAGGTTGACCTCAAAAACAGTTGGTGGTTGAATTCAATGACCCTTTTTTTGTTAACATTGTCAAGGCTCATATAAGAGCGAACACACAGAACATATAACAAAGGGAGTAGACAAGATGGGTGGCCTATGTTGACCTTTGGCCTAATGTTGACCTCAAAAGAGTGACTGCTATATCACATGGTAAAGTTTCAATTTCCTCCATTGAATGGTTTTCGATGTACTCTTTTCACAAAATGCAGACACGTACGTACGAACGCTACCGATCACTTAACCTCGCAAGCGCAGGGTAATAATGAATCATCCTGTGAAAGAACAAGATGGTAGTTTATAGCACGATCGAGATTCAAACCTGAGCTAGACAGGGAACTAGAGGGAACTTTGTGTACCCCGGGCCATTCTGCGAGACCTTTGCATCAAACAATAACAAATGAGTGTGAAGCCTGGTGTTGGCTTAGTGGTTAGGGTGGCGGCTTGGGATCCTAGGGTCCTGAGTTCAAGTCCCGTTGGCTGCTGAATTAAAATACACCAGGAGGTTGACTCAGCCTGTCATCCTTCCGAGGTCGGCAAAATGAGCACCAGTGTACTGGTAAGGGGGACACTGCATCAGCGGCATAGCCGCGTCCCAACCAATGACACAACCAGCAGCTACAGGCTGCACTCAATAGAGAGTTTGAGTGTGCATGCGTGGCAGTGAGTCTCCTGCATCACCCCAAAACCATGAAAACTAGCAGCCTGAAACTTTGCATGCAAAATAAGGGAACTCCACAGGAGTGCATGAATGAAAATTGGGTGTTTGGGTTAATTAAAACACCCATTTTTGAAGATAATTAACAGCCTTATTTAATTATATCCTTTATCAAGGCGTCACGGGGCCCACACAAAATAATAATCATTGGGGTATGTGTCCAAGCCAAGCGTCAAATTAGACCACTGCGGACGCATTCTAGCGGTGACTATGGTCGCTCACGCATCTGGACGGACACCAACAAATATGGGTCTGGCGACACATCCGGCAGATATCACACCGGCCAGACATAACTGGGCATGGAATACACTGGGAACCGTCGCGCGGTCTAGGACAATGAAATACACTGGTCTGGGAGCGGGAAGGCCCGCGTCTCGGAGGCCAGACCTGTTCGCCAAAGTGACAAACACCAGCTGTGCGGAGGATCCCGAAGAAATAAACTCATTTGGGACAGAACAGACTTGGGCGAGACACTTTCAGGCCAGACAACACCGCCCAGACAAGTTCAGATCAGACAAACACCACCCGGTTTGCAACATGTTCCAGAACGGAACCTTACCTGCGGGAGAAAAACAGCGTTCGTTGCACGTACACGGTTCCACAGACGCAATTCTCTCATCTGCGGAAGACGATCCGAATCCTGCGGGGTACGACAGGCACACTATTGCGGCAGACCATGTAAAAATGTCTACGACGGAGAACACGGTTCCGAAACTCCCATCCGGGCACATTCTGGCACACACATCTTCAACGCGGTACATAACACCAATGGCCAGACACATATGGAGGATTAACCACCATCCAGACATAATACGTCCGGATACGTCCAGAGATAGAGACAGGGAAGACAAGGACAGAGGGCAGTGTAGTTAGAAAAGGACGAGAGAGTGTCACGAGAGAGAGAGCTAACAGACGACAGATTCAGACAGACAGACAGACAGAGAGACAGAAGAGAGCTGAGTGGTGGGGGTAGGGGAGTTATCAGAATATGTTATGCTTGTGACAACCACGATCAACCACACCACACAAGTACTCTGTACTCTGTCTTGTCTGCATGCTGTCTAAGGCTTATCTCAGTAGGGACCCTTCAAACCCGTAATCCGTATCTCCCTAGTTAAGAACAGGTTATAGATTATATAAAACATTGTCGTGAATATTTTGCTTGTGTTGTGTTCCCGAGATGTTCCCAATAATTCTGGCCGATTCGTATGAAGTTGCCCTTTGCTATTGAGTCAATTTGTGCCGTGCTGAGAAACAATTCGCTCGATTGGTATATAAAAACACACAAACTAGGACATCTAACAGCTCATTCGGCACCAGAATTGCAACAGTCTCATTGACAACAGTTCAGGTAGATCACTATGAATATTAACACCGAGAGTTAGGACTATCATTACTCACCACAACACAAAACCTGATAGGTCCCATCGGTTAAGGTCGCAGGGGTACATTGGGTATCCGGACAAAACGCAAGTCATAGTAACACGCAGGTATTTCCCACAAACATGTATAGTCACAGGCCGTAATTGAGTTGCATTAGAAACGGTGAGACCGAGGCCTGTGCCGAGCCAGCCGGCGTTATAAACCCGGAGACGGCGGCTGGTGAGGGTGGCCGCCGAATCTGTAACGTTTGGCCCCAAGAGTCGGGTGCGAATCCACCACCGCTGAATCCTTAACAATAATAATCTTAATGT
>CM068958.1:140018391-140041717 GCA_035128595.1 Eptatretus atami
GCGTTCATCCTTGGTCACCTCGCTGGGGTCTTAATTAACCTCCGCCATCGAAAATGGACGGAGGTTACTGTTTTCACCCCTGTCTGTGTTGTTTGTTTGTTGTGAACAGTATTACGGAAAAACTCCTCGACTGATTTCGACGAAACTTGGTGGGGGGTTAGGTCTGGTCCACGGATCATGCCATTAGATTTTGGACTTGGTCCAAAATCCAATATGGCCACTATGGCGGCCAATTTAAAAAATATTTGAATTTTTTTTTTTTTTTGCATTTCTACATGTTTTAAGTGATTTCCAACCCCCCCCCCCCCCCAAAAAAAAAAATTGTTAGAGAAAAAAAATTTTTGCAATTTTTTTCAACAAAATTGATTTTTTTTTTTTGCATTTCTACATGTTTTAAGTGATTTCCAACCCCCCCCCCCCCCAAAAAAAATTGTTAAAGAAAAAAAAATTTTGCAAATTTTTTTCAATAAAATTGATTTTTTTTGTTATAAGTGATTTCCAACAAAAAACATGCCAAAATTATAATTGCGGCTGATTTTGGAACTTCAGGTGGATATACCACGTTAAATCTTTTCTGTCTCAAGGAATCTAGTTATGACGAATGAATTGAGTATGTAAAGTTAAAAGTAAAAGGGAAAGTTGCAAACTATAACTCTGTGAGCACTGTTGACGCCAAATTGAATGAATAGGATATCAGGTTTACTTGAGTGACCTAGCAGTATTGGCGGCAGAGCTTTTGCACTCTACCGAGTGCTCCCCCTCTAGTTCACCATTGTTTTTGGCCTGCTCAGCAATGCCTTGATTTGGAACAGTCCACAACGGGTGGTATTTTGTTTTTTTTTTCCACTTTGGTTCAAAATTCAAAATTGATGGGTTTGTAGTTGTTGGTGGTGTAAAAATAAAAGAAACCCTGACTATCAAAATAACTCCGCAGCACATGAACATTTAATTCCCATTAGACTAGGGACCGAACTAGAAACACACTTATCGAAATAACTAGGCTTAGGGACTGCTGTCTGCTTGTGTGCACAAGGTTTCTAAATCCGCAACAATATCATTCAAAAGGGCCAGAAGCGCAGTTTGGAACAATTTCTGGAAAGTATTAAAAAAAAAAAATAAAAATAAAAAAAATAAAAAAAAAAAAAGAGTCCAAAAGTTGCATGCTCACTTTCTTAAACAGACTTTGTTCATCACCAATATGTCCAATATGCTAAAACATTTGAAAACCAAACACCAGAGAGAGTACCTATTAGTGACAGTTGAGAATGCAGATTCATAGAAACCAAAGTCTGCAACAGCAACAAGTTCCCTTTCGCAATCGACGTAACCCAAACAGCACTTTTGCCTTAACAGCACTTAAGTAAGATGCTTAACCCCCCCCCCTCCATTCCTTTTGTCTTGCCTTACCTTCCCCTACCATCCTCACTCCTCCATCATCCCAATTCCCCTCCCTCCCCATTCCCCTTCCCTCCATGCTAACCCCCCTCCCACCCCGAAATGTCGAGCGACATGTGGTGAGGTATTACCGCCCTCCTCTCCTTCTTCTCCCCCTCTTCCTGCATATTCCCATTAGCAAAGTGATGGGTTACATTTGCTATTACAAAATGGAAGAAAAAAAAAAACATACAATAAAATAACATTTTAAAAAGGCTTCCCCTCCTGCTCTTCCTTTTGTTAGGTTGCGGCCCGATCTGCTCAGTGTTATAGCTCTTTCTACAAGCCTCGACTGTATCCAAATATATATATATATATATATATATATAACAGTAGAGGCTATTGTAGTGTGTTTGCATGGGCATCTGTGCATGTCCACGCACAGACAACTTCATTCTCAGATCCAACGTAATGTAAATACCCAGCACACTGCGAGGCTTTGCATTGTTAAATGCTTGACTTGTTTTTTTTTCTGAAATCTGGACGAAGTCCATATTTAATGAATGCACAAAAGTTTTTTATGCTCGCGCAGTCAGATCGGTGATTTACTTACCTTTGATCCGAAAAAAAAAAAAATGTTCTGGTTTCAACATCACAATGCGGAAAACTTGCGTTCCACTGGCATTCACTATGGTTGCTGCTTTTTCAGTATTCCAAGTTGAGAATATTTTATTGAAAGGTGAAAGATCACTGCAGTTGTCACATTTGATGTGCCCAGCTAATGATCCAGGCAGTTGGGAAATCAGTAAATTGCTAACAAGTTAAGGTATAACTTCAAATAAAATAGCTTTAAGTACATCATGTATACATATTGTACGGAAATGGCCCTTAGTATGCTACTAAATATAGGATTAGCCCAGATCCCCATTAAATGCATGTTTAGCCAGGCTGTTCGTAAAATGGACGTTACATGTGTGTCGGGAGGTGTCACAGGCTGTTATTTGTTTGTGCAGTGGTGGTGGATCGAGAGCTTCTTCTTCCTTCTTCCTCTCTCCGGACAACAGTCCCGCCCAGTGCTGAGAGGGGGAGTGGCCAAATATATGTATATTGTCTGGCTTCCTTCTAGGGACTATGGTGCAGTAATTGGGCTTTATTTTGATTACCAAGAAATTGGTCCATAACTCCGACGAATAGGTTTTGTCAAAGGACAGATGTGTGTGCAAATACACACGCAGGGGAAGTGGGGGCAAGGGGATAGAGTCACAATATGTCGATTGAAAATGATGCATTTGTTGGCGCTGAAATAGGCTGGACGCAATCAGTCAGATCAGTAGTTGGACAAGGATTTGCCTTTTCAACCAGGATCGATTGATCCTTTGTCGAATGTAATGTTGGTCTTTGTGAAAGATAGTGTCAGTCTGTGTCTGCAAACAGGCAAAAAGATTGATTTTATCAAATTAAAGCTGATAAAAACTTGCAGCATACTCTTTAAAATAAAAAACCTGCAGTTTCTTGGCAACGGTTAAATTGGGAGGTTTGCCATTGCCTTCCCAGCGTTGTTTGTTCGTGCTCTATCCATTAATTAAATGCTGAGCGTCAAGTAAGGAAGCAGCAAGTTCCGTTATTAAAGTATTTTGTCCGACTCGGCCGGTGTTTGATCCACCGACCTCCCAGACTCAGAGCGGATGGACGCTCTAACCATAATGCCACCGGGTCTGATGAAAGCCGATAAGAGTGCGTCGACTACCCTACCTACACCTTGCTTCGCACGACGATTAACCACTCTTATCCACTTCCAATGAAACGTTTTGAATCAACAATGTGGACAGTCCACACTTGGGCTACCCTTTTACACGTTGCCGGTACCCTGAACAAATTCCAAATTCCTGCCCTATCCTACAGAAGGCATTTCATCAGTGGCACATCCGCAACCTCAGCCAATGATGCTACCCTGTGACGCTGCATACGAATGAAGGAGGTAAATAAATAAAGAACAATTTCTGCCACAATATGTATGTACAATACCTATTGGGTTATTCAAGTGTGCTATATCATGAGAGTTAGAACAGAAGAGGAGGGGGAAAGAGTTATGGGTTATGGGTGGGAAAGAGAAAATGAAGACAGTGGTCGATGCAGCGAGGAATTTGTACTGAAGTATTCACTTTCTTTTTCTGGAGGGTTTGGCAGAAAGAAGGAAAAAGGTGACAGGATGATACAGAGAAAGCTTCCATCAGAAATACCTCACCTGCGTCGCTAGTTTCTTATTGTGAAGTGAACAAGGGAGGATGGGGGGGGGGGTTGAAGTAAGATCCCAATTCACCAACAAATGGAAGATGTTTTTGCATCTTAAAAGGATTCCTTTACCTTGAAATGATAATGACAAGCCGTCGGGAATAGCAGCTACCTCGATTTTGATATTGTGGTTGCAATGGTAACGATGCCTCCAGAGAGTGACAAGGCTGGTGTAAAGAAGGGGGAGAGTCAATGATGACCTTTCCAGAACAAAGTAGTTGGTCCCAGCTGGTGATGTGCATGGAAAGGGTATGAGGAAGTTTGATGATTGTGTGGAATATAAACCCTACTGTTTATATAACAGGCTTTGGACAGGAAGGGACAGCGAGAGGATGGTGACAATGTTCTTACTGTGTATACGACCGACAAGGAAAAGAGTTGGCCTTTTGAGATTGGCCAGATCTATCGGGGTTTCAGACTTGGCAAGGAGACCAGGAAGATGCAGAATGGGGATGTTATGGTTATGTCCACCAACATAAGGTCAAGAGAAGCGACCCAAATGTGTGCGTGCGCGTGAGTCTTAAGAGGTCATCCATGGGGTGGCTTTGGATCTTTTGAAAAATGATATCGAGAAAGATCTTCGAGTTGTAAGCATCGTGTGGGTTACCTGTGAATTTAGGTGTGATGACCCCTTCACCGTTTTTCTGACGTTCCATAAGGACGCCTCTTATCAGACTATTCCTCAGGTTTGAGTTTTTGTCCAGTTTGTCCTATTTTTTTTTTATTTTATTTTTTTTTATACCTTGTCGAGGCTCGTGTGAGAGCTAACACACAATACACACGCAAGGGGGGCATGAGACAAGCAAGGGGGAGGACAAAACAGTGGGGAACAGAGACATTAGATCTGTGGAAGGGAGAGGGATGGGTGGGGAACATGGGAATACAAGATGGACATTAAGGGACTTTCAGGAAGGAAAGCAGGGAATGTGAAGGAGGTGGGTTTGGGTAGATTATCGGGGGTAGAAAAGATCGAGGATTTGGATGGGGGAGGGGTGATAGGTGGTGGTGAACAGCTGTTTTGAAGGCCTGGAGGGAAGAATGGGATTGAATAGAGTGAGGGAGTTTATTTCAAAGGCAGGAAAAAAGGGGAATGAAAGAGTGAAAGTGAGCAGTGATTCGTGATTTTGGTAGTTTTACCAGAAGGGGGTTGTTGGCGGACCTTGAGCGCCCTGCGGAAATGTGGTGGGGACAAATCGCAGAGAGAGCAGACGGTAGAAGACTGAAAGACCACCGACCAGCCTGCGGTGAGAGAGTGAGAGGCCCAAAGACTCGGCCTCATCGCGGGAGATACCAATGATCCGAAATGACTTGGTTTCACAGCGTGAAGCTGAGAAAGGTGGGGAGGCAGGAAGCACCAGCCCAAGGGGAGAGCAGTACTCCATCAGGCTGCTTCACAATACTCCACTGCCAGTGGTTTGGGCACAATGCAAAGGCTTATAAAAGGCAAGTTGCTGCGTCCAAGTTCAGCGCGGACAATTATTGCGGGGATGTTGAGCGACCGAGTTGAAGTGAAGCGAGCGAGCGAACAAGTTCGAGGGTTGCCCAGTTAACGTGTCTGGAAAGAGAGAGGTGCAACAGCCGAGAACATTGGGGGGGGGGAAGCCTTCATAGGGCAAAACAAGTGGGGGTAGTAGTTTCCCCATCACAAGCACATCATCAAATTTAAGTGACAATTTCAATTTTTTTGTGCCGATATATATATATATATTATAATACTGTCGAAATATAAATAAATAAATAAAATAAATAAATAAATAAAGCATTCTTTGATGTCTGTCAACAACAACAAGCACCACAAGTATTCCAGTCTGTCCTATCATTCTCAAAAGGATGGGTAGGACGTCAAACGTCACGTAACACTTCGACCAAACAACTGAAGGTAACAAACAAACAATCCTGAGGTAACAAACAAACAATCTGAGGTAACAACAAACAATCCTGAGGTAACACTCACCCAGTGTGGTTGACAGCCCACATGAGGACGCTAATGAGCGGGTCGCTGGCTCGGAAAAGCTTCAACCTTCTGCGAGACAAACTGCTTCTTCTTGTCTTGCTGGCCAGGTTGTTGGCCAGGCCAAAGGCCGCAGCCCCGGCGCCGTTATGAGTGCTGCTACTACTATGGCCATTGCACGAGACGAGCGGACCTGCTCTCCGTCGTCCTCCTCGAGCAGATTCCTGCTCGCCCCCCCTCGCGCCCTCCAACGGTCAGCACGCAGCACGAAGGGAAAGGCCGGGAAGATAATGGAAGAGAAGGAAGAGGCGGGGCAAATAACGACGGGAATACGACGACCGACCCGCTTGTTATGAGCTGCACGAACAGTAGATGGTGATCTCGAACACGACTGTAAATAATTTGAGCATTGACGTTGTTTCAGTCGGATGAGAAATGACCTTTTCGCAGACGATATAACACCTGTGTATATAAAACCTCAAAAAAAAAAAACCTCAAAAAAAACTACGCCGCGCATCATCTGAAAGCACAGAAGGTACGAAAGGTCGAGGAACGAGATTAAAATTAAAACATAAAATTAATAAAGACGCAGCCGCGAACTACACCGATGAGGCTTGCATTGACCGTACAAATACAAGAAACGCCGGGGCGTTCAAACAGAAAGGTGAATATGTTTCTTCAACCGTTTGAGGAGCTGGATTTGTACTGGAGACTACAGTACTCGAAACTCTAATATACTTTTCCGTTGGTTCGTAACAGATTCACTGTTTTCTTTTTACGTGCATCCGTCGAGTTCAGCAACAGGCGAAGCGAAAAGCCCAATTAAATCGACAACTAAACGGCTAAACTGAAGCAGATCGATTTTACACCATAGATATTAAATTCACTTCAAACTGTGTTCGTGTGTTCTCGGGATTGTTCTCTTAGCAAGCTGCTTGCTATCGCTTGCCAAGCGGCTTGCTTGATTCAAAGCGCTCAAGCAAGCACTCCAACGGAACGGAGCGCTTGGCATCGCTTAACAACGTCACGTTCTCCATGTAAACAATGCCATCGTGGTACTTGAGCAAATGCTGTTTGGACCGTCGTTTTCAGTTTTACTTGACTTGGTTATCGAGAGTGAATGCGATGATTATAATTTGTCCCTCGCTACTGCGTCCATTTTTGGAAGGGTCATTGGATGGTTTACCCAGTGGACCTCCAGTGGACCTCCAGTGTACCTCCAGTGGACCTCCAGTGTACCTCCAGTGGACCTCCATGGAACCTCCAGTGGACCTCCAGTGTACCTCCAGTGTACCTCCAGTGGACCTCCAGTGTACCTCCAGTGGACCTCCAGTGTACCTCCAGTGTACCTCCAGTGCCATCTTTAATTTGTTGAGTGTGTGTCTGCCCTGACAGCTTCCTTAGGCAGTGCATTCCAATTGTTGATGCTCCGAATTGAGAATGGGTTCTGCCTTTATTTGGTTCGCCATCGTTGCTTCTTGATTTGAAGTCCATGACCTCTGGTTCTCAACCTCTCAACCAGTTCAAATAATTTCCCAGCATTAATCTTATCGATTATTTTTACTATCTTGAAGATCTTGATGAGTTCTGCCCTCTGTCTTCTGTAGGCTAGCGTGGGAAGGTGCAGGGCCTTTAAACTGTCTGGCTATTCCAGATGCCTTAACTCAGGGAGAAGTCTGGTTGTCCTGTGTTGAACTTTCTCCAGTAAGTCTTCATCCTTTGTATACATTGGACACCATACAGAATTGCAATATTCCAATGTAGGAGTTGCAGAAAAGTTGCAGAAATTGTTTCCTTTGTAAGGCTTGCTGAGAAAGACCTCTTGATAATTCCTAACTTGGTATTCGCTCTCCTGCCAATGTCTGCAGCCTGACAGCTGAATGCTAGGTTTACATCAAATATAATGCCCAGGTCTCTTTCCACCTTCTCAACTTTAGTTTCCTTCTGTGTGGAGCCATCTTCCATCGAGTATGCATACCTCTGGTTGGTCCTTTCATAATGCACTACCTTATGTTTGTCCTTGTTGAATGTCAGTTGCCACTTTATCGATCAGTCAATGACTGCCTCAATATCTCTTTGTAGTGATTCAGCGTCCTCATGGCAATGCACAACTCTGTACAGCTTGGTGTCATCAGCAAAGAGCTTCAAATCTGAGTCGACCTCAACTGGAAGATTGTTGGTGAAAAGGAAAAACAAGGCAGGTCCCAACATGCTCCACTGTGCTATCCCACTCATGACAGCCACACTGTGTGACAATTTTCTATTTACCCCGACTCTGTCCTTCCAGTCAGGTATTCCTCTGTACATTGAAGAATGCGTCCATGTACTCCACACTGATGGAGCTTACATAGGAGGAGCTGGTGTGGCATACTATTGAAGACCTTTCTATGTTCTAAACTAGCAAAGGTACTCGGAGATTGCGGACCCTCGTCAGGACTTGTTTTGTGTGTTGTTTGTGTAGTTTTGTGTGGTGTATGTTGTGTGAAGTTTGTGTACTGGTGTGTTACGTAATGAACACACTATAGACATAACTAGAACTGCCACTTTATAACTGCTGGCAGTGATGACCGCGTACCAAGATTTCCCCGCTTTGATGCAACCCCGCTTTGATCGGACACCTGACCCTGACTCTTGATGGTTTTTTTATGATTATTCTATTGAATTTAGAATGGGATTAAAATAAATTGAACTCAGATAAAATGGAAGACTAAATAGGTGCAGTCCTGCATTGGAGTCATCCATCAGAAGGAACCCAAACAAGCAAAAAGTAAAGATGGAAGTCATCAGGAGGAACCTGGATAGGATTTGGGTTTTAACTGCTGCTCCTCTACCTTCAAACCCATCCAGGCACAGCCAAGTGAACCTTATTGAAAAAAAAAAAATAAAGAACCGAAATTCAAAAAATTAAATAATTCTGGCTGCCACACCATATGTCCGATCAGGTTGAAATTTAAGACATATATTCCCCATCACTACTCGATAATGATTGTGAAGCTTCACTTTGATTGATTAAGCGTTTCAGGATAAAAAATTTTTTTTTAAAGATTTGCACTTAATCCAATATGGCTTCCAGACCATATGACTTATCCTTACTTGTGAATACCCTGGTATCCCCAAGGCTTGGGGTACATTTGTGTGAAGTTTCCCCTCGATTTGTCCAGCCGTTCTAGAGAATTTTTTTTTTTATAGGTTTTAGGGTAAATCCAATCTGGCTGCCAAACCATGTGACTGATGACATCATATGTGTGAACCTTTTGTCCCTCAGGACAGGCGGTCATACTTATAAAGTTTTTCCTCGATCTGTTCAGCCATTTCACAGAAGATTTTGAAGGTTTTTTTTTTTTTAACAATATGGCTGCTGAATCGCGTGACCGATGACATCATCATTTTTTTTGTCTGTGAACCATTTTATCCGTTGATGACCCTAAAAAATGTTCACACTGAGCAGATGTAGTGTTCTACATATGCAATTATGACATTATAACAAAGGCACTTATGACGTCATTAAAAAAATCTCACTCATTCCCCATGAGGAGTACTTGCCATGTGCCAAGTTTCAATTTTTTCCTTGGTGGGGTTTCAGAGATACAGAGGTCCAAAGTTTTTTTTCCCCGTTTTTCCAACATGGCTGCCACACCACGTGACCGATGACATCATAAGTATAAATAAATCATTCTACATGAGTAGTCGCTCCTATGGTGAAAATGGGTCTCAATCTGACAAGCAGTTGTGGAGAACAAGACTAAAGTTCTGTGCGAACAAACAAACAAACAAACAGACAGACAAACAAACAAACCCAAATGCAATATCCTCTCCTCCCATATTATGTATGCAAGCTAATAACGGAAATTTTGCATTCCCTTGGTATGTTTCTCCTCTACCTCGAATCCTCCCCGTTTCGGTACGATCCGCCTGTTGCTTTTTTTAACTTTCATCTACTGCGCCACGAAGATCGGCATTGATAGATGCCTACTGGAGCACTTCTGGAACTCCCAAGGGAACACTTCTGTTAAGAAATATCTTCACCTAACGTACTTGTATTATAAATACAGTATGTACACAAATGAATGGTTGGGTTTCATAACATTGCCATTAAGTTGCAACTCTAATACTCAGTCACTGCTCTAATCACTTACAAGAAAGCATCACGAGAGCATTTGAAAGTGTTACGCCGGAGATTCTTGACCGAGTATGGACAGAAATTGAATATCGATACGATGTGTGCCATGCTGTTAATGGTGCACTTGTGCATTGAAGCTGTGTAATGCCATTTCAAAAACCTTTCGAAATGGATAAAACTGCAAAGTACAAAAACTTTTTGAGTTGGTGAATCAAATAAACAAGAGTACAAAGCACAGTGAGTATCTGTTTGTTTGTTTTTTTGTCAATCTGCTTTTAAAACCCCACCATTCATTTGTGGACACCCTGTACTGCCGCATGCCATGAAAATAGACCACTGATGGGCAGAAACAAATTGGATGCAAAAAGAATGGCAGTCTACGAGTCACTTGAGACTCAAGAGCAGACACAGGCCCGGGTTGAGGATCAACGCACAAGAAAAGCAGCCTCCAGGGCAGCATGATGGGCATCCTTAGAGGGTGAAACATTTCAATACAAGTCCAAGTGCATTTTGCAATGCCCAAGATTGGTAATTCATACAAAACCATAAGGCCAACATTCTACAATTTGTCATCCAGGAAATATTTCAACACATATTGCATTGAATTCCTCCGGGCAACGCCGGGTACTTTAGCAAGTAGATTATAGATAAAAACAGTCTGTGGTGGACCCACCGTCAAGTTTACTTGTTCATCGCTCAAGGACTTCCAGAAGTTGTGTCGAACATTTTTACTCCATCTTCCTGTGACAATTTCCCCAAACTAATTTATTGTGTTCGCAGTGGCTACAGAGAACGAGAGAAGGAAAGATAAACTATCTTATGTATGGACCTGCCGCTGTCTATTTTTGGGGAGGAGTTTTGTCTGTTTGTAGATCTTGAATAATTTCGATGTAAAATAGAAGTACTGTCATAATAAAAGTATGAAATGCACGTTTCAATAATATTATTGAAACTAAACATTTAATTGGTTGCAGTATAGTTTTGAATCCGACTACAGTCACCATTTTTACTAACATGATGAAGCACCTCTCTTATTCACTTGCTGCACTTGCCGACGACTAGGTGAGTGGCTTGAAAAGTGATTGATATGGAACCACTGGCTTGGAAAGTGATAGTAAACCACTTGCTCATGGAACACACCCCTGGTATAGTGAGTTTCCGTGAGAACATCAAAATTAATTTTTTTCATAAATATTTGTGGGGTCAGACTGATCAGAAAACTTTTTTTTTGTAATGATGTTTCAATTATTGATATTCTGTTCAGTATTATACAAGGTGGGGCAGAGAAATGGGCGATTTTAAAGACTGTAATTAAACAAACATTTTGTATTTGTCAAATTACAAATGTACCATCTTAAAGTACATAGCATGCTTTATTTCTTGAACATCATGTCCTTGAGGTGACCTCCGTCTCTGCACCTCTGCCCAGGCATTCCTCTAGTTTTCCACGCATGTTTCCCATGACGCGGCATTGCATCTCCATCTCCAAAGAAATTTCGGCATTTTTTATGACGAAGTCCTTCTCACAGCTCTTCAATATTGTGTGGGTCATGAGTGTACACTTTGCTTTTTAAGTGTCCCCATAAAAGTCAACATGTTGACAGGTCTGGGGACCTTGGAGGCCAAGTAATGTCACTATTGCTGCAGATGATGTGGTTAGGAAAAAGTAGTCGAACGGTGGCCATTGACACTCTGGTGGTATGAGATGTCGCACCGCCTTGTTGAAACCAACTGGCCTCATTAACTTGAGGAAACCTAGTAGCTAATTGATCAGTCAAAAAAGTTGCGATCATGTTGGCATCGCGGAAATCAGTTTGTTCCACCAAGTTTTGCAAAATGTTCCACCAAGTTTTGTGAAAATGGTGGTAGAAACATTTATTTTTTCCGCCTGGCCTCGTTACCCCCTCCTGCACAGTGGTCCTGTGACGAGGTTTCCATTGCCAGTTTTTCCTCTTCTTTTTCTCAATAGCCCGACACATTTTGTAGCTATCAGCCTTGTTTATGGCAAATTTCAATGATAAAAAAAGGAAAGGTAGAGGTCCCCAATCCGTGGCTCGGTTTTACTCCATCGTTATTGGCCATACGGCCTGCCAGACTCAGAAGTTGTTGCCCACCAGACTGTCAGATGTTTCCCAGGACCGCTCTTGAAAATACAGTGGAACCTCAACCAAGGGCTCATTCAGAACAGAAACGAAGCAATCCACTGTATATTTTATTCCAATCTCTAAAAAATCTGATCACAATAAAAACAACAATAAACTGGGGAGTTCATAGAACATGATACCCCATGTAGTGTTACTTCCATTTTAATTTGAATAATAACTTTAAAGAGCATTAAAAAAAAAAATCTGAAAGTTTATATAGTGCATTTGAAGTAGACCAGAAGCAGTCCTGAATACCAATGTTATACCCCACCCCCATTAAACCTTTATTTAGATTGAAGTACTGCAAAATTGGAGGGATTTTGAAAGTATTAAGACAGACGATTTGTGCACTGCAGTGATGAAGTATATAATTAAATTTAAATACAACTAGAAGGGCACTCGGAGGGGCGCATACCTCCGCCACGTGATGCCTGATCCACGAGAACATATCGGGCCCAATACATTTTAGAAATATCATGTGATGTATCGTTTTTTGGCCTTTTCTCTCAATGGTGAAGAATCACTTTAATAATTCTCGTAGTCTGATCCGGATCCAGATCCTCAACAAAATCTAATCAGTTCGTCCTTGTCACACACCGAACCTGTCCACAAAATTTCATCTGGATCCGTCCACAACTTTTTTGAGATATCCTGTACACAGACAAACAGACAGACAAACAGACAAAAAGGTGGTGAAAACATAACCTCCTTCACCTTCGGTGGCGGAGTTAATAAAGATCGTAAAAGTCGTACAAATTAATTCAACAATTTTCTACAGCGTCTAATACATCACCGTATCTAACACGTTACATTAGTTTAATTATTTGAACCTGTTGTTTGTGTCCATTATGACTTCCTTAAAAACAGTAGGTTTCCTGTTTGGAATAATTTTCTATTTTATTTGATTGCCAGGCAGGCAGACAGAGTAAAAAAACATATTCTTGGTTTTCTCTGCGCATGTGCTATCGAAATTAATTCAGAGACAAAGTATGTTAAAACGAAAGACTTGTCGTCTATCCATGTTTTAATTCGTGTTCAAAATATAATATTCGATTTAAATAAGCTGTTCCTTGATCATAAGCTGATAAGACAGACAGACGGATGGACGGAGAGACATGAACCAATTGCTTAACCCCGCTTTTGGCTTCGTGCGCATGGGGTATAAAAAGAAAAATCATACACCATAATCTCTTGTGAGCCATACCATCCTCCCTACCAGACACCAGTTTGAGTGGCAAGCGATTTATGCAATCCGGCATAATAACTGTATTGAAGTCAAAACATCACATTCGGTGTTCACGTCTCTCCCACGGACAAGGGATTCTAAGGCGAGTAGACCAACACTGAGATTTATTGTTTTTTATCCCCCGCCAACCAATGAAGTTGGCGGGGGATATAATATAGAAATGGGTTCCGTCCGTCCGTCAGTCCGTCCGTCCGTCACATTTCGTTTCCGGAGCTTAACTACAAATCCCCTCAAGATATATTTACGAAATTTGGTACACATATCAAGCAAGTGGTGAACTGGTGCCTTTTGATATTTTCTAATTGATAGGTCACATGGTTTGGCAGCCATGTTGGATTCAATAAAAATATTAAATAATGTTTTCTCTGGAATCACATAACCTAACGAAGCGAAAATTTGCAACTATCATCTTCTATCATGTCTGCATACATAGTAAAAATTATGACGTCACAAGTCACATGGTTTGGCGGCCATCTTGGATAGAAAAACACACCTCATCCGATTAACACGAAACTTCACACATGTATTCCACTGGAGGATTGGAGGCAGAATGTAAATTGTTGTCTATGAAGTGAGAAGACTGGGAATGTCATGACAGGAGGAAGTTATTGATCGCTTGATATGGCACAGGGAAGAAAATTAACATGTTTATAGCATATATCATGGTCAGAAGTAACCATTTAACTACCGACTTGCTTTGAGGAAACTCCGTTGAGAATTTCCTATTAATCACAGAATTGATTGTGTGATCCAGAGGGAGAAAAATAAGAGAACGATGCTAAAGCGATAGGGAGCAGGGTAGATGGATGTAGATGGAAATTCTAACCACCAGCTTCATGGACTCCTCTTTTACATGCCATAGGTATTCATAACTTAATTGTGGGCAATGTTCCTTCGTGAGCTTAATGTTATGAAAGATAACTGTGTGGCAGTGCCATAATTTCATTGCTTTTTTCATAGTTATTTGTGATAGATGAAATAGTCACTTGATAACTTGTGGAAATGCTATTCAGGATCAATAATGCTTATTTAGAGGTTTGTGATCATTGCAAATCTCAAAACTTATGTCTGTGGCACTTTCAATCTCTCATAAGCATCTCCGTATGTCAGAGAGATCATAAGATGCTCCGGATGATGAATGATGCGAAATCTCTCAACAAATCAGAAAACGACTTCACATCATTACTTCCACCACCGGAGGTGAAGTAGGTTATGTTTTCACCCCTTTCTGTCTGTCGATTTTGTTACTTGCAAAATGGAAGATTTTTCAAGTATTTTGGTTCGCCAATTTTGTTATTCTGTCTGTCTGTTTTTCTGTTTGTCTGTCGCCTACAGGTCACAGTTTTCAACCGATCTTCACGAAACTTCACCACATGGTAGAGTTTGTCATAAGGAAGAAGCCTATTGTTGTTGAGGTAAAAAGGTCAACATAGGCCAAAGGACAACAACTTAGGTGAGATTTCTAAAATACTCAATTTTCATCCGATTGACTTAAAATTTGAAGAGGATTTATATTTCAGGTCACTGAATTCAACGAGCCAATTATTTTTCAGATCAACATGGACCAGAAGGTCAACATAGGCCCTAGGTCAACAACTAAGTTGGTGTTTCAAAAATCCCAATTTTCATCCGATTGACTTGAAATTTGAAGAGGATTTATATTTCAGGTTAATTAATTCAACCACCAATTATTTTGGAGGTCCACATCGGCCAAAAGGTCAACATAGGCCAAAATTCTAAAATTGTGTAATTTTCATCCAATTCACTTGAAATTTGAAGAGGAGTTGCGTGTTGGTCATTTAATTCAACCAGCAATTATTTTTGAGGTCAAATTTTTTTTTGGATTTTGCTTGTGTCGTGCTCTGCACGATGTCTTCTTTTTGTTAATTGCCGGAATCCTTCGGATTTGGCAATTATGTTGGTCGTGGTTGTGTGTGTCATTCTGTGTGTCTGTCTGTCTGTTTGTTAATGTTGGTCGGTTGTGTGTGTCATTCTGTGTGTCTGTCTGTCTGTTTGTTTGTGTGTTTGTTTTCCCTGTAGCAGCACACCGTTTCAGCGATCATGACCAAACTGGGTACAGACGTCGGCCATGGTCCAACTTAGGCACTTGTCGTTTTTGGTGAATATAGGTCAAAGGTCAAGGTCAAGGTCACCGAAAAACCGAAATTCTTATTTTCGCAATAACATCCGCTAAAATGTCGTATCGACTTCAAACCAAATCAAAATGTGCATCTTCCAATTCTGCATCCAACCATATGTCTATTGGGGTTTCACACCAACACCCTTCTTCGCGGCGGGGGTCAAATGTCAGGGGGTCCGGTCAAAAATTTCAAATGCGATTAAAACGCCATTTCAAGTCCGATTGACTTCCAAGTTATGATCATGACCAAACAAGTGCTATAACTCATTAAACAGTAGCACTATCGACGTATAAGAACCAAATTGATTTCCAGGTTTTTGTTTTTCAGAGATGATGGAGTATGACAAAGTTATTCCGGCAATTCCTTGCTCAACGAGCAATTTCATTACTTGGCGAAATCTTCGATTTTGTCAAGTATGTTGGTCTGTTCCGTTTGTTGGTTTGTTTGTTTGTCCGGTCGTCTACAGCCCAATGGCTGGACCAGTCGTTCTTAAATTTTTACACCTGTAGGCAATCACCTAGACGGTCCGCGTCCAACCCCCGTCTTAATCGGACTAAACGTCGCGATGACGTCACACAACGTGAAAACACATTTTGGACATAACTCAGTGACCGGAAGTCGTAGCGACTTCCGGTTGACGCCAATTAAACTTCATTCAAATATCTAAATGATTACTAAATTCATCTTTTTCAAATTACGCATAGTTTTCGCAAGCGTATGACGTCAAAGTTTTGCCTATTGAGGTCATTTTAAAAAATATTTACGCTCGTGTGCAGCCGAAACTACTGAAGCAATCGTTCTCAAATTTTAACACGTGATAGCCATCTTGCTGAAATAGTCTGGGATCAAATCACGTCATAATCGCACTTAACGTCACGACGTTACGTCAAAAAAAGGTGAAAACAAGCTTTTGAACATAACTCAGTAACCGGAAGTCATAGCGACTTCCTGTTGACGCCAAAACAAACTTCAATGGAATATCTAAATGTTTTAAAATGCATGTTAGTACAAATTATGCACAGTTTTCGCAAGCGTATGACGTCAAAGTTTTTAGCTATTGGCGTGATTTAAAAAAAATTCTATTCGTTCTACAGGTCACAATTCTTAACTGATTTGGATGAAATTTTAACAGCTGATAGAAATCCACAGTGCAAAAAGATATGTGACTTTTGGTGATGTTCAAGATCAGGATCTGGATTCTGCATCACTTTTATTATCGCCCATAATAAACCAATGGGGAATTTTGTGATACACATGGCATTTCTCAAACAGTTTGCACTTATTATATTGAAACTTATACTGTCTATTTATGCATGTAATATTAACATGTGTACAAAGTTTGATCGAAATTGACCCAGGTCAAGGTCAGGGTCACCCAAAACATGAAAAACACACATATAAATACATATTTTTGTTTTACAACATATTTCAAACCTGATAACGGGATCGTAAAGCTGGTTGAAAAGCAATGTTCCTAGGTATTTTCAAATTTTTATACGATCAGAATGAAGGCAACAAGCACCGATGATAAGTTGTTGAATGTCACATGGTGGCATTAAATGAGTTGTGAAAATTTTCAATCTGCTTGCCGTTACCATGACAACGCACGCCTGATAATTGTTATTTGTGACGTCGCGTCATTTTAATAATGTACGAACAAATAAACACCACACATTCCATGACATTACAGCTTGGACCACCACACGGAAAGGTCAACTAATTCGCCAAGTGTCGTGCTAAGCACGATTTTTCATTTGTTTGTTACTTACGAATTCTAAAGATTTCGTAAGTATATTGATGACTTCCGTCCTCTGTTTGTGTATTTGTTTGTTTGTTTGTGTGTTTGTTTGTGTGTTTGTTTGTAGCAACGATAACTCGAGAACGGAAGAGCTACCAATGTCAAATTACACCACTGATTCAGGAGGGTGATGGCTAGTGCTGATTAGATTTTGGTCAAAATCGGTCAAAGGTCAAGGTCACAGTGAGGTCAAACATAATTCCGTAAATTCATGTGGAGAAATTTAGTATTTTTGCTTCGCTCGACGTTACGAGTTCGTTTTAACTTCGATTTTATTTTGGCTTCGGTTTCTGCGATCGCTTAGGACGCTTAACACTCAGTTGTCGAAATTCTGGTAAAAATCTGATGTTTTGGAGACGTTTTAAGATTGTATAAAAAATATTTCACTCGCCGCGTCACGGCTCGTCACGTGTGTGTGGCGCGCTTGAGCAGAGGCATCGTTGATCACGTAAAGGTTTTCCTGTGCGCGCTGACGGTGTTTTCGATAAAGATGGTGTTTAAAAGTCATTTTTTATCCCAATAAAGGTATCGTCGCACGCCTGACTCGCTAAGCCGTCGGATTATGTAAAGATTGTTGGTGGATGGCCGAATATTACGGTTTTGTGACTTTGATAAAATAATATTAAATAATTGCGTCGAGAAATGGAGATTTTTGCTTCGGTCGACGTTACGATTTTTGATAGTTTGGTACAGAATCATCGTAGAAACTTCTGGTTTGCGTCGCTACCTTCTCTAGAGACAGCTTTTATTAGACAAGGTCAGAGGTCAAGTTGACGATTTCGTAAGTACCAGTCTATGACTGCTTGTTTGTTTGTTTGTGTTAGTATATCTCAAAAAGATGTGGATGGATCCGAATGAAATTTTGTGGACACATTGGATGTGTGACAAGGACAAATGATTCGATTGTGGTGAAGATCCGGATCCCGATCCGACTACGAGAATTTTTTAAGTGATTCTTCACCATTGAGAGATAGGGCTAAACTAATATACAGCACGATATCTCAAAAAGTTGTTGACAGATTCGATGAAACTTGGTGGACATGTTCAGTGTGCAACAAGGAAGAATTGATTCGATTTTGGTGAAGATCCGAATCTGGATCTGGATACGAGAATTATTTAATTATGAAAGTGCTTCTTCACCATTGAGGGTAGGGCCAAAAACGATGCAGTGATGTCGTGCTGTGTAGCATGATATTTCAAAAATGTATTGGACCGATTGTTCTGTGGATAAGGCTTTACGTGGCGGAGGTTTGCGCTCCACCGAGAGCCTTCGAGTTTGGCCTGTTAATAATCCAACACACTTTAAAATTAGGAACCTGCATTTACTAATGACCTTTACCTGTATTACAACCATATCGTAATTTCAAAAGCACTCAAATAAAGAATTAGTACAATTGTGACGGTCATAATTAATTGATTATTCGTCACATTTTGTGCACAGTATATGATACGCTGTAATCGTAAGAATGGGTGTGTATTGTTCATGTCTAATAAAGAGTTAACAATTTAGAATTTTACTTTGTAAGTGTATAAGATGGATAATATTTGCCTAATTTGGAATTAAGACATAGTTTTTGTTTTAAGATTGTATTGGGGGCATGCAAGCAAGTTTGTCATGAATTGTATAAGAATAGAGGATGAGAACAAAAAAGAATGCAAATGCGCATGCAAACTGGTGAGATGGAATTATCATTGTGATTACTTTCCGAAGTGAACCCCATGATGACAGGGACAGTAGGTGAGTGAGAGGGAAGGAGACTAGAGGAAAGGAAGAGGGAGCAAAGGTCGAACAACAATGGTGGTATGAGTGTACAAGTTCACTGATTAGCTTGTGCTTGATGAGCCAGTGGACAATCTTACTGATTGGCTTTGAGACAGAGGAGTACAAGAAGCAGGAAAACCAGAACATAAAAAGAGGAGCAGCGAAGTTTTGGCCATTTGCCGAAATTTGGCTTTCACACCAGAAATCAGTGCAGTCACCAAGTCAGTTCCATTGGTATTTCGACAACAATGTAGCTGAGTGAGAGTTTAAAGCTGATGTCAGACTTTGTCAGAATCAGCTACTGTGTGAAACTTGAGAAAGGGTATTTGAAATTACAGAAGTACAGTGGAGTTGGACAATTGCTTACCAGGCCATCTATGGATCCCTGCAGCGGAAGAGCTTGCGGAGTTCCAGCACAAACTGATAGCGTGACATGCTCAAGCCAAGGCACTGCAGCTGTTGTTTCCAGGAACTCTGGAAGGCTGTTGTCCACTCGTGCTTCCCATTACACTTAAGGTGCTTGGAGACCCCACCATCTCTAATGACCGAATGTGCTTTCATCTTCCTGCTCGAAGCAGTTATGATACGAATACCTTCTGGATGCCACTCTGTGCCACAGCAGTGTGCCTGAGCCCCAACACTACTTATTGTTTTTCAGTCTCTTCAGTAACATCAGCTTTGTCGTCCTATCAATGTAACCATCGTCATTGCTGCTAATTACACAACTGATCTGGCAGTAATAGCCTTTCTCTTCTTCATTTTCTTCTCTCAATTCCATCTGCAATTCTTCAGAACCCTGTACTCATGTTTAGTTACTGTAGCTCATGTTCTCTGTCATAATGAACCCGTGAATCTGTCACTAGTCCTGTAGAGTTAAGTGCTGTGCATATAGTGTATATATATAAAATATATGTTATATATATATATATGAAGGATAAGGATACCAAGTCTTACATTGTTCCATTAATGTCTCTGTTTATTAAGGTAAGGATAAGTGTGATTATATTGAAGGCATTATTATGTAATCCAGGCAATGTGGCATTGCCCATCTCTGAGCCTCCCATATTAGTCTGTAATTTCAGCCAATTGATCGGCTCATGATCGGGTACGTGTCCTGTTGGGTTTCGTTGTTTCGCTGCACCCTCGTTTAGAGGGCATGGCTTACCTTACAGATGCCCAAATGGGGCATCCCAATCCCAGATTATATGACAAGAAAATATTTATGCTTACTGCATGCCAGGTATGTTGAAAACAGTGCATATTATGAAGATGGGTTAAGGATTAGTTCCATTGGCTGAAGTTGTTTTGTTTTTGATCATAAGTTCAGGACCTAAACCCTGACCCCATTGAGTAGGTATAATTACAAAGCACGTGATGCATGCAAAACGGTCAAACCATATGAAATATAAGTTACTGGTATTACAGTATACTGTAAAATTTAACTGTTTTACAAGAAATAAGAATTGCTAACAGTAGTTGTCTCGAAGTCTGGGCCATACTGGGTTACAGCCAACTTCACGCAATCATTGAAATGAGCATCAGTCAAGTGTGATCTGCACTTTGACTTCAGGCATTTCATTGCAGAGCAAGCGTCTCACACAGGTATGTAGATCCGAAGAAAGCACTCATGTGAGAACACGCTTCTTTCAAAAGTGGATTCTTTTGTCTCTCCACGATGTCCAAAATTCTTGTCAGATGATCGACACTTCGGTGTTAACTAGAATGGCACTTAGTGGGCGCATACCTCCGCCAGGCTGAACAGTTTACGTTTTGTAGCCCACTGATAGGCCGGATCTGGATCCAGACCTCAAAATGTAATCGGCTGGTTCTTGTCACCGAACAACTCATCACCCTTGTTTTGTCGTAATCCGTCCAAAACTTTTTGAGATATCGTGCTCACAGACAGACACGGTGCAACATCACCTTGATCCACCTTCGGTGGGAGGGTAACGACGCACTTTTGCACACAAAGCCTGCAGATGGATGATGCAGTGGTAGTTAGGAAAATCAACTGAACCGTGTCACACACATCTCTTGATTAGTCAACTTGTATGCTGAAAAATTCACAACGAATAATACTGCTTTGGCATGCAGGTGACATCTTCCGACATTGCTTCTTCTTCTCCAGTAACTGAGTTCCAGATAGCTGAACATCTTTCATGGCAGACATAATTTCGGACTGGTTTTTGAAGTTTTGAAATACGTTTCGGAAGTTGCGAGCAAAGCTTTCACAATTATCTTACCGTCTTAAAATGTCGTCTTGTTCTCTGCATCAAAATGAAGCAATTGTAGCTGATTTAAGACTTACTGACATGTTTCTTCATAATAGATTGTTGGGAGATCAGGCCTGACTTAAATTATCAACCTTTTACTTTCTTCAGGTTAATTTTTGGAGGGTACTGATGTGGTTTTTTTTAACCCACCTTATTGTGATCGTTGTCCTCCTGAAGGATTGCTCACTGGCCGATTGGGAATCCTATTTGACTTCAGGCTGAGTTTAACGTTTGTTCGATTTGGTTATAAAATCCTACAAAAACCCTATCGACACTGCTATAAACTGATGTCCACACAAGTCCTTCCTTGTGAAACATTTATTTTCTAATGATACACCATAGCACTTGTCACCCTCATACAATGAACTTAAGAATCCCATTGATTAAGATCAATGATTAATTGATGAACTTAAGAATCCCCAACTTAAGAATTGATTGTATAATTATTTGGTTCTATTCCATTTATTCTTACTTTAGTTAACAGTTACACCAACCCGATCCAATTTACTTCTACATTACATCAGACAGTTTTATTCTAATTGTACTTGGTCAGTCCCAAGGAGTACAAGCCACTGAGATGCCATACATCCCACGTGCTTGCACTGGTATAATTTACATTTCAAAACATTTTATATACTTTCATGAGAGAGAGGTTGGGGGATATTCACCCAGACTGTAGACGTGTCCTTTAGACAAAAAGCACTTCCATACATTTATTTCAGCTCGGTCACTCTGCTCCAGAACAACACATTATCAATTTAGGGCAAAGTCTTTGGCCAGAAAGGACAGCAATTCAACTTGCAGCATAGTAAAGTTACATTTCTGAGGACTCCATTGTTTTACAATTTAAAAATACATTAATATAAATTTTTCCCGCCCACACTCCCCGTTTTTTTTTTAAGGAAATTTGAATAATTTTTTTCACATTGATACCATGTCCCATTCCTGAAGGAGAAAAGATTTCCATTACTCAAGTCACATCAATAATGGCAGCGAGTGCTCATATCAGAAAAATGAGTGAGTTTCCATTTAATTTATGGCCTGTTCATCAGCAGTGTCACACATTGAAAACATGCTATTTCGAATCTGAAGATTGCAGGTCAGGGTGGGATAGTGCAGCACACAACAGGAAACACAATCGAAGCACTCCTTGGCTGAGGAGAAGGTAGATGTGGGCAGTACAAGTTTGGCGGACACTGGGTTGAAGGAGCGCAGTGTGGAACTCCAGGCTCGTCGTACATTGAAGCACACAGCAAGTTCATGATGTATTTGCAGAGCGGCAATCGAGAGTGTGGCTGAGAACATTCCTCCACGAGGCACACCACACAGCCGACGTTAAGACTTTGCTCCCTTCTCCTCAGTGGGTTTTTCTTTCTTTTCCCACATTGCTCCATTCTTATCTCCACAGGAAGGGCATGATCGATCACGTGTTGAATGCTCATCACCCAAATCTGGTTCTCCCATCGTCCAATCTTTGTGTTGGAAGTTCTTTCCAAAACTTCATTGAGAACGAATCGTACATTGCTTCAAAGACTGCTTTCAACACTCCGAACAAACAAAGCTCAATTAAACACCAATCAATAAACGTCATGGGCTCAGGTATATTCATAAGACTAACAAAGGTTCTTATATAGAAGCATTTAAATTGGCATTATATTGTCATATCAATATTTTAATCCCTTTCCTTTTATTTCCCAAAACAACATGCTAAAATATACCAGAAATCCCAGTTGTGACGTATACTCAAAACATCCACTCTCTCAACAACTTTTGGTCAAAACAAAAATTTTCCTTTTAAAATCCATAATGAAAAATTAAATCTTCAGCATCTATCCTCAATTAAAATCATGAAATTTACCCTTGACTGAAATCGGATCAAAAGGTTCACTGGGTGCATTTGCCATTGCTCCAAGCCAAGTTTCAGCAACTCTCAAACTTCGGCAGACGAATAAAACATATTTCAACGTCCATCCGAGGAAATCATGCTATTATCTGTGAATTGCCCCATGTGCTAACATCATAAATCACTTTTAAAATAATTCCAATCACGTTTCTAATTTAAATCACTCTTTTAAGTACAAGTTACAACTCAGATCAAACCTTCGCACATTTGACCGTCTCAGAGCTTGCCAGCACTTAAACCTGCCGGGTTGATGAATTCAATTCATACTTAATGCCATGCGGCGAGCTCACCTCCCAAGACTATCACGTTACACGATAGTGAT
>CM068958.1:140044186-140060056 GCA_035128595.1 Eptatretus atami
CTCATGTTTAGTTACTGTAGCTCATGTTCTCAGTCATAATGAACCCTGTGAATCTGTCACTAGTCCTGTAGAGTTAAGTGCTGTGCATATATAAGTGTATATATATATATGAGGATAAGGATACCAAGTCTTACATTGTTCCATTAATGTTCCATTCTGTTTATTAAGGTAAGGATAAGTGTGATTATATTGAAGGCATTAATTATTGTAATCCAGGCAATGTGGCATTGCCCATCAGTCTGAGCCTCCCATATTAGTCTGTAATTTCAGCCAATTGATCGGCTCCATGATCGGGTACGTGTCCTGTGGGTTTCGTTGTTTCGCTGCACCCTCGTTTAGAGGGCATGGCTTAACCTTACAGATGCCCAAATGGGGCATCCCAATCCCAGATTATATGACAAGAAAATATTTATGCTTACCTGCATGCCAGGTATGTTGAAAACAGTGCATATTATGAAGATGGGTTAAGGATTAGTTCCATTGGCTGAAGTTGTTTGTTTTTGATCATAAGATTCAGGACCTAAACCCTGACCCCATTGAGTAGGTAATAATTACAAAGCACGTGATGCATGCATAAACGGTCAAACCATATGAAATATAAGTTACTGTATATACAGTATACTGTAAAATTTAACTGTTTTACAAGAAATAAAGAATTGCTAACAGTAGTGTCTCGAAGTCTGGGCCATACTGGGTTACAGCCAACTTCACGCAATCATTGAAATGAGCATCAGTCAAGTGTGATCTGCACTTTGACTTCAGGCATTTCATTGCAGAGCAAGCCGTCTCACACAGGTATGTAGATCCGAAGAAAGCACTCATGTGAAGACACGCTTCTTTCAAAAGTGGATTCTTTTGTCTCTCCACGATTGTCCAAAATATCTTGTCAGATGATCGACACTTCAGGTGTTAACTAGAATGGCACTTAGTGGGGCGCATACCTCCGCCAGGCTGAACAGTTTACGTTTTGTAGCCCACTGATAGGCCGGATCTGGATCCAGACCTCCAAAATGTAATCGGCTGGTTCTTGTCACCGAACCAACTCATCCGCCTTGTTTTGTCGTAATCGTCCAAAACTTTTTGAGATATCGTGCTCACAGACAGACAGGGCTGCAAGCATCACCTTGATCCACCTTCGGTGGCGGAGGTAACGACGCACTTTTGCACACAAAGCCTGCAGATGGATGATGCAGTGGTAGTTAGGAAAATCAACTGAACCGTGTCACACACATCTCTTGATTAGTCAACTTGTATGCTGAAAAATTCACAACGAATGAACTACTGCTTTGGCATGCAGGTGACATCTTCCGACATTGCTTCTCTTCTCCCAGTAACTGAGTTCCCAGATAGCTGAAAATCTTTCATGGCAGACATAATTTCGGACTGGTTTTTGAAGTTTTGAAATGACGTTTCGGAAGTTGCTAGCAAAGCTTTCACAATTATCTTACCGTCTTAAAATGTCGTCTTGTTCTCTGCATCAAAATGAAGCAATTGTAGCTGATTTAAGACTTACTGACATGTTTCTTCAAATATAGATTGTTGGGAGATCAGGCCTGACTTAAATTATCAACCTTTTACTTTCTTCAGGTTAATTTTTGGAGGGTACTCACTTCAACCTGTTGTGCTTTGTGCTGAAATGTCGTTTAAAATGAAGCACACACACTTTCTGTTGGAGCTTGTCAATAAAAACTCTTCTTCCACTCATCTTTAAAGTTGTTAGTAAACGTTCTCAACCTCGTTTTTTTGTAGGTCGTGTCTCAAGTTACGACGATGTAAAAATAAAAATAAAATAAATCTCTTCACAAATAAAAACCAGCCGTTCTGGAGAAGAAGATTTTTTAAATTTATTAATTTTCAATCCAAGATGGCTGACGAACCATGTGACCTATGACATCATAAATTTACATTCTGCCTCAATCCTCCAGTGGAATACATGTGTGAAGTTTCGTGTTAATCGGATGAGGTGTGTTTTCTATCCAAGATGGCCGCCAAACCATGTGACTTGTGACGTCATAATTTTTACTATGTATGCAGACATGATGGAAGATGATAGTTGCAAATTTTCGCTTCGTTAGGTTATGTGATTCCAGAGAAAACATTATTTAAATATTTTTCTTGAATCCAACATGGCTGCCAAACCATGTGACCTATCAATAATAAAATATCAAAAGGCACCAGTTCACCACTTGCTTGATGTGTGTACTAAATTTCGTAAATATATCTTGAGGGGATTTGTAGTTAAGCTCCGGAAACTAAATGTGATGGACGGACGGACGGACGGAACCCATTTCTATATCCCCCGCCAACTTCGTTGGTTGGCGGGGGATAATGAATAGCATGGAGGTGAAACAGTGCTTGATAGTGCAACGTTATGAAAGTTATATTTTCAGTTTAACCGCTAATAATACTGGTCACAAAATGTTTTGCATAATTCATAAAATTAAAGATGAGATTGATAGATTTGTAGTGCATCGAATCCCGGTTGAGTGCGGCTCAAATTGTCCTCAAATAAACACTCAATATGTAGGTGGAGTGGTGTTGTGCGTATCATCTATTATAATATATATTGACCGTAATCCCTAATTCCGTTCGTGTTAAACTGACTGTATTTCTCCAGCATTAGAGAAGGTGGCATTCAGCTCTGCACTGACAGCTTGCTGTCTGTTTGGCAGGCCTCTAGGTGCCAATCTCCTCTGCTAGTCATTCATTATCTAACAGGATTGTACAGAGGTAGCGCAGTTTTGAGAAGTCTCGTCTCGGTTATATTTATGACTGAACTAAAAACTGTCAAGTTGGCACTTCACATTACAAAGTGCACTATCCCTCAGATGGATGTTAAGCATGTCCTATCTACTAGCATTAGTTGGTTGACGGGAATAATTCCACTGTGTCATTGACATGGATTAGGTGAGTTATCACCTGCACCATAAGTAAATTATAAGTTTTTTCCACCTTCAATTCAACGTCAGACCTGGCTAGCTTAAATGTCCTTAAAAAGGACTTGGGCCCAAATCTTCCACGGCTAAACCCACAAGAAAGTAATTGGTGCCGTTAAATTTTAAAACAGTCATAGTATAGTCGACAACAAGTCAGACTTGCTTTAGCAGCTATAACATCATAGATAACATTTTGATGAACTTGAGATGAATTTATACTGTGATTTATAATGGCCAAATTGGCCCTGATGACCATGCTATCTAGAGATACAGTAGTCACTTTGGTCCACCAACTTTGAGGTCACTGAATTGTTCAACTAGTATGTGCTTCGCTCACGATGTGATTGCCAGAGACCGCATAATGCCCAGCGTCTGCAGAATAAAATTTCGTCTTTTGTACAAACATTGAGGTTTTTATCTGCAGAAGTCAAGGCTCAAGGGAAAGTGAAACAACAGAAGGTGGCAAGTTAATAACACCACCACTTCACTAACGACCCCAATTATTCCCACCGTGTTGGTCGGATCTACGAGGGAAAGATTTGGAATTTGCTGTTCAGGGTGTCAGTGATAATTTGCCTACTCTTTAACATCCACCACCAGCAACAACCGGTGATAGCAGATGGATTCTCCGGGACGTCCTTCTCATGGCCAGCACACACATTGATGCATCTCCCTGCATGTGAAACGCCGGGGTGACAGATTACAGCTCAGTTGAGATTTGAAACCAGGCTCGATAGCTCAAAGGCGAGTGCATATTTCTCCAAGCTATCCAGCCAGCCCAAATGGAAGAGCAAGAAATGATGTTGTAGTTATAAAACAACAGCAGGCAAGAATTAAAGCAACAATTGTAAATATGACAGTTAGTTATATACAAGGTTAAAAAAAGAAAGGGATATCTAAATCTGTAAAACAAAACATTGCAGAATGAGGATGAGGAAGGCAGGTAGTTGGTTAAAATTAGGTGTTTGCACCAACCTATCAGGACCATTCATGTGACCCCATTTTCTGAAGAAAACAACAACAACTGTGACGCAATATGTTTTAATGACAATATCTCCGCACTTTTTGTGTACAACATAAGTAAAATAGAGTATTTGTCACATGACGTTCCTTGTAAGGGAACTCTCGATGCCCTCCGACCAAACATACACAATTCTTTTGTCCCCCCTGTTCCCAATTGATTATTTGTCAGTCTGTGAATCTGCTGCCATCTGTCGTTTAGCTCTTCCATGAGATCAGATTGAAAGAAATACCTGAAGTCATGCCCTTGCTCAACCCTTGAAGACCACACTTTGACAATGTCACCACGGCATGGCAGTGCCTACAGTACAGCATACTCATTATAACCACACAGAGAGCTCTTGGTACAGGTGTACAACTTGCAGGTAAAGCTTCTTCTCTTTTTTTAGAATGCGATTGAGCAATCAATACGAGTCTTCATCTTCATATGGTGGACTATGAGATTCTGTTTCCATGTCTACAGTTGGGGCCAGAATCTCATCCATGTATCCATCTTCGATGAAACCATCGTCACCTTCATCATCATTGGTGTCCTGCTTGGTATCATCTGGCCCAACCTGCCCACGAAGTACCCGGTGTTCAAATAATTTCCTGCGACGCTGTCGACGCAGGCTTTTGGCTGAGATGAGTACCAACAAGGAAAGCATCAAGCAAGAAGCAGCAACGGCCACCATTGGTTTCCACGGCACACCTTCCGCAAGTTGGCCTGTTCCATTTGCCTGCAAATCAATTTAATTATCAACATGGCCCAGGCTTCCACTTTCAGTCAAAAATACAAAACGACGACAAGCAAGGCGACACATAAGGAGATCCCATGCCCAACAAAGTACAATCAGTATTGCCATCTCAATTATACGCATGTCAGTTTTAAAGTTTTACAAATAAACAGATCAGATTTTTTTTCTGTTTGGAGTTTGTGAACAAATTCAGAAAAGGGAGTAGTTCATAATTTGTCTGCCTATTGTATTCTATAGGAGGCCCCTTCCAATTGGAACTTCAACACAGGAGATCATTAGGCCCATCAAAGCCTGCGCTAGTGTTTCAAAGTTGTGCTTGCTTATCCATATAAATGAGCAGCACACACCATGTTTAAAGTCTTCATGATGACTCAACCGGGGTGCAAACCGCCGACCTACCATATTCAGAGAAAATACGGAAACAATAATTATTACGCCACTGAGACTAATTATTTCACAGAACTGTGGTATAGAAATATACAAACACCCACCATCTTTCTTCTTTATACTCTATGGAGTCACACTGATGGCGATGTGTCAACCACACTCAGGACGGATAACATCAGGAGTCGCAAATAGGACGAACACTGACGTTTGAACAAACACCTTGAGTTTGCTCGTGTTAAAACGAACGTCACAATCCAAAGTCTGAGGGTGCGGCCATTATTAAGTGCATCTGCTACACTCAGCTTGTTTTATGGTCTCTGGTCTGGCTATTTGCCAAGGACAACCTGTCTCCACATCAGCCGGAGGAACACGTTCCTGCAGTGTCAGTTTCTGGGACTCACCCAGAAGACAAAGGTCATGCTTACAAAGCATTCCGGTTTGCCTTTGCCTTCCAGCAGTTATCAGGGCAGAAATTCGGAGATTGTTCAATTTGCCGTCGATAATTTTCCAACTCTTCAAAAAAAAAAACTGTGGGATCTTTAATGTACACAAACTACCACTGGCATATGGGTCAAATATACTGTATATATATATATATATATATATATATATATATATATATATACAAAAACATAAACATATACATTATACATACAAATACATATACATAAATAAATATATATATATAATATATAATATATATAATATGGAATAGGCAAAGCCTAGAAGCGAACGAGAATTCTTCTTACATTCGCTTCTTAAATATATCAAATTAAACAGTCTTTTTGCTATGAAAAAATAAATATTACCTTAACATTACCTTCACAACAACAACTACACCGCCGAGAACAGGATCTCATCTGAAAAAAAAAATCCTCAACATTACCTTCACAACAACAACTACACGCCGAGAACAGGATATCATCTGAAAAAAAAAATTCCCTCAACATTACCTTCACAACGACAACTACACGCCTAGAACAGGATCTCATCTGAAAAAAAAAATCCTCAACATTACTTTCACAACAACAACTACACAGTCTAGAACAGGATATCATCTGAAAAAAAAATTCCCTCAACATTACCTTCACAACAACAACTACACTGCCTAGAACAGGATCTCATCTGAAAAAAAAAATCCTCAACATTACTTTCACAACAACAACTACACAGTCTAGAACAGATATCATCTGAAAAAAAAATTCCCTCAACATTACCTTCACAACAACAACTACACCGCCTAGAACAGGATCTCATCTGAAAAAAAATCCTCAACATTACTTTCACAACAACAACTACACAGTCTAGAACAGGATATCATCTGAAAAAAAAATTCCTCAACATTACCTCACAACAACAACTACACTGCCTAGAACAGGATCTCATCTGAAAAAAAAAATCCTCAACATTACTTTCACAACAACAACTACACCGCCTAGAACAGGATCTCATCTGAAAAAAAAAATTCCCTCAACATTACCTTCACAACAACAACTACACTGCCTAGAACAGATCTCATCTGAAAAAAAAAATCCTCAACATTACTTTCACAACAACAACTACACAGTCTAGAACAGGATATCATCTGAAAAAAAAAATTCCCTCAACATTACCTTCACAACAACAACTACACTGCCTAGAACAGGATCTCATCTGAAAAAAAAAAAATCCTCAACATTACTTTCACAACAACAACTACACCGCCTAGAACAGGATATCATCTGAAAAAAAAAATTCCCTCAACATTACCTTCACAACAACAACTACACCGCCTAGAACAGGATCTCATCTGAAAAAAAAAAATCCTCAACATTACTTTCACAACAACAACTACACCGCCTAGAACAGGATCTCATCTGAAAAAAAAAATCCTCAACATTACTTTCACAACAACAACTACACAGTCTAGAACAGGATATCATCTGAAAAAAAAAATCCTCAACATTACTTTCACAACAACAACTACACAGTCTAGAACAGGATATCATCTGAAAAAAAAATTCCCTCAACATTACCTTCACAACAACAACTACACTGCCTAGAACAGGATCTCATCTGAAAAAAAAAAATCCTCAACATTACTTTCACAACAACAACTACACCGCCTAGAACAGGATATCATCTGAAAAAAAAAATCCTCAACATTACTTTCACAACAACAACTACACGCCTAGAACAGGATATCATCTGAAAAAAAAAATTCCCTCAACATTACCTTCACAACAAACACTACACCGCCTAGAACAGGATCACATCTAAAAAAAAAATCCTCAACATTATACCTCAACATTACCTTCACAACGACAACTACACCGCCGAGAACAGGATCTCATCTGAAAAAAAAATTCCCTCAACATTACCTTCACAACAACAACTACACCGCCTAGAACAGGATCTCATCTGAAAAAATTAATATTACCTCAACATTACCTCACAACAACTACACCGCCTAGAACAGGGTCTCATCTAAAAAAATTAATATTACCTCAACATTACCTTCACAACGACAACTACACCGCCTAGAACAGGATCTCATCTAAAAAATTAATATTACCTCAACATTACCTTCACAACGACAACTACACCGCCTAGAACAGGATCTCATCTAAAAAATAAATATTACCTCAACATTACCTTCACAACGACAACTACACCGCCTAGAACAGGATCTCATCTAAAAAAATTAATATTACCTCAACATTACCTTCACAACGACAACTACACCGCCTAGAACAGGATCTCATCTAAAAAAATTAATATTACCTCAACATTACCTTCACAACGACAACTACACCGCCTAGAACAGGATCTCATCTAAAAAAAAATATTACCTCAACATTACCTTCACAACGACAACTACACCGCCTAGAACAGGATCTCATCTAAAAAAATTATATTACCTCAACATTACCTTCACAACGACAACTACACCGCCTAGAACAGGATCTCATCTAAAAAATTAATATTACCTCAACATTACCTTCACAACGACAACTACACCGCCTAGAACAGGATCTCATCTAAAAAATAAATATTACCTCAACATTACCTTCACAACGACAACTACACCGCCGAGAACAGGATCTCATCTAAAAAAATTAATATTACCTCAACATTACCTTCACAACGACAACTACACCGCCTAGAACAGGATCTCATCTAAAAAAATAAATACTAGAAGCGAACGTAGAAGTCTTCTTACATTCCCTTCTGACTTTACCTATAATTGTTCACAACTGTATACGCAAATTCCGGTTACTTCGGCCTGGATTCGGGATCAGCGATCAAATAATGTAAATCACGATTAAAAATTATTTTTTGATGATGCAGGAGATATCTTTATTAAAATCAGTGGAGAAATATACACCATGTCTGATTATTTGGGTATTTAATGTCTCCGACGATGCCTTTATCTCCCGCATGCATCATTCCCCATGACAAAAACCGGAAACAAAAAAAAACCAGAAACAAAAAAAAAACGAAGCAAAATGGTCAGAGCCAACGACACGGATTCACAATTGGCAGGTATTGTGTTGTTTTTGTTGTTTCATATTCTCTCATGTGCACGCGTTAAGTAATATTCACAAGATAGAAATAAAACCCAATCGTGTTTATACACCGCACAGCGTTTAAAAACAACCGGAAGCAAAAGGCCATAGCTAACGACACGGATTCCAAATAGCCAGGGGTATGTGTTGTTGTTGTTGTTGTTGTTTCCTATTCTCTCATGTGCACGCGTTAAGTATGAAGCTCACTGCGTTCGCTATAAATACATAAATACATATACACATACTGTATATACATATATATATATATGTACCATATATAAACACACGCATATATATATACAAAACATATTATATATATATATATATATATAATAAATACATAAATACATATACACATACTGTATATACATATATATATATGTACATATATAAACACACAACACACACATATATATATATAAATGTATATGCCTGGTGTTGGCTTAATGGTTTGGGTGGTGGCTTGGGAGCCGAGGATCCTGAGTTCAAATCCCACTGTGCTGTTGAATTAATACCTGGTGGGTTAACTCGCCTGTCATCCTTCCGAGGTCGGCAAAATGAGTGCCAGCTTGCTGGTATACTGTGTCGGAGTGGTGACCCGTCCAGGATTGTGCCAATAGCCAAGGAGACTGCTTAGCAGCACCAACGCTCTGCACAGAGTATGGTCCCAATGGAATGGAATATATTGTATATGCATTATGCATATATACATGTATATACATATATATACATTTTTCAACATCTATAGATAGAAATATATGTACCATATATAAACACACACACACACACACACACACATATATGTTGTTGTTCGTCTTTCGGCTGCTCCCGTTAGGGGTCGCCACAGCGATCATTCCGTTATGATCCGCATACTGATTTGGCATAGGTTTTACGCCGGATGCCCTCTGACGCAACCCTGGTCGCCTCTTACGACACAGGGATAAGGATTGGGTTTCGCCATGATCCGGGCTGCCCTACACCCTCTCAGAGCGCGGCCCAGCGCAGAGCACCCGTCCTCAAGCGATCCTCCAACCCAAGCCTCCGAGTAGCCGGAATACAGGCGCACGCCACTACGCCCGGATATATATATATATATATATATAATAATATATATATATATATATATATATATATATACACACATATATGTTATGGTGCCGGGGCTCGGTGGCGAGGACGACCGCTAGATGGAGCAGTTGGGCCGTCTCCCCACGGACTTCTTATAATAACCCGGACCAGCAACGGCCTCTGTCGACTGAAGTCAGAGGTCGACTGAAGTCGCCATGTTGCGTTGCCAATCCGAATTCACAGATTGAATATATTAATCTGTGCCGAATTTCTCGCTGGAAACAACATTTTTGTACAGCTTAATAAGAAGAACAGGATTTTCATTTCACTAACAACAGTCTCCGCCGCCCATTATCACTACCAAGCTAATATAAGCTCTGCAGCACGAATCGATAAGGTGAGTGAGTACGAGGTGTCACAATTCTCATGAATGATTATCATATCATATGTCATATGATCTGATGATAATCAGTGTAATGTGTTGATGATAATTATCAATGTAATGTGTATAGCTAACCCCTATGGCCTATAATATTTGTATTATTATAGGCCATAAGGAGGTAGCTTTCAGCTACCCCCTATAATAATAGGCCTTATGGCCTATAATAATAATATATTGACCAATCATCAAAACATTGAACAGACATCGGACAACCTTAATAAATATGATCTATAATCTACAGACTAACCTATGGCCTCCTATTAATATGTGTATATTATAGAGGGTAGCTTTCTGAAGTAGGTCGAAGCATATTGAACCAGTACCAGTCCCATTAATGTTTTCATGATTGATCAATATATTATAGGCCATAGTGGGTAGCTTAAAGCTACCCCTATGTGAGTAGCTTAAAGCTACCCTGTATGGCCTATAATATATTGATCAATCATGAAAACATTGAACAGACATTGGAAACCTTAATAAACATGATCTATAATCCACACACTAATGAGACTGGTTTAATATGCATTGACCTATAGAAGATGACGATCAACTATTATAATCGCAGTAGGTTGAAACATAAGATATGTCGAAACCTAGGAGAAACACTTCAATGCAAATGGTTAGTAAACTATTGATGTGCAAATAGGATCAGTTTGCTGAATTTTTTCCTGATGGGTTTATCTTTCAATCCAGTGTTAATGGTTCGAACAACATGGTGGAGACGAATCTTTGTATAGCACTCACAGATGTGCTGTATGAGAGAAAAATACATGATTACAGTCTGCTCCGTCTCAAACATGTGATCACTAAGCGAGTCAAATGCACTCGATCCTACTTCTGCCAACACTGATGCAGAGATTGCAGATTTCAGGTAACTATCACGAGGAATCTTGCCATTTGTCACCGCTGCATTCTCTTAACACATTCTCAGTGGCTTCACATACTTGAACAACGCTTGATGATGGAACGGTAAGGCCACCCCTTGTTTTAACAGCAATCAGCCTGCGTGAGAGCCAGCAAGCAATCTTGACATTTGAGTGTCCTTAACCATCCTAACCACATATCCTGCAATATAGGTTACAACTGACTCCAGGAACACAGAAAGTTTGTTAAATGGTGGAATATCAGCATAATCGTGGTGACTCGTCATTGGCTGCGGAGCTGCAAATCGTAGCGTCTGGCTATGAGCATATCCTGCGTCTTATCTGGGACAGCCCTCTTAGTGATATTTTTGAATGACGCAGCTGTGAGGATGCGTGTTGCGTCCTGGGCTGAACAGTTCCCTTGTTGGCTTTGATATCATGCCGCATCAGAAGACGCTTGTACGCTGCGATAAACTGTCTGGCTGTTGGATTGTTATTGCCACCACATGCTAGACGGACAGCTCCAAAGAACAACTCGATGTGGTCCTGGCTGAGCTTATATGTAAGCAAATACTTTAAAGATGAATTTGGGGCTGGACGTATGTCAGATAGAGGGTTTTAACGCTTACGATACAAGTCAGCATCCCAACAAAATGCTGTTTTAAATCTGTCTTGTCATGAGTTGACCAGAAGTATTAGTCAAGGTCGTGAGATAATTACTTGTCTTTTCCAGAATGGCAAAAAGCTGCCTCGCGAGCAGGATGCATCGGTGCCTTGTAGTTGCGTGCCAAAGGGTTCCTGGAGTTCAACAGATCGAACAGTTGATCAGTGTGCGGATGAAGATGCAAGTTCCCTCACTCCCTTGAAATTCAGGTAGTTTCAACTTCTTCGCGCAGAACTCAATTGCATCCGCGACACTTGAACTCAGCGTTTGAGCAGCCGTATTAACTTTCAATATATCTGTCTTCCATTCGATATGTTTCCGACTAAGTTTGTTTGCCAACCGTAGTCTTCCTGTTTACGCATCATTATACAGTTTTCTATATATTTCCAGGAGATGACCCTCTGAGAATGTCTCTCATCGTCTTCAGTGTGCCGAGGCAATTCCTTGCAAGCTTTAACATATGACACGCGTCGAGGAATGCCAAACGAGCTTGTGAGGATCTGCTGGGTGAGGAACGACGAATTCATATTATCCGGGTTGATACTTTGCACCCAACTCTTTCAACATTGTTCAAATGCGCTGAAGGCCCGTCACAGGTAAGCGAGATGACATTAACTCCAATTTCGTGTAGCTTTAGTAAACACTGAGACACAAGATTGGCCTGTTCTTTACCAGTCAAACCATTGATGAAGAAGTGGGCGACTGGAACTTTCCAATGATCATTCACCGCGACAAACATAATTACTAAAGCGTTTTAGCAAGTGGCGCGATAATCGTCCAGATTACCTGCTCCAATGTCCACATATCCTAGCACCTTGTCACCAGACATCTCTACTGATTCCATCAGTGACATTTCGTCCAACATTAGGGCACATAACGTACTCCTATCTCTTTAAATCTCGCCTCCAATGCGCAAATACTACCTGGTTGAATCCCGGTGATCCGTCTATGGCACTTACCAGTTCGGATCGTTGAAGGACTAGGTAGAGCGAGATCGAATACTCGCGTACATCGTCGTAGGCCTTCGCAGAATAAATTTAGGCGTGAGGGCGAATGACGATCACAGTATCGTATTCTTGCCTGGATTCCTTCGCTCGCTGATTCTTTAATATTCGACTCATAACCGCCAGTGGTACCCCAGAAAATGTCGAATTCAGTATCTCGACACAATTTTCCGAAACCATCCCTTTGTTTTTTAGTTCTTCAACGACAGAGCTTAATTTCTCTACTCTTTCTTCAACTTCGCGTTTTCTGCTGCGTAACTTCAGTTTTTCCTCAGGTTCTCAATGTCTCGGTTGCCGTACCCAGCTTCCGTTCATTTTAATGGGACTCGGATCGGCGCAGTAGTGTGGTCTGCTGAAGTCGACGGCCTTGGTGGTGAATCGGCGCAGCTGTGAATTTTGGCTCTGGGGCCAGGTGTCTGTCAACCGTGTGGTTTCCGATGTATCGTTTCTGTGTAGAAAATAACATAATTAATATCGATCGAAATTTCGAATTAATGGTGAACAGAAAATGATAATTCACGGAAATTTTAGGTAAATTCAATACAGTGCGAACCGCTTGATAGAATCACAATTGGAGCACTCTGATTCAGGATTCCATTTATTTATTGCATATACAGGATTCCATGAAGTTTGAAATTTTGCGCTAAATTTGATTTCCGGGAATTTATTAATTTTATAAACATTTGAATGTGGATGAATTTATAAAATTAATGTGTTAGAATTAATTTTTTGGGCACGAATACAAAACGACCTGCATCGTCTGACACAGTCAGAATCGTACAGAAATTCATAGAAAAATCCTGGCAGCAAAGGAGGTCGTTTTTCGGGTATTCGCACCCAAAATCAATTCTAAAACTTTTATAGATTCAAACAATTTAATATGTGTCAATAAATATTTGTATCAAATAAAAATATATAATATTGTATCAAATAAATATGTATTTTTTTAGTGGAGACCATTGTAAAAATCGTGTATACTAACCTTCTGGAGATGAGGTGGAAATTTGAAGACGCTTGGTATGACGCCTTTTTTAAGCCGTTTCGTCTGGCCGTACTGTCAAAGTCAGAGTTCAGGAAGTGTTCACTACAAAGTAATGTCACACTGGGCATTGGTGTAAAGTGTTCCCTTCTCTGCGCCTGGCACCATTGTCTGCACAACTTTTCATCCTCAGGGAATCTGGAGAAAAAAGATCCGAATGACGTTTCGATTATTGGCATTTGAAGGGATGGAAGGATGGGTACTACAATTGGCGTCAGTGGAGGTAGATTTCTGATATCAAGATAGATACGACCCCTAACCCTAAGGCGCGTAGGAAGCAAAATGATTTTGGGGTAACATCGGGTTAGGTGGACCGCGGAGCCAGGACCCTCGGAATAGGGAGGCCTGTGCCCCAAATGGACAAATATTGTGAGCTACCCGCCCAACTATTTACGCAGCCACGGCGGTCGATGGGGTAAATGAATCTCCGGAAAAAATTGAATTCTAGACGCCTGGAAAACTCATTTCCGGCGTATTCCTGGATAATATCGTTTTTTACATTTTCTTTCAATTATCGACTGTACTTTGCCATCATCTAGATTGTTATACTGGCGTTTAGCGTTTAAATTGTAACTTCTTAAAAGAATACTCTAAAAATAGATTGACGATTGAAAGAGAAAAAAAGCATCAATAATCGCATTCTTACCGATGAAAGGTGCATGTGGAGCTCTTCCCAGACTTATTATGCATCCGAACGCCACGCACTGTGGCATTTTTACGTTTACCGGTTCAAAATACTGGCAAAATAGTTAAAATCTTAATGCATCTACAGGTTTTTTGAATTGCGCGCGACTAGCGAGTGCAACGCAACATGGCCACTGGAGCCATTTCCGGTGACTTCAGTTCTTACTGCTGCGAGTAGATGGCATTGCTGGTCCAGGTTATTATAAGAAGTCCGTGCTCTCGCCCCCCTCTCTCGCCTCCCTTCTCGCCCTCTCTCTCTCTCGCCCTCCCCCCCTCTCTCACCCCCCTCTCTCACCCCCCCTCTCTCCGCCCCTCTCCTCTCCTCTCTCCCCCCTCCTCTCTCCCCCTTCCTCTCTCGCCCCTCTCTCTCGCCCCCCACTCTCAACACCCTCTCTCGCCCCCTCTCTCGCCCCTCCTCTCTCCCCTCTCTTGAATTGTTGACGCCCCCTTCTCTCCCCCTCTCTCGCCCCTCCTCTCTCGCCCTCTCCCCCTCTCTCGCCCCTCTTCGCCCCTCTCTCGCCCCCCTCTCTCGCCTCCCTCTCTCTCCCCCCTCCTCTCCACCCCCCCCTCCTCTTCTCGCCCCCTCTCTCCAAATGTATTCACAAATGTCTACCAAGCACAACAATTAATTCAAACCTTGGGAAAACAGCTGTTTCCCTTGGGAAAATTCAAACCTGGGATTAATTAATAATTTGAACAATTAATTTAAACCTTGAAAAAAAAACAGCTTCAAACCTGGGAAACACTTGGGAAACAGCTGAACGGATGAAGAACGATATCAAACCTTGAAAAGGCACATACTCAGGTCCCAGCATCGATTGTGACGTCATATCAACGAAAGAAGAAGAATTGTGACATCAATGGTGCAAAAAAAAGAAAAAAAAAGAAGAATTGTGACGTCAATAGTGATGTCATAACACTGTCCTGTCATTGGTCGAAATAAATGGCGTAACTTGGGATTGTGACATCTATCAATGAAAAAGAATAATTGTGACGTCAATCGTGCAAAAAAAAGAAAAAAAAGAAGAAGAGAAGAAATTGTGACGTCATAAGTGATGTCATAACACGTGTCCTGTCATTGGTCGATAAATAAATGGCCGTAACTTGGGAACCGCTTGTCCGATTAATATCAACCTTGAAAAGGCACATCTCCGGGTCCCCGGCAATAATTCCTGGCAAGTTTCAATCAGAACGGACCAGTGGTTGTCGAGAAATGGCGGTCCAGAACACACACACACCACACACACACCACACACACACACACCACACACACCCTGGATATAATAGATAGATGGATGCACTACCGTTTTAGCCTCATGAAAAGGGGTACCCTCAAAAATGAGTTTTCGTCATTTGTGCCAAAAGCGATTTCCGTACCCAATCAGAATGGCTTCTAGACGACCCATTCCACTGTCAGACTACACATATTATGGCTTATATGAAACATAATCTCATGCTGGTTCCATGTATGTGTCTAA
>CM068958.1:140070818-140103103 GCA_035128595.1 Eptatretus atami
AAGGTAGGAACAACAAAAAGAGAGCAAGTTTAAGAAACGTCTGCATATGAAGCACCAACAGCTCTGCAACAAAAATCATGATTTTTTTTTTCGAAAAGGAAGGAGCAAGGCATCAAGCAGCAGAGATTGGAGACTCCGAATAACAATGCAATCTACGCTGTGAAACAAGCAACATTAACTTCTTACCTCATGGCTTGGAGATTTGCAAAAACAGCAAGCACCCCACATGATTGGAGAAGATCTCGTAAAACTGGCCACTCTGAACATGGTGAGAACTCTCTGCGGGGATGACATGGCCAAAAAAACTTCAGGTGTTGCCTTTGTTGAATGATACGATTCGCTTGCGCATCAACGATATGTTGCTTCATATTGTTGCGAATTCGCGCCCGCCGGCGTGCGAACGGCCACGTGACTCGAATCGCGCAACGTCACCCACCGGACGGACAATTCTGTCGTGACCCTCTCGACTAACGCCGGGAGCCAGTCATGGGTGGGCCTTTCGGCCTCAACCACGATCGTGCAATCGGCCACCGCCGCGTGGGATAGGGTTGTTCGCCAAACTCGACCTACTAAGTACCCACGCGGATGGTAAACCGGGCCGATCGCACCTCGCCGCAGGTCGACTTCGGACACGAACCGCTTAAGCGGTCCGTTCCGTGCTATCGGGATAACCGAGCGGTGTTATCGTCGGCCTCGACGGTTCCATTAATTATCGGGCGTATCACGCCACTCTCGAACCTTTACGTGAAGCAAGATGGAGACCCAACAAAGGAAAGGACGCAGCGAAACGGGGAACAATTCAACACAAGCACTTTATTTACCCGACACACGGAGAGCACACATATAACACAGAATGCACATATATCAATGAAACCAAAGCAACAACGACGCAGCTCTACAACCGACTACGCGCACACACGGCAACCTTAACAGTTTCTCTTTATAAGACACGGCGCACACACACGCATTCACACAAAAGCAAAGGAAAGACCCCTCAAAGGCAAGGGAGTCAGACTGGGCCCGTGGGCCTAATGCGCGTGGAACCTGGATGAGCGGCCAGGTCCACGAGACCGAAGGGTCCTACCCGCGCCCTCGTGGCGCGATGGCGGCAAGCCGCAATGTCAGTGTAGCTGCGCCTGGTTTTCGTGCCCCTGGCGTGGTCGGCGAGCTCTCTCCGGCGCTCCCCGTCTGCCTTTCCGTCGGCTTCGAGCTCCGTCCCCCGACTCGACTGCCCTGCCGACACTGCAGACTTGACTTCGTCTCCCGACCTCCGCCGCTGCCACTCCACTGCTCCCACTTGGTTCTCTGCGACGTACTGTACAACTTGACTCTCCTGACGTACTGCACCGCTTCCACTTGACTTCCTCCGACGTACTGCACCGCTTCCACTTGACTTCCTCTTCTCTTTCCGCGCCCCGAGCTCGCGCCTATATAGCCGGGGGAGGGGCGTATATGTAAATTTCTGGATCACAGCGGGTTCGGAGTCGGGGCTATACTACCTGATGCTCGGTCATTGATGGATGAAAGGGGGCGTGAAGCCTTCCTGATCCGCTTTTCGGGGAGAAGGAACGCATTCACAGCAGCGGTTCGGAGGCGGGGCTACACTACCGATGCTCGGTCATTGGATGGATGAAAAGGGGGCGTGAAGCATTCCTGATCTGATTCTTGAGGCGAAAGGAACGCATTCACAGCCATGGCACGACGTGTGGTAGAAGGCGGAGGTGGTGGAGTTTGGTTGTTGGCGGGCGTCGTTTGAGAATGGCGGTGAAGCGGTTTGTGGGGTGGAGTTGTGGCGGTAAAGAGGTGAAGGTGGTGGTGTTTGAGTTGTTGGCGGGCGTCGTTTGAGAATGGCGGTGAAGCGATGTTCGCGGATGGAGTTGTGGAGGTAAAGAGGCGAAGGTGGCGGTGTTTGAGTTGTTGGGGATTATTGGTCCAAAATAACGATAGAGAAAGAAAAAGGGCTAACTCAAAGGATCACAGCCCTGTGAACACGGAAATTCCTCTAAACAACGGGTTTGGGGCTAACTATACATGTACTTCAGAATAACCTCACCTCGGGACCTGAATGGTGGTTGCGACATTTCCACAGCCGTAACAATATCAAGGAACAAGTGATTGTAGCTATTAAAAAAAAATAAACATAGGGGCAATACCCTAGGCACTCACCTTGTTGTGGCTTTATGAGGCATGGATGACCCAAAAAATTTGTAATGGAGAAGAAAATAAATACTTATGGATATTTTTTTTTAATGCCCTGAACAAACATTTGTACATCACGGGTGATGACAGTGGTGGTCAAGTTTCATCGGAATTGTGTGTGTAGTTTCTGAAAAGAAAGCAACTACCTCTTTTGAGGAGCAACCCCCTCCCTGTTGACCGCCTCAGACTCAGACTTTTTTAATTTGTGTGAACAGGCTTTGGTACATCATGGGTGATGAAGGTTGTGGTCACGTTTCCTCGAAATTGTGTGTGTAGTTTCAGAGACAAAAGGAAATATCTTTTGGAGGGAACGCCCCCCCTCCCACATACACCTCCTTAGACCCCAACTTTTCTAATGTCATGAACAAATTTGGTAACATCACGGGTGATGAAGGTTGTGGTCAAGTTTCATCATAATTGCATGTGTAGTTTCTGAGAAGAAAGCGAATACCTATTTTGGGGGCCAACCCCCGTAGACCCCCAGTAGGGCCCAATCTTTTTAATGCCATCAACAAACTTTGGTACGTACATGATGTGAATGTTGTGGTGAAGTTTCATCAAAATCGTACGTGCAGTTTCAGAGAATAAGTTGCGAGTATTTGTGGAAGGACAGACCGATGGACGGATGATGCGCCATTCCATAAGATCCCAGAACTACGTTCCAGGTGAGCAAATAAGCGGCCAGCACAGTCTACAGTTTGATAAAACAACTGATGTTCATGACAACACCCAGGTATTTGTGTACGTGAAATATCGAGGCTTGATGGATATGAAAGAGTTACCTTTTTCGCCTTCCAGCAACAAGTACGAGAGGCTGTGACATTTTTGCAATGGTGGATCGCTTCCTGAATGAAGAAGGGCTGACTTGGGCACAGTGCTTCAGCATCTGTAGTAATGGGGCATCAGCCATGCTTCGGGCAGGGCAAGGTTTCACAGCTCATGTGAAAGAAGTGAATTCGTACGTGATCATCATTCATTGTCTCCTTTATCATGAGAACCTTTCTTCACAAAGGATGAATTCCACGTAAAGCTGGACAAGAGATGCAAAAAATAATTTCCGTTCTGACGACAGCAGAATTAGTTTTTCATTTCAATAAAATACCAAAAGAGAGAACGAACGCCCTTTTCGTTCGTTTTCAACTTTTATTGCATTTTTTGCAATGAACAATATGTTGAGCCTGTATTCGAAGATTGGATATTTTGGATATTTTGTGATTCGTCACGACAGTTTACCGGCCGTGAAAATTGGATGAGACTACTTTCGAGCAGAAAGCGGGTGAAATTCATTAGTTCATCAGTTGAGCTTTTGCGATATGTATCGCGCAGTTGCAAGAATTCGGCATACGATCAGAGTTTTCGTAATAAGTCTGAGTCTTCATGTCCTTGGTGCTTCCAGTCTTGCTCTCCGGATGTGAGACTTGGACTCTGACCAGGGATCTGAGATGGAGACTTAATTCCTTTGGTACCAGGTCTCTTCGGGGAATCCTTGGCTATCGCTGGTCAGACTTTGTGTCCAAGGATAGGTTTCTGAGAGACTCAAATGAGATTTGTTACTTACATACTCCATGAGAGTGAGCTGCGACTGTGTGGACATGTGGCTCGTTTTCCTGATGCTGATCCTGCTCACCAGATTCTCTCAGCGAGGGAGTCTCGTGAGTGGAGGAGGCCAATGGGCCGACCACGTGCCTCCTGGTTGCAACAGGTTGATCAGCACCTCAAGAAGGTGAGGATGGACCAGGCATCTGCCTGGGGGATGGCCAGACGGAGGCCCTTGGAGCACCGGTGGAAAGTGGACGCAGCGACGTGCTGCTCCAGTGCATGCAAACATACGTGTCAGTGTCAGTGTCAGTGTCAGTGTCTGTGTCTGTGTCTGTGTCTCTCTTCTTTTGTTCTGTTTCAACCTCATCCGTTCAGTGTTTTTGCTCTTCCTTAAACTTTGAATCTGTATATGCAAGACTATTGGTTTAGTCTCACTATTATGGTTTGTAGAATTGTTTTGGGCAATTGTTTTTTTGGGGAGGGGAGGAAGGAAGGAGGTGAGTTGTTGTAAAAGGCCCAAGAAAGTCTCTTGTCAAAATAAATTATGACCAAGTCGATTTGAGGTTCAGAGGCAACTGGGGTTCGGGTTTGACAAAAATAAATTTACATTTACTGAAAGAAATCTGAATTAACTTGAATACAATTAAATAATTACAAATCGAGGTGGCTTGATGTGGTTCCAGGACAGTATTGCTGAACGGTCCTCAGCATTTGTAGTTGAATCTTCTCGAAATCCAAGATAGCATTTCACCATAATGAACACCCAGGGAGGGGTGAGGGGTGTTCTGTCTGCCCGAGCTGTCACTCTTCACTTCGTGGTTGACTTCTAATGTCCATGACAGTTACCAACTTGCTCTTTTGTCGACGATAGTGCTGCATACATCCCTTAAAAACGAATGGTTTTTAAAAATGACATTAAAGGTTGAAGTCAAGACTACTCCCCCTCCCCTCCACCCATCTGTGAGCCCAGCTAACCTCCTTCATCCTTCCTCATCCGAAGCCCAAAATACCCATGCGTACAATTTTCGGAAACCAGGATGGGTGGGGGCCAAAAAGACCCCTTTGCTTTGCGTCTGAACGGAAACAACGCAGCCTTGAAGCACATCTATCTGCTTTGTCTGCACAGCTTAGTGTCTCAACTACCAATTTGAGTGTAGTAATTTGCTTCCTCAGATGAGCCTTCATTTGTCGAGATAAATATGCAGCTTTCTAGCCATGTCCATTGAAATAAACAATTAATGAATAAAAACATTTCAAAAAAATGCAAAGGGATGTTGGGATGTGATGCCAAAAAGTTTGTAAACAAGGTAGAGATGGTCATGAGAAATTATGGTGTGAAACTGGTCGACAGGATGGCCCAGATCAAGGTATGCATACTCACCCCTAAGCTGTCTAGCCTGGGTTTGAATCCTGACACAGCTATAAACTGTCATCCTGGTGTTTCACAGGCAGGGTGATTCATCAATTTGTGTGTGCCGTCTCTTGGATGGACAATAAACTGGGCGTCCCGTCTGGTGGCATTAGTTGGGGGATGTTAAAGATCCCTTTGTGTCCTTCTGCAAAGAGTAGGTGAGCTATCACCGGCACCTTGAACAAATTCCAAATTCCTGCTCTCACCTACAAAGGGCGTTGTTGCATCATCCACAGAGCATGCCCTCTGCAGCCAATGATACTACCCTGCAGCCTTGTGCTGCATAAGAAATTTTAAAAAAGAATAAGATCATGTGAAACCATACATCCATCTTTCTTTGAATAATGGTTGTCCCTGGCTTAAGATCTTCGGATCTTGAGATCAAGCCCCTGTTGTTTGTTGAATTAACACCAGGTGTGTTGACTTAACCCGTCATCCTTCCGAGGTCGGCAAAATATTTTGTCAATATTCAAAAGGTTGAAATATCTTGTCATTAACAGTGCTGGTTGAACACGAACAGAGAAACACAATGGACATGACTTATGAAGATTGAACAGTAGACGGACTTGAAAATGGTTTTCTGTTGCAGGACTGTCTGCACCTGTAGGTCAAATTACACCGTTAACCGCAACCACAGGTAGGTGTGTTGGCCCCATGGGTCTGCCCCCAACAGGCTGATGGGCAAGCAGCGTTGGCCCGACCTCCCCTTTTTGACCCTTCATTGCCCTACGCGTTGGTACTCGTACTCAGCCGTGGGTACTTAATTGTGGAATCCTTTGAAATTGTGAAAAATTCGAGTCATCAAGGACCTTCCCACTGTAAAATGCTGTAGATTTGTGTTTAATCCAAGCAATGAGGTTGAACCAACTTTTGAATTTAATAGGCTGTCTTGACAGCAGAAGAATACGTAAAAGAAGAACGTGAAGCAAATGAAGGATAACGACAAATGGGCTCTTTTGGGTCTGTCAGTTTTAGAGCTCGACGATGATGTCCAAGAGCTTCATGAGAATTGTTGCATGTGAAACCCTCCACTGACTACTGGAAGGTACTTGATAGGTTTATAAGTTTATCACTTTTAACTCCCCAAAAATTATGAGTTTTTGCAGAAAACTTGTTTATTTTTGAGGAGGGTAAAATGGGGTCCAAGAGATCTGACCCCTTATAGTTCAAGGGAATCATTGCATTTTGTTATTATTACTACCGAAGGTGGATGGAGGTTATGTTTTCACCGCTGTCTGTTTGTAACTTGCGAAAATCGAAGATTTTGAAGTATATTGGTTGGTGTTGTGCGTTATACTGTTTGTTTGTTTGTTTGTATGTCCAATCAGCTACAGGACACAATTTGAAACCAATCTTTTAAGAAACTTCACCAAATGGTAGAGTTCGTTATAAGCAAGAAGCCTTTTGTTTGAGGTCAAAAGGTCAACATAGGCCAAAGAGCAACAACTTTGTCAAATTTCTAAAATCCTCAATTCTTATCTGATTGACTAGAAATATGAACAGGATTTGCAAATCAGGTCAAGGAATTCAACCCACCAATTATTTTCGAGGTCAACATAGACCAAAACGTCAACATCGACCGAATTTCTAAAAGTCAATTTTCATCCGATTGACTTGAAATTTGAAGAGGATTTGCATTTTTTTGGTCATTGATTTCAATCACCAATTATATTTAAGGTCAAATTTGTTTTATGGATTTCGCAAGTATCATGTATGTATGACATCTTTCTTGTTTATTTGTCTGTTTTTGAACAGGATATCTCAAAAAGTTGTGGACGGATTCGGACGAAGCTTGGTGGACAGGTTGGGCATGTAACAGACTAATTGATTAGATTTTGGTGAAGATCTCAGGATCTGGATCCGATAAGTTTTTGAAGTGATTCTTCACCAATGAGTGGTGGGGTTAAAACGATATATAGCATGATATCTCAAAAATTATGAACAAGATTCAGATGAAACTTGGTGGATGAGTTGGTTAGGTGACAGGAACAAGCTGATTAAATTTTGTTTAAGGTCAGAATCCATATCCGGCCTCTCAGTGGGATACAAAATGTAGACTAATCAGCCTGACAGAGGTACTGAGTGCCCTTCAAATTAGTAAATTCGTTATAATATATCAAACTTAAACATACAACTTAATTCAATGAAAATATGCTCATAATCCCAGTTAAAACACATTCATGAGCATATATAAATATTTTTATCTTCCATGCAGACCAGAAGATCTCCAGGACCATGATGGTGATGGGAATGGTGATGGTATGATGTGGTGGTGATGATGTGGTGGATGATGGTGGTGTGATGATTTGGTGGTGGTGGTGGTGATGATATGATATCGATGATGATATGATTCTCAAAAGTTAAACATTTATGAAAGATCCCACAGATTTTTTGGTCTCCACTAGTTTTTTCTATTTCCTGTTATGAATCTGGAGTTGATGAAAGATGATGTATAATCACAAGGCTCTCAGGGACTGGTATGCCAAAACACACGAACAGACTTATCGGTGGTGTAATGGAAAGAGTGTCCGTCTGAGTCTGGAAGGTCGTCGGTGGTTCAAATCCTGGATGAATCTTACAAAATGGAATGTGCTGCTTCCTTGTTTGATGCTCAGCATTTGACAAGGATAGAGCATGGACAAACAAACAACCATAGTGCATGTTTTGATGGGCCTAATGACCTACCTCCTCCTGTGTCAAAGTTCCTGTAAGGGAAATCTTCCTCCCTGCCACCATTGTCATGGGTCAGTAAAAGGAGAGATCTCTCAAAATTTAACAACGATCTCTTGGGCCAGTTCAAACCAGAACTTTAAAAACTTCAGTCTGGGACACTTTCTGCCTCAAAGCGTCATCAGTAATACAAAAAAAAGCTTTCAAATGCAGAGGTTTTTGGCTCATCATAAGAGAGAAGAGAAAAGAAGCAAAGACATGCGCATGGAGTATGAGAACAGAGGAAGTCTCAAAATCCATCCATAAATGTTGCATTCGGCCTGCTGCAAATGGTGGAGATGGAAGTGCGGTGTTTCTCAAGCTTGAAAAACTTTTTTAATTTGTACTTTTTATTCCTAAAGATTGCATTTATTCACATTCCAAAAGCTTGGGCTAAACATCTGTGTGCAATTCATATGATGAAGCCATGAGACAAGACAAAACAAACAAACAAAAAAAATCATATTATATATATATATAATATATATTATATAATATATATATATATATATACAGTGGGGAGAACAAGTATTTGATACACTGCCGATTTTGCAGTTTTCCCACTTTCAAAGCACGTAGAGGTCTGTAATTTTTATCATATAGGTACACTTCAACTGTGAAAGACGGAATCTAAAACAAAATCCTGAAAATCACATTGTATGATTTTTAAATAATTAATTTGCATTTTATTGCATGAAATAAGTATTTGATACATCAGAAAACAGAACTTCATATTGGTACAGAAACCTTTGTTTGCAATTACAGAGATCAGACATTTCCTGTAGTTCTTAACCAGGTTTGCACAGACTGCAGCAGGGATTTTGGCCCACTCCTCCATACAGATCTTCTCCAGATCTTTCAGGTTTCGGGCTGTCGCTGGGCAACACAGACTTTCAGCTCCTCCAAAGATTTTCTATTGGGTTAAGGTCTGGAGAGTGGCTAGGCCCACTCCGGACCTTGAGATGCTTCTTACGGAGCCTCCTTAGTTGCCCTGGCTGTGTGTTTCGGGTCGTTGTCATGCTGGAAGACCCAGCCACCCCCCATCTTCAATGCTCTTGTTGAGGGAAGGAGGTTGTTGGCCAAGATCTCGCGATACATGGCCCCATCCATCTCCCCTCAATACGGTGCAGTCGTCCTGTCCCCTTTGCAGAAAAGCATCCCAAAGATGATGTTTCCACCTCCATGCTTCACGGTTGGGATGGTGTTCTTGGGTTCTACTCATCCTTCTTCTTCCTCCAAACACGGCGAGTGGAGTTTAAACAAAAAGCTCTATTTGTGGTCTCATCAGACCACATGACCTTCTCCCATTCCTCTCTGGATCATCCAGATGGTCATTGGCAAACTTCAGACGGGCCTGGACATGCGCTGGCTTGAGCAGAGAGACCTTGCGTGCGCTGCAGGATTTTAATCCATGACGGCGTAGTGTGTTACTTATGGTTTTCTTTGATACTGTGGTCCCAGCTCTCTTCAGGTCATTGACCAGGTCCTGCCGTGTAGTTCTGGGCTGATCCCTCACCTTTCTCATGATCATTGAGGCTCCACGAGGTGAGATCTTGCATGGAGCCCCAGACCGAGGGAGATTGACTGTTATCTTGACTTCTTCCATTTTCTAATAATTGCGCCAACAGTTGTTGCCTTCTCACCAAGCTGCTTGCCTATTGTCCTGTAGCCCATCCAGCCTTGTGCAAGTCTAACAATTTTGTCCTGATGTCCTTAGACAGCTCTCTGGTCTTGCCCATTGTGGAGAGGTTGGAGTCTGATTGATTGAGTGTGGACAGCTGTCTTTTATGCAGATAACGAGTTCAAACAGGTGCAGTTAATACAGGTAATGAGTGGAGAATGGGAGGGCTTCTTAAAGACAAAACTAACAGGTCTGTGAGAGCCGGAATTCTTACTGGTTGGTAGGTGATCAAATACTTATTTCATGCAATAAAATGCAATTAATTATTTAAAAATCATACAATGTGATTTTCAGGATTTTTGTTTTAGATTCCGTCTTTCACAGTTGAAGTGTACCTAGATAAAAAATTACAGACCTCTACGTGCTTTGTAAGTGGGAAAACCTGCAAAATCGGCAGTGTATCAAATACTTGTTCTCCCACTGTATATATATATATGAGCAAATACAAGCCGTCGCTTCGCTGATGGGGGTATTAAGGGAGGAGGGAGGAGGGAGGGGAGGGAGAGAGAGGAGGGAGGGGAGGCAGAAGGATGGCAGGAAAGGGGGGGAGCAGAGGATGGCAGGAAAGGAGGGGGAGGGGGACTAAACAATGCAGAAATCAAGAAAATGACCAAATACCAATACCTCAAGAATGAAGTGAAAAGATCCTGGAAATGAAGAATGTCAAAGTTTAACCATTGATAGTTGGAGCTCCAGGAATGATGATGAAAAACCTCACAGATATATTAAAAATCATCCCTGGGAATATTATTACAAACAAACTACAATTGGAAGCTGTCTGGGGGCTCAGCAACGATCATGAAGAGAGTCCTCGGCACAAAACCTTTACAAACAGAAAACTTTCCAGCTTGGTCCAAGAATCGTGACCCCTTGCCAAAATGAAGGTGGATACTTTGAGCCTGCCCTGACTCCATTCCACATTCTGAAACCACACATGTAGATACAATCAACGACACACACACACACACACACACACACACACACACCTCTTTTAGTGTAGATATATAATTTGGCCCATCTCAGCTGTAGCAATTACAACTACATGTCCCATTCATTAAACTTATAAACCACTTGTACAGGGGTTCTGAGTTTACTTATCAAATTGAGCTTCTCTGTTGTAATCACTCTATTTTTAAATGTTGGAAGCATAATTACCTCCACCACCGAAGGTGAAGGAGGTTATGTTTTCATCCCTTTCTGTTTGTCTGTTTGTTTGTTTGTGTGCAGGATATCTCAAAAAATCGTGGACGGATCGGATGAAACTTGGTGGACAGGTTGGGTGTGTGGCAAGGACGAATTGATTCGATGTTGGTGAAGATCCAAATCCGGATCTGGATACGAGAATTATTTAATTTCTGTAAAATGATTCTTCACCATTGAGAGATATGGCCAAAAACGATACATAGCATGATATTTAAAAAATATATTGGGCCTGATATGTTCTCCTGGATCAGGCATTACGTGGCAGAGGTATGCGCTCTACCGAGTGTCCTTCCAGTTACATTGTGTGCTCGCTCGTATGGAGACAGGCGAAGATTTCTACATTTTGAAATAACAGAGTTAGAAGAGAAGTGTGCATACAAACAACGATGAAATAGCTTAACCGGTAAAAATGAAGCACAAACGATTAAAAATAACTACTCAACCATAAAAGAAGGAAAGCACGTGAAATAAGTGTGTTCCAAAATGAACACAGATGGTGAAATGTTTTCAACCCATGCATTTTTGGGGTTATATATAATTTTTGCTTTTGCCATCTGATAGTAGCGAGCACCGCAACTCACAAGTGAGATTCAGTTTTTAGATAATACTATAATCGTGTATTTGTTCTGGAATCGTTTGTTGCAGTGCATTAGACATCAAATAAAGATATTAGCTCTTGCTCACCATCGGCATTTGGTGACTTTGTAGCTTTTTACGGTCTGAATTCTGGTCATGCTCCTCCTGCTCTGTCATCTCTCCACCCAGCTCCTGTCTTTAGAGGTTGCAGACATTCCACCGGAAACCGTCTCCTTGTTGCCGTCCTCAACTCCAAACTCAACACTCACCTCCATTAATTTAATTCCCCTTCTTTTCTTGCCTGTGGAGCTGTCTTTCTGCGAGTGCATTGTCTTGAATTCTCCCTACAGGGTTTCAAGTGCTTATAGTCTCTACCATTTCCACTGCTGAACACCCACTGAGATCATGTTCTCACCCTGCTCCTATAAATTCCTCTTGTGCTGTGGTCCATCCTTTTGGTGTCATCACACTCTTTTATCCTTTATTCTATTTTGTATGTTTATTTGTTCTACTGTTCCAGAACACATACCTCCAACCAGGCTGAACAGTTTATGTTTTGTATCCCACCGATAGACCGGATCTGCATCCGGACCTTAACAGATGTAAAAATCGACAAGATAATAAAAGAATAAGAGTTCTGGAAAGTGCTTCTTACAATGGTATTATCTTTTCATCTCGGTTGCAGCCGACTCGTGTTCAATCGTGGACACCAGGATTTAAGGTTAAAACAAAAAAAAATTTGAAGCTTATTGCAGAGTATAAAGATTGTGTTTTTGTGGAACACTTTCAGGAGAATAGGAAATCCAAGTACACGTGGACAAGTGAAACAGAAGCGTTAAATACGTCAAAATAGATCACAAAGAGAAATCCATGTCATTGGATATTAAAATGTTGGTGTACCAACACCTCATAAAGTAAATGAGAAGCCAATTATGAATTAAGTACGTTAAATGTTGGAAATTACTCCTCTTCCTTCTGCGCTCTCCTATCTCTGCCCTCCCCAAGCCACCCCAGCTCACACCTCAGGTCACAATAGAAACCCTCACCTCTTCTACACAGGCTGATTGTTTCACATTCTGTTTGTCTCTAGACTTCTTGAAGAAGTCCTTTCATTCAATCTTCTGGGTCTCACTGTATGTCATGATCTTTCCTGGGAAAGCCACATTTCCAACCTGGCCTTCAAAAGCTCAGTCGCCGAACTGGCATCCTTCGTCGTGCAAAGTCTTCCTCGGCCCACCTGAGCTCCTGACCACATACAAAGCTTTGTCTGCAGCCTGATGGAGTACTGCTCTCCCCTCTGGGCTGGTGCTCCCGACTCTCACTTTCTTGGATTCACGCTGTGGAAACCAAGGCATTTCGGATCAGTGGTATCTTCCGCAATGAGGCTGAGTCTTTGGGCCTCTCACTCTCTCACCGCAGCAGGTCGGTGGTTTCTTTCGTCTGTTACCATCTCCTCTCCGGCCTCGCCCCCCTTGCTCTGTCTGTGATTACCCACCCCCCCCCCCCCCCCCCCCCCCACCCCCCCCCGGCCATATTTCCGCAGATGCTCAACATCCGCTTGCAACCCCTTCTGGTAACACTACAAATCACGAATCACTGCTCGCCTTCACTCTTTCATCCCTCTTTTTTCCCCACCTAGGAACAAACTCCACACTCTCTTCAATCCCACTCTTCCCTCCAGGTCTTCAAACGGCAGTTCACCACCATCTCTTATCGTCCCCCATCCAAAACCTCGATCTCTCGACCCCCGTTAATCACCCCCAAACCCACCTCCTTCATATTTCCTGCTTTCCTTCCTGAAAGTCCTGTAGTGTCCATCTTGTTTACCCTGTGTACCCCCATCCCTCCTTCCCTTCCACAGATCTCCTCCTGTCTCATGCCCCACTGTTTGTCCTTCCCTCTCCTGCCCCCTTGTTGTACGCTCTGTGTTCTCTCTTATACAAGCCTCACATTGAATATTATATATATAATTGTAATTAGATATTGTGTTTTCCCTTGTGAATGTCCAACATCACCTCCCACCGATTAGTACTGTTTGAACTTGGTGCCATTTCTCAATGAGCTCCTCTGTTCCTCCATGAGCCTAGACCCTTGTTTTAAAAAAAGAAAATCCACCCCTTCCCTACCCCACACCTTTCACATTATGCCACATACTGTACATCCTTTTCCCATCTCCATACTCCTATTCCATCCAACCTACTTTCCTTCCTTTCTTCACTTCGCCCATACTCCGTTGACATCCTTGCTTCCCCTTTCCTATATTTCCTCTTCATTTTTGTACTTCATTAATTTAACTCTGCCCCACCCCACATGCATACTAATTATATAGATTCCAACCAACCAAACGAAGTGCATTTAGAAAGTGCGGCCAACTTTGCGATAACCTTCGTGCTTCTCTTTCAAAGCAAGATATGCTGCTAATGGTTAAGGCCTTTGCTTTTGATGGAATATATGAATAACCTATGTTTTGGTCAATTGTGTGGCTGTTTGTATTATGGGGTCGCTGAAAACAAAGGGTATTCGTGTAGTCATATTGGCACAGGTAAGATTGGCCAAAGTGCCTTTTCCTGTATCTGAGTTTCCTTGTTTTTCCTTGTCTTAAACCTGGAGCATCAGCCAACAACAGTTATTCTGTACAAGTTGATGAGAATTCGTTTCAAGGCCTTATGTGTCATGAGCACCTGACGTTTGTTGAATAATGACTTGCTGAGGTGCAGAATATACACAGAAAACACTGAATTCGCATCTTGTTTCGAGACTAACCTCATGGAAATCTTCCCCGAAGGCTGATCATCGATGAGCCACGTCCTGTTGCTGATGCTTGTGGCTGGCTCTTCAAAGGCAAGCATATTTTTGATAGTTAACGCAATTCATGTATTGCAGCAACACCGATTGATCGCCATAGCTGCGTTTGCTTATTGTTGTTTCTGAGATGAAGAAGCAGCTTCCTTTGTTTGAAATCTCACCTGTAAGGATGTGTGGCCAATTTGTGACAACTCGATATTCCTGTTGATTACCTGTTTAAGATATGGATGAAGTTGTGATTTAGTGCGTGTTATTTTTTTTTCTTTCCACGACTGGAACCATCTGAGTGTTTCCCCAAAAGTTAGTCTTCGCATAGAGAAATTGAATTCCTGTCCTTTGATGCTGGATTTCCTCATTTCCCATCTCTGTTTTGTTTTGCTCAAAAAACACCCACTCACCTCCGCCTCCCCCGGCCCGCTTCATCCACCAAACAACCCGACATACTCCTAATCCCTTCTTCTTTGCTCCCATCGTGGTCTCTCCTTTACTGTTTCTTCAAAACCAAGGACGGTCCACTTATGTCTCATAATAAATGGATCACTGTGCACTTTGCTACACCGACCCACATAATAAAACTATTTTGAAAATTTCAATATTTGAGTGACTGAAAAATGTAAAAATTAACTTTATAATACAGTACAGGATATTAAATATGCTTCGACCACCACAAAATCAGCCAAGCCTAAAGTCCACTCACATCCACCAAGTCCCACCCCATCCCACCCCCATTTCCTCAAGGGACTATCTGAGAATTGTGCCCATGGCAATTTGTGTCGAGATTTCGAGGCGTTCACGTCCTCTCTCTCCATCCGCTCTGAAGCCATTCCTCCGCTTGCCTTTGTCCTTTTCGTCCCCTCCCCTCAGACATCCCAGCTAAAACCTTCCCCTTACAATCCACACTGCCTTCCCTCCACTCTCAGTCTATATCACCTCGAAGCAATTGCACACGAGTAACCCGGTGCTGAAGAAATTATGGAAAACTTTTAAAGTAACTGTCATGGAAAAAGTTTTAAAGAAGTTTTAGACCTTCCACATTGGATCCTTCTACTGCCACCGAAAGACACTTGCGTTTGTGGATTTATAGTTTACCAACCTTCTGTACACCCCATTTTGGAAAAAAAAAAACAGAACGACGCAAGTCTTTCTTCAGCTGATTGAAGGCAGACTTGAGAGATCGACCCTTTGGTCTTGAGGGTCTCCGCTATGAGAGTCTCCACCTTGTTATGGCTCACCAGCTTCCTCTTCTCCATGACGGTCTCAAGTAAGATTAATTAGTGCATGCAGGTTTCAGTGTTTATATTTATATTTTTCTATTTCAAAGCTAAAGGTTGCCAGAAATGTCTTCAATCCTTAATGTTCGTCCCGTTTGCCACGTTTGTAAAAGGTCTCAATTTCGAATTTTATTTGAATCACTTTTACATTCGGTTTCGGTTTGGTCATGTTCATTTTAATTAAGCCACAGCTGAGTAAAACATTGGAGTAAATTATTACTTGTATACATTGTAAACTGTGAGATTTACAGGTGTGTTTAATTCCAAACCTGTACCTTGTACCCTTCAACGTAAAAGCCAAAACTACTCAAGCTGAGTCGGTAATACCAAAGGTGCCCGACTTACGATGCTGTTCTTGCATTTAATAGGTTGTTACCCTGCACGCAACGTGTGAACGTGGGTTAAGCAATAGGGCACTTTCAAAATGACGTACCAATGCCAACGAGGCCTTCTGTGCTGTGCAGATGCACATTTTCAGTGACTCGGTTCTGAGAGCACGGACCCGTTTAACCTGCCATTGCCAACGTGAAATCTGTCAGTGAAATAGTCTTTTCAACATAATTTTCAGCATTTAAACGAGTGTAAATTTCGAAATGGTTAACTGTAATTGTTGTGTTCCGGCATGCAAATCGGACTCGTGGAAATGTAGGAAATACAAGTAATATCGGTGGATGTGAAGTGTCGAGTGTCCACAATTTCTTATTAACTAGACGACCTGTGAACCCGTTGGGTTCCCGTTGTGACAGCGGTTGATGAAAAAATCATTTCAAAAATAAATAAAAATAAAAAAGATAGCTCCAGCGAACTATACCGCTGAGGTTGTTTGCATTGATCAAATACTCCCGAAGAGTACTTGACTGAATCGGGAATTGATTTTTAATAATTTTTTCGTTGCCCGATTTGAACGAACTTGATACTGCACACCGCAGGAGAATTGGGAGTAAAGCGCCAGTCACACCTTGACGTTTTAGCCAACGTATGCCGATTTTTGAAAATTTGTCTAAAACGCTGGCACACGTTGAATACGTTATGGGTAAGTTTTGATAACATTGAGAGCACGCTGGAAAACACTGCCATACGTCGTTGCACGCTGGCTTTAAACGTTGTACTTTTCGGTTGTCCTCAAATTTTTGCATGCTTGAAATTTCACGACGTAGCCGGCGTATGACTCACACGTTCCACTACACTGGCCATAGTTGTAGGCACGTTATGCGATCGTTGACAGACGTCAACACATGTTACTTGTAAGTTAACAATAGTTGAGACACGCCGAGGTAATGTTTAGCGTACCCGAAACTTATTCCTAGCCTATGAGTAACGTGTTGTAGGCACGTTACGCGATCGTTGACACACGTCGACACACGTTACTTTTAAGTTACTCATAGGCTGAAAGACGTCGGCATAATCTTAGCGTGCCTGAAACTTATTTATAACCTATCAGTGACATGTTGCTAACACGCTACGCGACGTTGACACACTTCGACACTCCTTGCTTGAAAGTTACTTATACATCGAATCACGCCGAGTTATTGTTTAGGGCAAAAGAGGCTTTTATCTAACCTATGAGTGACGTGCTTTGCACCTGTGTGTAACGCACCTCCGCCGCATACTGGCGTATTGTAGACGTATTTGACGTTTACGGACGAGTACAGAACTTAACGAACGAGTTCCCAACCTACAGATACCAGATAATGATGAATGGCAGCGATTAGGGGAATTGGTAAATAAAAGGGGTTTCACAGGAGGAACCCGTCAGTGTTGCAGACTACATAGCGAGTACATGTCCATGACATTACGAGAGATGGAGTATCCGGCAACGATGACACATCACATATCTACCTGTCCTCCAACAACGCATACCCTCATGATTTGGCACTGCACCAGTTGCGTGCCAATAGAACCGAGAGAAGAAGCAGTGAACGGAGGAGAAGGTACTGGGTGACACCATGGATCGGGATTGATTTGCGTAGATTTGCACCGATAAGATTTGCACCGATAAGACACCAGTTGATTTGCACCGATAAGAACACGTTAAGTGTAAACAATTGCGATTGTTTGGCGCAAGCGTCTATTTTCAATAGTGGAGTTTGAGCGATTTAGCACGTTGAATAGAAACGCTTCAAATTTCCGAGCGCCAGCGTCAAAAAACAAAGGCGAGTGACAGCAATTTAAATCGTTCATTGTAAACAATTAAAGTGTGAGTGGCACCGTTTAAAAGTCGTTGAGTGTAAAAAATCCAATTGTTGAGCGCAAGCGCTACTTTCAATAGTGGAGTTGCAGCCATTAAATCTTTGAGTGGCAGCCTATGAATAGCAAACTCCACGTCACCGGCAAAGATAAACTGCCGCACGATATGGATAAGTTAGGCTATCGTTGGGCATAGGTTGTGAACGCCGGCTACACGATAATTATTCGTTGGATATACCGTATCTATAAGGTCGAAGCGCTCTATGTACATTATTAGTACTTGAGCATTTGTCCAACTCGTTATAATACACGTAAAACGTAAAAAAAGCCATAGCTCATTGTTGAAAAAAACCCCAAAAAAAATAGCCGCGAAGAACTTCGAACAATGGTGCAAAGATGTCTCCTATCCGTGCACACGCGGACGCAAGGAGGATCCATCATCACCCACACCCTCCCATCCACTCACCTACTACTGCCAACATGAACAAACTACTACTAATACTGATACTGTACTGATACTGTTACTGCTGACATGGACATCGACTCAAAAAGGAGTCGAAAACACTGATGGGTTCCCCCTTGTGAAGACCATTATTATACCAATTCCCCAAAACGCTGGGAACACGTCATTATATGGCAGTTGTAAGTTAGAAACACGTTCATTTAGTTTTTTTGTCGACCGGAAGACGTCAATGGAATACGTCTACAACGTCAATGTGCGTTGGGACTATGTAAAAAATTGGTTCAAAGCACGTCAACATAAGTTAGAAATAAGTTTCTCGTAAAAAGACATTACCGCGACGTGTTTCGACTTATGAGTAGCTTACAAGTAGCCTTTGTCGACGTGTGTAAGCGTCCGCATATCGTGTGTACAATATCTGATCGGAAGCATGACTGACTCCCATACGGGACCAAGTACGTCGTTAATTTTGAACATGTTTAAAATTACTTGACGTACTCCACTTACTACGACGTATGATAGACTTTAGCGTTCTATTCACGTATACCAAACTTACCCATACCGTATTCGACGTGCGCCAGCGTTTTAGACACATTTTTCTTAGGTCGGCATACGCTGGCAAGATCGCCAAGGTGTGACTGCGATGTTGACACTTCCATTTCTGCGGCGGTTATGATTTGAATCGTTGTGCGTCAGCCTTTTAATAGGCTACGTCACGTCTCGTCGGCGATACGTGCAGCGCGCTATGCATAAGTTAGACTATCGTTGGGCATAGGTTGTGTAGGCCGACAACAAGGTTCAGCATTCGTTGGTATAAGTTAGCTATAACACAACGAAATGTTCTGTGTCCGTTACTAATACATTATACATAAGACCAAGTCGTTATGAATACGTCCGAATCTTTTTAAAAAAAACATCAAAGTTCAACGTAAGCCAGCGTTTTACATACATTTTAATACGTTGCCATCGCTGGCTAAAACGTCAAGTGTGACTGGGCCTTAAGGTGCGCCTAAAATTTTTGTGCTATCATGTACCGTTTTGGCTGTATTTCAGGAACATACATACATACATACAAGATGGGAGTTTTAGTAATATATAGATATAAGCGACACACACACACACACTTCTCCTTTTAGCAAGAGATGCAAAAATCGAATATAATTTCTCTTGTGGCACTGGCACAGAACAAACAATATATTTACGACAATCCTTCTTCACAGCTCTCCGTGCCCATCCCCAACAATGATGATTTTATATGATTAATAATAAAATCATCATTTTAAAAGTTGATTTTAAACACCCTGTTTATTCACAAGTCCTAGATATAACCTGTACACCTGTATTCAGAAGCATGCAAACCAGATAAAGAACAATGTATCCCTCCAACTCTTTTGTTGTGCACACCCCAGCTTTCTGTCGGGTATTTTTCCAAGTATTTTCGGCTTCTTTTAGGAACTTTGTGAGCCATTTTAGGTAACTACCCTCACCGTGTACATTCGACAGCAGTTCACATGCCCTGAAGATCGCTATGTCAAGGGCTTTCTGCGTACGCACGCCAAGCACTCTGGGGTTGATTACATCATATTAAAATTCTCGTATTGATTCACTCTGTCTGCCCACAGACATCGGTCTATGATCGAGGAACACCTGAAACAAGAATCAGAAAACGAACCAGTAGTTTTAAGAGTACTTTGGCTCTGAATTTGTTCTGATCGCACATGCGCAGAGAGGAGTGAGATAATATTTTTACTCTGTCTGCTTGTCTAGCAGTCAAAGAAAATTGAAAATTATTCCAAACAATAAATTTACTGTTTTTAAGGACATTATAATGGACACAAACAGGCATATAATGTAATGTGTTAAATAAGGTGGTGTAAAAGACGCTGCATCAACTGCGGCAAACTTCTGAATTTATTTTTCTCAACCTTTTACAATCTTTATTATATTTCAATTGGATTATATACTTGAACACGGCAGAACACAAATCAGCTTCTTGGTACTTTAATAACCTGTCGTTTAGCAGTACTTGGACAAAATATTACACCATTTTACATGATCTCGACCAATAACATTTGCTGCTCACAAACCCTTCCCATGTCATTTTTTCTCAAGACTGTGCAGGGTAAGGTGTTCTACAAACTCTGTAGTTTATTTTTTTTTTAATTTTTAATTTTTTTGCTTTACATGATCGAGGCTCGTGGAAAAGCTGGAGAATGGAAGGGAACAAAATGGAAACGGAGAAACATCAACAGCAGAGTAGAAATGAGAGTGAGATGAAGGAGAGGGGAGAATGACACATGGGGTAATGGGGGTGAAAAAGCTGCATACAAGCTGAATGAAACCCAGCAAGAAGAGGAAGAGAAAAGTGGGGATGAACCACAAAAGGAACGAATCAACCGACAACTAACAAACAAAAATAGATGAGGGAGAGTGGGGGAAAATCACAATAATCTTGAAAAAAAAGGAGTGCTTGGGAACAGGGTTATTTGGAGTAGAAGAGATTATGAGTATGGATGGGGAAATCTGAGGTCGTTGTGAACAGCTCACTTGAAGTCCTGGGAGGAAGAATGGGACTTAGACTAGGGAAATTGGTTCCACAGGCGAGAGAAAAGAGGAACAAGTGAGTGGCCATGAGCAGTGAGGCTAGATTTTGAGAGTTTAACACAAAGAGGGTTACTGGCAGACCATGTGTGCTCTGCAGAAACCTGAAAGGGACAGAGCCAATAGAGGGCAGAGGGTGCAACACCAAAAGTAGGCAGTAGAAGACAGAAATGCCACCAACCTGTCTGCGATATAAGAGTAACTGGCCTGGATACTCAGCTTCGTCGAGGGAGATCCCAATGATTTTGAGGGCCTTGTCTTCCGTGGCATCAAGAAGGGCAAGGTTTGAGGCAGGGGCACCAGTCCAAGGGGGAGAGCGGTATTCCATCAAGCTGAAAATGAAGGTTTTGTAGGTTGTTGAAAGTTCAGACTGGCCAAGGAAAGACCTTGCATGACGAAGGATGCTTAGTCTGCGCCTGGCTTTGGAGGCCATCTTGGAAATATGGTCTGGCCAAAAAAGATCATAGCTGATGGTGAGGCCTCAAAGTTTGATCGACTTAACCTCTTCAAATGTTTTGTTTAGGGAGTAGATGGGACGGTTTTCCAGAATCATTCCATAAACTTCTATTTTACGTGGTCTGAGGCTCATGGAAGAGCTGTTACACAAATCACTCATGCAGACATAGATGTCAGATATCACTGGACTGAATTTCAGACAAAAACAACCATGACCACTTGGGGGAAGTGACATAACTTCCCAGGACACTTTGGATAGTGGCGATGCCATCTGGAGACGTCACTTTTCTCTCTGCAATCAGCAGGGCCAATTAGAAATTTGTCCCACTCCTCCCCCGCCATTGGATGCAAACCCACATGGCCTGCCCATACTCTATCCTCTAATTATTGAGCATAAAGCAAGGGAGCACCATGTATCATTTTAATGTCTTTGCTATGATTCAGCCAGGGTCAGAATCGAACTGCCAAACTCAGACTCAGAGCGGGTGCTCCAACCACAATGCGACTGGTTGACATCGCGCCTTCCCTAAGAGGAGACATTCAACCAGCCGTCCTCTCTGCAATGAAGACCTTAAAATTATGAGGTGTCTTTCATCTGAGTCGACCTTTGTACTGGCAGTCTTGTCAAATTCTAGAATGTTAGTATTGGTTGAATGTGGTAAAAGGGGGGGGGGGGGAGAAAGAGAGAGGGGAAATGGAGAAGATATAGCACTTTGCCTTCAACTATGGTGGTTATTAATTCATGCAACCACCTAAAGATTCATTGGTGCAGATCAGATGAGCATTTAATTTAATAGTGAATCTAATCAGAACTTGACATTCAAAACTGGTGTTTAAATAAGTTTTCTCCACAAGGAAATTCCCACTGAGTTTCCAAGACGAGTTGATCAAAACGGCTGACAATTTTTTTATGTGTTAGTATCTTGGTGGCAGTGTTTCTAATTCTTAAGTCAGCTCTTAGACCGAGCTCAGATGACATTGATCCTCAGCTCCCAGCCAGCCCTCTCGATCAAGCATTGCTGTGTGAAATTCCTCGGTCTCCAGGCCCATATCCTTCTTCAACATGTTGATGTCGTTGACAGCTGGTCAACCTCGCTTTGGCCTTCCATGTTTCGGTGTCCAGAGTATAAGATTGTAAACAGGTTCATTTTTGGGGCGGTGACTGCCCAGCAATCCTGTGGCGTCTTCTTTTGTGACCGACAGCTTTGGAAAACAACCGTTGAGCTCTTTATTTGTCTTATTTTCAGAACAATGGATATTGAAAGCTGAACGAAGATGTCGAGCATAGTATTCATCAAGTCCCTTCTCGTGGGTCGCAGTGATGGTCCATCCTTCCCTTCCATAAAGCAGGACAGACCCAACTGTTGCCATGAACAGTCATTCTTTGATATGCTGATTTTTTTATTCCATTATTTGAATATGATTGAGACTTCTCTCGACTGGTTGAGTGCCATCGCTTTCGTTTTATTAACATTGATGTTTTACAATGCCAAGTTTCACGATACCAAATGTGAGTGAATTATTATTTTTTTTTTTAGTTCACGAGACATGGAATGTCCTCCAAAGATCCTGCTACTTTGTGTTAATTTCAAAAAAGGCATGTCAAAATCAAAAATATATTGTTCCATAGGCTGAATCAATAGCAGTGGTATTATAAATGATGCAGAAGCAGCAGCCCAGAGTGGAGAATCATATTCCAGGGCTCCATGTATTCTATCATTCTGATATGACAGCAGCTGAGAATTGAATTTGCTTTCTGGATATTTCCAAGATGGCATCCTGCCCTTGATGCCAGTTTAGAGATATGTTCTGCCCTAGATAGGTTGTGGCTGCTAGTAAGACCAATACATTCCAAATTCTGAACCTTGGCCTGAGATTGCCCACCGAATAGATGAGACAAATTGCTTGCTGATCTTTAAGAAGTGACAGAATGAGGATGTGTAATTTTCCAGCATTCAATTTCATGTTCCAGGATAATAGTTTCGTATTTTCTCGATCTGAAAAGAAACTGCAGCCTGCCTGTCACGGGGTGAAGCACTGTCCAGTAAAGAAAGGGTGGAGTCATCCACAAACAGGAACAGAAGGTTCATCAGACATGCAGAGAGGTCATGAATGTATATCAAAACAGGATTGGTCTCGGAATGCTTCCTTGGCATACACTAGCTTTCATCAGTGCAGGAGAGACAATGCCATCTAAAGCAAGACACCGTTTGCAAGTGTGAGGCACACAAAAGAACACTCATGTCGTGATGATTCTCATTCTGACTAATCATACTCTGTTCCAGAGAGTCGGTGCTGTTGAAGCAGTTTATTTGCAAATAATATACTGGGTGGTTTGCCATTGCCTTCCCAGCAATAGTTAGGGCAGGAATTTGGATTTGGCCAGGGTTCCGGCGATAGCTCGCCTATTCTTCACGAAGGACACCGTGGGATCTTCCAAGTCCACCAACTAATGTCGGTGCTCAGGATGCCCAGTTTAACCTCCATCCAAGGGACTGCACACCTATTGATGAATCACCCTGCCTGTGAAACACTGGGAAGACAGTTTATAGCTGGGTCAGGATTCAAACCCCAGATAGACAGCTTGGAATCGAGTTTACATCCTTTTAGGCCATCCTGTCAGCCAAAGTGATAATACCAGATGTAAACAAAAGCACAAAGCTTTTCCGCAGGTCCCACCATTTTTTTTTATGTCCCCACCATATTTCCGCAGGGCGCTCAAGGTCCGCCAACAACCCCCTTCTGGTAAAACTACCAAAATCACGAATCACTGCTCACCTTCACTCTTTCATGCCTCCTTTTTCCCCGCCTTTGGAATAAACTCCCTCACTCTGTTCAATCCCATTCTTTCCTCCACCAATATTATTCACCAATACTTTAGCAATCCCAAGTTGTTTGTTGTGGACGTCGAAGATTTTGATGGTTCTTTGACTGTTTGCCCACTGACCTCAAAAGGGTGAAACCAAAAGACGAAGAAAAGAGCGGAAAATGTCCAAATTGCAAGGTCGTCAAACAATAAGCCGCTTCACCTACCTTTCCACCCTTACACTTCTGTTAGGAGTTGGTGTTCCGGATTTGAAGCTGACTGCTTCCAAGCAGGAAGCACAACACCATTACTTATGAATCTCGGAACATCGAGTTTTTTGTAGAGAGGTCAGACTGGCCATACTTGGGTGTGGGTTTGAGGGTGAAGGAGGTGGGGGAGTGTGGGAGGAGAGTGCTGCTCTCTTACTGTGTGCTGACTTCATGTCGTGTTGTGTCGCTGATATTGTGATTTTGGTCGGGCGTTGCTTGCTTTCTCTAAAAGGGTCACGGAAGCCCGACAATGTCAACACTGATGGAATTCCAAATAGGCTTTAGCCATATCACAAAGCTCACCCCTTTCCTCCATCCTGAAGAAGGCCTGTGTTTGTGTGTTTCACCATCATATAAGCACATGATCCGAGAACGGATGTGACAAAGTCAACTGATTCTTGACTCAGAATTACCCCTGTTGTTTGGAAGTAAAGCTGAGAAACATCCTTTGCTCTTTTTCCAGGAAGTGAATGGCATGAGAGAATGCTCTTTGTGTTGTTACACACAACAACTGTGTTTGAGAAAGGGTGTGTGTCTGTATCTGGAAATTTTATACATATTGTATAAGCACGGCTCGTGAAGGAGCTAAGTAGCCATCTCCTTATTACATACTCAAAAATAGTGGAGTGTTTCAGATCCCCTAAATCCCCCTTTCTACATATATCCAATGCATTCCTCTTTAATATCTTCTACCATTTTATATATTCTATGCCTGGTGTTGGCTTTATGGTGAGGGTGGTGGGCTTTGGATCCTAGAGTCCTGAGTTCAAATCCTGCTCAGCTGTTGAATTAATATCAGGTGAGGTTAAATCGGCCTATCATCCTTCTGAGGTCAGCAAAATGAGTGCCATCTTGCTGGTATCCTGTGTCGGAGTGGCGACCCGTCCAGAAATTGTGTCCAATAGCCAAGGAGACTGCTTAGACAGCACCAACGCTCTGTACAGAGTATGGCCCAATCTCCTCCTTATGTATTCTCTCCCCACTCCCCTACACTCCTTCCTCTCTCCTACAGTAGATCTACCCTTTTCTTTCTACATATATATATATATATATATATATCACAGGGTGTCTAAAAGTCACCTCGGGATTTAGAAATTAAATAATATTTGTTTTTTAAAAATTGTTTTTTCTTTCTTTCAGAATTTAGATTAACATTTGGAAATTACCCATGGAAAAATTCACAACTGAACAAAGAACCAAAATCGTGGAATTTTATTTTAAATTTCATCGATCAAATCAATATTCTCACCCAAAGAGCGTGGACACCAAATAATTTCGCGAAATTCAGAAATTCCTTGGCCATCACGTTCGCCTGATTTGACGCCTCCCGATTATTTTCTTTGGGGTTACCTAAAGGAGCGTTATACATCAATAAGCCCCAAACAATTCAGCAGCTAAGGACAACATCTGTGCAGAAATTTGAGGGCTGGAGCCAGAGTTATTGTCCGCTGTTATGGAAAATGCTGTCGAAAGAGCCCGTCTCTGCGAAGCCGAAAATGGAGGACATCTGAGCTGCATCATTTTTCATAAATAAAGCAAATCTATCTCCATTTTGTAAGTTTTCTTTTGTTATAAAAATAACCATAAATTATTAAAAAATAGAAATGTTATTTAATTTCTAAATTCCGAAGTGACTTTTGGACACCCTGTATATATGTATATATTGTTACGGTTGTGGAAATTCGCATTACACCATAAAGGGCCGCAGGTGAGATATCTCTGTAAGTACATGTGTAGTTAGCCCAAACCCGTTGTATAGAGGGAATTTATGTGATTCATCCGGGCTGCGACGCTTTGAGTTAGCCATTTTTCTTTTCTGTCGTTATTTTGAACCAACCACGTCTCAACCGCCATCACACAACAACCACCTTAACCACACGCCAGCCATCGTCACCAACTACAACCACGCTCCAACCCTCAGACAACAACCACAACGCCAACCCTCACCACAGAAGACCCTCCACCACCTTCACCTTTACATTCACAACTTCATCCACATCATCGCTTCTACGGCCATTCCCAAACACCACCAGTCAACACCAAACGTCGTGGTCCCGGAGCAGTTCGGCAGTGAAGGCCGAACGCGTCGATCCGCGGATCAGGAATGCTACACGCCCACTCCCCTCCGACCAATGGGCGAACGCGAGGCGGCTTGGCCCCGCCTCCAAGCGCGTCTGTGAAGTCCGGTTATGCAGATATGCGGATCAAGGGAGGTTCACGCCCCCTTTTTGCCCGACCAATGGCTGAACAGAGGGTGGCGTGGCCCGCTCCAATCGCTTTTGATCCGCAGATTTGCATATCGGCTCCTCCCGAGGCCTATAAAAAGATGAGCGCAAGGCGACTCGCGAGGAGAGAGTAGAACTGGCAGGAGAGTGTGGAACTGGTGGAGCTAAGCGCGAGTTGGGAGAAGAGCGGGGCAGAGCTGAGTGGAACTGAGAGAGGGAGTCGAGCTTGGAGAGAAGCTGCGGAGGAGTTGCAGGGAAGACGGCGGACAGCGACGAGGTCGCGGTGTGGGGGTCGCTCGACTCGTCGTGAGATCCAGGCCGACCAGCCATACCCCTCTCCCTGAGCATCAACGATTCCCCCCCCCCATTCGCGCTGAGATGTGCCGAGGGGGGCCCCCGTTCCCCCCCCACCCTAAACGTGGTGCCAACGGACCGCTCGCGCGGAGCAGCCGGAGAGGACTCGCCGACCACGCCAGGGCACGGAGTCGGGGCGCAGCTGCGCGAACATTGCGGCTTGCCCGCCAACGCGTCACGAGGACGCGGGTAAGACCTCCCCGGTCTCGCGGACCTGGCCGCTCCTCTAGGTCCCGCACACATTGGTCTACGGGCCTGTCTGCCTCCTTGCCTGTGAGGGTGGCTTTCTTCCTTCTTTTGCTTTGTGTAAATGTGTGTTGGCACCATCTGTGAAGTAAAACTGTGTAAGTGTTGCCGGTGGTACGCGTGTAGTCGGTTTTAACCTTCCCTTGCTTTATATGTGCATTTTGATTATTGTGACTGTAAATACGTGCCTTCCGTGCTGGTCTGTGTGTGCGTGTGAATAAAATGCTTGCTTGTTGAACTGTTCCCGCTCTGCTTCGTCTCCTTCCTTAAAATTGACTCTCCATCCTGCTTCACATAAGGGGTTCGTAGTGGGTCAACATCCCGGTAATTAATCGGAACGTCAAGGCCGACGATAACACCGCTCGGTTATCACTGTAGCACGGAACGGACCGCTTAAGCGGTTCGTGTCCGGAGTCGGCCTGTGGCGTGGTACGATCGCCCGGTCGACCATTCGCGCAGGTACTTAGGTAGATCGAATTTGGCGAGCACCCTATCCTGCGCGGGTGGGCAATTGGCACGATCGTGGTGAGGTTAAACCCCCACCCGTGACTAGCTCCCGGCGTGTTCCGAGAGGGTCACGACTGAATTGTCCGTCCGGTGGGCGACGTGCCGCGATTCGAGTTACGTGGCCGTTCGCACGCCGGCGGGCGCGAATTCGCAACAATATATATATATAATAATTATATAATATATAATTATATATATATATATACACACACACACACCACCTTTCCCCCTCCACATCCCATTCGCATATACCATATAATGAATAAACTTAGTCAATGGCCTAAAAGCAACTCATGATTTAAGGGTTTTGCTTGGACAGGAACATGGAAAATATTGAGTAGACGAATGATGAATAAATGAGTGTAGTATTTCAAAATCGTTTTGTGACAGAATTGTTCGATTCAACTTCATTATCATCCTTTAAAATGGTTCAAAACAATATCCAGTATGTGTGGTTCATTCGAAACGTTCTCAGAGCGAGAATCACAATCATCCAATAAACGCTAATGTATGTTTGTTTGGTCTTGCCCCGCGCACACAAAGTGAAAAGCAGGGTTAAACAATGGGTTCATGTCCGTCCTTCGGTCCACCGTTCCATCCGTCTGTCTGTCTGTCCGTCCGACTGTCTTATCAGTTTATGATCTTGGAACAACTTATTTAGATCGAATGTTATATTTTGAACACGAATCGGAACATGAATAAGAAGACAAGTCTGTTGTCTTACATTACCTTGGCTGACAATTCATCCTGATCACATGTGCACAGAGGAGGGTGAGATAATATTTTTTACTCTGTCTGCCTGTCTGGCAGTCAAACAAAATTGAAAATCATTCCAAGCAATAAACTTACCGTTTTTAAGGACATTATAATGGACATGTACAGCAGGCACAAATAACTAATGTAACGTGTTAGATCGAGTGATGTAATAAACACTGGGTAAAATGGTGGTAATCCCCCAATAAAACCTGTTTAAACCTTCAAATAAATTGAATTATATATTTGAACACTGAAGAACACAAATCACCTTCATAATACTTCCAAGAACCCCCAGTTTTGCAGAGGTGTGTTTAGTTACCAAGTTCCTTGCAGAGCTTAAGCACTCAAGGAAACACTTCATTCAAAACCATTGATAAGGAATGGCTGGCCAGGCATTAAGCACAAGTTAGCTGCTTGGTAACTGAACACACCTTAGTACTTGGACAGTATTCATTTATATGTACAACTTTTACAATCTTTATTATATCTATACTGATGAACGTGTGTGTGTGTGTGTGTGTGGTGTGTGTGTCAGTGTGTCTTCCATAACTCCAAAACCATGAATCTAGCTGCCTGAAGCTTTGCATGCACACAAAGGAAATCCAAGGAAAATTGGGTGTTTGGGATATTAAAACACCCCTTTAGAAGATAATTAAGGCCTTATTTAATTACAGTCGTTTATCAGGCGCATCCTCGGCACCTCGCTCTCTGGGGTCTTAAGGCGTATCCTAGGTAACCTCGCTGGGGTCTGAAGCCGCCATGTTTTGTTGGCCTGCTCAACCCTTGCCTTCACTTGGAACAGCCACAACGATTTCTTAACGATAAAGTTTACCCCCCCCCCCACTCTCCTTCTCATTATTCGATATCTACAAATCGCTGGATACATTGCAATGCTTATAAACACCTGGAGACGGCAGCGTTCGTGGCTTTATTTCATTTCCCCACATGCCATCACCTCTAGAATCTCTTAAACCAAGCCAAAGTACAATATTTAAGCTCCAGAATTTAACTTAGCAGCAGTTCTGACTGCTACAGTGTTCATTTGTCCAATTTGGACATATTTGACATTTTTGGCGGAGGGGTGTCATCATCCTCATATGATGGTTCAGTGATTACTAATCATGTGTCAATCGAGCTGTTTCTTATCAACCGTTTCGTTGTAGTGCTGAAGCAACTTGGCGAGTACTCTACAATATTCGCACTGTCACTGAATACTGTAAAATCAATCGACTGGAACAATATTTAGAGGCCACTCACCTGCGATGGCCCCACGTTCTGTGGTCCCTTCAGCATAGATAAGTACAAACAAATAAATAAAAATTTAACGATTCGTTAACATCATGGCAGGATAGCAGAGAGGTACGCACGCTCGCTCGAAGCTGTCTAGCCTGGGTTCGAAACCCGACCCAGCTATGAACTGTCATCCGAGTGTTTCACAGGCAGGGTGATTCATCAATGTGTGTGCCGTTAAACTGGACATCCACATTGCTGGAATCCCTCCCACTCTCCTCCACTCCCGTCTCCTCTCTCCCCTCCATCCTCTTCTGCTCCCCTCCCATCATTCCCATCTCTCTCCCCTCTCCGTCGTCTCTCCCCTCACCCCCCCTTTCTCATCTGTCCTGCTGGAATGTAATCTGACGGTAGTTTATCCCCCGATGGGTGGTTATCTCCACAGCGTACCGAACGGTGGTTATCTCCACGTGTATCCGAATGGTGGGTTATCTCCACACTTCTTCCCTCCCTTCAAGCTGCCTTCCCTTCCCCCACCTCTCTTCACCCTCCTCATAACCCCCACTTCGTCCATCCTCCCCCCTCCTCACCACTCCTCACTCTCCCTACCTCTCACCCTCACCCTCCTCTCTCCCTCTTTTTCTCCCCTCCCCTTAGTAATAACCTGTCATCCGCAGACAGTAGTTGTGTCTGGAAGACCTCTCTCACACTGCCTTTCCTGGATTGTATCTGGACGTGGTTATGCCTGGATGGTGTCATCTCCATACGTGGTCTGGAGGTGGTTATGTCCAGACGGAGCCTTCCTCACACTGCCTTCCTTTCCGTCCACTCACCTCCCCTCACTCCCCCCCACGCTGCCTTTCCCTCACCGCGTTGCTTTCCCCACCTTGCCGGCTGCCTTCCCCCAACTCGCGTGCTTTTCCTTCACCTGCGCTGCCTTTCCTCACCTCGCGCTGTTTTCCCTCACCTGCCTGCTTTCCCCCAACCCTCACCTGCTTTTCCCATCACCTCGACGCTGCTTTTCCCAACCCTCACGCTGCCTTTCCCCAACCCTTACGCTGCTTTCCCCCAACCCTTACGCTGCCTTTACCCACCCTCACACTGCTTACCAGCCAACCCTCACGCTTCTTTTTTCCCAAGCCCTTACGCTGCTTCCCCAACTCCTTGACGCTGCCTTTCCCCCAAACCTCACGCTTCCTTACCCGCAACCCTCATGCTGCCTTTCCCCAACCCTTATGCTGCCTTTTCCCCAACCTTACGCTGCCTTCCCAACCTTACGCTGCCTTTCCCCAACCTACGCTCTTTCCATCACTCACGCTGCTTTCCCCCAACCCTCGCGCTGCCTCCACCCCCCTGCCTCGTGCTGCCTTCCTCTCCATCCTCATACTATCCTCTCCTAAACCCCTCCCCCACCACCCCATCATACAACCTTAAACTTCCGGAGGTCGAGGAGAGGAAAGGGATGTCAAAGAATGTGTGAATGGACAAATAAGGCTAATTTTTTTTAGAACAGTTTTTTTTTTAACCCCCTGGCTTTCCCTCAAAGTCCCCGATCAACACATGTCCAGAACACCCCTTCCTCCACTACCCTGCATGCCCACATCCTCCTTATCCCCCTCCTTCCATCCTTTCATCTCCCCTGCCCCTGCTCTCCTTAATATTCCCGTCACGAAGCGAGGGGTTGTATTTTGGTTGTTTTAAAATATATACTTGAGGACTGTCATACACAAATTATCTGTCGTAATTACCTCCCGCGTTCACAGGGTTCGTTCTTGAAAAACCCACGTTTGTAAAAAACCACGATGAGCAAACTTAAGACCTTAATGGGAAAAGTAGGGTTATGGGGAACCAACTCGAAATTTTTCCACTTTTTTGCCTAAACTACAGTCGTAAAAAAATGAAAAACACTCAAAATTTTATTACTTCTTGGAAAAAAAATGATGGTGGACGATGGTGGAGGGTGTTGGAGTTATTGAAGAATGACGTTAACATCCCTGGCTAAGGTGGGTTTTCACGGGAACACGCGAACGTTTCGCAAGGATGCGAATGTCGTGAAAAAATGGCAAAGTCCAACATTCGTAATTTTAAAAGGCTCCAAAGTTCGCCAAACATGCGCGGGGGTTCGGAAGCGTCGTAAAATTGTTTCGCAGGAGTCGTTTTTTTGTCGGCGGGAATTTCAAACTTTTTTGGTCAGACAACAGATGCAGACAAGACATAGACAGCATGCAGACAAGACAGAGTATTTGGTGATGTTTCATGGACGGAGAGGAAAGTGTTAAAAAAGCACGAATGTCGCTCGTAAACCAGCCGCGCATGTCCACGGATTCGAGCCCAAGCTCGAGCCGCCGGCAATGGCAAGATGGGCGCTCACCCTCCTTTGTCGCACCGCACCGCGGCCTCGCATGCTCTGACCGCATAAGTTTCGACGGCACAGACCAATCAATCAACGATGGGTTCAGCTGGTCCTCTTCACAAGGTTCCCATACAAGTCCAGGCTGGCCTGTTCACGACATAGGCCAAATCGGGGTGCCGTGGCTCCGGCAGGCTGGGTCCATGGGATTCAAAACGTCGTCTGTTCCGACTCAAACCTCACGGCTTCGTCAAGAGGCTCCATCGTTAGACGCAGGTTGAACTGTCGATCACTCCTCTCGAAGCTGAACCCAGACTCACACAGCAGCCAGGTCCCTCAGTTCTTTCGACCTTTTCTTCCTTCTCGCCTCGAAGCCGAGCCGCCTCGAAACCCCGACTGTTCCCCCAAAATTGAACTATCCTCCAGAAGTCTGCGTTCGCTGCC
>CM068958.1:140110246-140135197 GCA_035128595.1 Eptatretus atami
GATTTCGTAAGTAATAATTCTGGCTGCCAGACTGCGTCCAATCAAGTTGAAATTTAAAACCTGTATTCCGCATCACTGTTATATCATAATTGTGAAGTTTCACATCGATTGATTAAGCGGTTCCAGAGAAAACATTATTTAATATTTTGCTTTAATTCAATATGGCTGCCAAAGCATGTGACCTATCAATTATTCCTTAACAAACTTGTATATCCAAGGCTTGGGGAACATTTTTGTGAAGTTTCCCCTTGATCTATCCAGCTGTTCTGGAGAAGATTTTTTTATAGGTTTTAGGGTAAATCCAATATGGCTGCCAAGTCAATATGGCTGCTATGACACCAAATGTGTGAACCTTTTCTTCCTCATGGATAGGCGGTCATACTTATAAAGTTTCGCCTCGATCTGTTCAGCCACTTCAGAGAAGATTTTTGAAGGTTTTTTGTTTTTCTTAACAACATGGCTGCTGAATCACGTGATCGATGACGTCATCAATTTTTTTTTTGTGGACCATTTTATCCCGAGATGGCCCTCAAAATTTTTCATACTGATCAGATGTAGTGTTCTACTTATGCAATTATGATGTCATTAAAAATCACACTTATTCTGAATGAGGAGTATTTGCCATGTGCCAAGTTTCAATTTTTCCCTCAATACGGTTTCAGCGATACAGAGGTCAAAAGTTTTTTGGTTCATCCAACATGCCTGTAACACCACGTGACCTATGATGTCATAATTAGCATTAAAACATTATACATGAGTAGTCGCTGCGATGGTGAAAATTTTGTCTCAATCCGACAAGCGGTTGCGGAGAAAATCACTAAAGTTCTGTGCAGACAAACAGACAGGCATAGAAGCAGACAAATGGACCCAAATGCAATACCCTCTCCTTCGGCGAGAGTAATATCAATTCAATGGGGGTGGTGTATAAGGGCGGTGTTCAGGACTGCTTCTGGACTACTTCAATAGCACTAAACTTTCCTGGCTGACCCCACAAGAAGATAGTCCTGCAGCGTAGTCTGATATTTCAGATCAATTGTTCAAATTTGCATAAAAGCACCAAAATTGGTACATATGTTGACTAATGTATTCTGAACAATTCTGGATATGGAGCCACTCGAGATTTTGCCTTGGTCAGCTTTGGCTGTCTCATAACAAGGCTCATAACAATGTGCAAGTTCCCCTTTTTCAAGACACGTATCTCAGAAAGTATGCTCTCTTTCTCTTTGTCAGGTGCAACATTGCGATTAGCTTTAATAGATGAAACTCCACTTCTACCCAGCGGGTCTAACATTAGCAACCTCTCCTGCATCGTCTGGCACCAAGAGACCTCAGAACAAAAAGGAACTTCAGCAGAGCCTGCTCAGCTTCCCATTCCAAGCATCACATCTGATCACTCTCCAGCATTTCCCTCAAACTCCCCGAGAGCCCTTTTGGTTGAAAGCGAAGGCCGCACACTGTTTGGATTGGCACGGACTGTCGTAAAGACAGGAGCAGGCACATTCAAGTGCATTGTTAATCATCAAGAAGTAACAACGTTTCGCTCACGTGCCACAGGTGGGACAACTATTTTCAAAAGCTTATGGCATATTCATTTTATTGACTGCTACTCGATTCTACAATTCTTTCAAAATTATTTTGTTGTCATTTATGGAGCTTTAACGGAGTTCACAAAATTTTCATGTTACTTTATCAACAGCATTGCTTTTTGCTGAGGATGTGACGGTGACAGTGAGTCGTGGAGAAGTAGCCACTTTAGCGGTTTGCAGTCACTTTCAGCCTCCTGAGGACATCCTTTGGTATCACAATGATTTTGGTGAGCATGCACCAGAGTTCTGATGTTTTTTACTGGTAATCTTGATAGTTGATTGTCATTTGTTTAAGAAAACAATATTAATCCACCTCAAAAGTTTGCTTGGAACTGTTATTGCAGTGAATATCATGCTATGAATTGACAGATTTGACATGCCTTAATCAATAATCATTTGACCTCCATACTCCTCACTAATCCCTCAATACATGATGTCATTTGGACCTTCATTGTATATAATTGGAACATTGAATGTGGTTAGACTGAAAACTTTCTTCATGTTCAGAGATTTGACGTCTATGTCCTTCAGCATGTGCAATACAGCACGATGGTCCCAGTTTACTTTTATAATTACAAGCACTGAACTCATTGCTTTACTTACATATGTTACATTTAAAGTCCAGTAATACAATTTATTGACAGTCAATAATTGCAATATTTTTTATTACAGAAACATTTTATTTACTGCAAACAACCCAACATGAAGATTATATACATATATATATATATGTATTATATATACACATATATATATATATATATATATATATTATATAGATATATTAATATAGATATATAGATATATATATATATATATATATATATATATATATATATATAGATATATAGATATATATATATATATACAGTGGGAGAACAAGTATTTGATACACTGCCGATTTTGCAGGTTTTCCCACTTACAAAGCGTAGAGGTCTGTAATTTTTATCATAGGTACACTTCAACTGTGAAAGACGGAATCTAACCAAAAATCCTGAAAATCACATTGTATGATTTTTAAATTATTAATTTGCATTTTATTGCATGAAATAAGTATTTGATACATCAGAAAACAGAACTTAATATTTGGTACAGAAACCTTTGTTTGCAATTACAGAGATCAGACGTTTCCTGTAGTTCTTAACCAGGTTTGCACAGACTGCAGCAGGGATTTTGGCCCACTCCTCCATACAGATCTTCCTCAGATCCTTCAGGTTTCGGGGCTGTCGCTGGGCAACACAGACTTTCAGCTCCCTCCAAAGATTTTCTATTGGGTTCAGGTCTGGAGACTGGCTAGGCCACTCCAGGACCTTGAGATGCTTCTTACAGAGCCACTCCTTAGTTGCCCTGGCTGTGTGTTTCGGGTCGTTGTCATGCTGGAAGACCCAGCCACACCCCATCTTCAATGCTCTTGTTGAGGGAAGGAGGTTTTGGCCAAGATCTCACGATGCATGGCCATCCATCCTCCCCTCAATATCGGTGCAGTCGTCCTGTCCCCTTTGCAGAAAAGCATCCCCAAAGAATGATGTTTCCACCTCCATGCTTCACGGTTGGGATGGTGTTCTTGGGTTGTACTCATCCTTCTTCTTCCTCCAAACATGGCGAGTGGAGTATAAACCAAAAAGCTCTATTTTGGTCTCATCAGACCACATGACCTTCTCCCATTCCTCCTCTGGATCATCCAGATGGTCATTGGCAAACTTCAGACGGGCCTGGACATGCACTGGCTTGAGCTGAGGACCTTGCATGCGCTGCAGGATTTTAATCCATGTCTGCGTAGTGTGTTACTTATGGTTTCTTTGATACTGTGGTCCCAGCTCTCTTCAGGTCATTGACCAGGTCCTGCCGTGTAGTTCTGGGCTGATCCCTCACCTTTCTCATGATCATTGAGGCTCCACGAGGTGAGATCTTGCATGGAGCCCCAGACCGAGGGAGATTGACTGTTATCTTGAACTTCTTCCATTTTCTAATAATTGCGCCAACAGTTGTTGCCTTCTCACCAAGCTGCTTGCCTATTGTCCTGTAGCCCATCCCAGCCTTGTGCAAGTCTACAATTTTGTCCCTGATGTCTTAGACAGCTCTCTGGTCTTGCCCATTGTGGAGACGTTGGAGTCTGATTGATTGAGTGTGGACAGCTGTCTTTTATGCAGATAACGAGTTCAAACAGGTGCAGTTAATACAGGTAATGAGTGGAGAATGGGAGGGCTTCTTAAAGACAAACTAACAGGTCTGTAAGAGCCGAATTCTTACTGGTTGGTAGGTGATCAAATATTTATTTCATGCAATAAAATGCAAATTAATTATTTAAAAATCATACAATGTGATTTTCAGGATTTTTGTTTTAGATTCCGTCTTTCACAGTTGAAGTGTACCTATGATAAAAATTACAGACCTCTACGTGCTTTGTAAGTGGGAAAACCTGCAAAATCGGCAGTGTATCAAATACTTGTTCTCCCCACTGTATATATATTGTTAGGGCTGTGGAAATTCGCAGAACACCATAAAGGTTCCTTAGATCAGTTATCCCGGTAACTGAGTGTTCAGATAGGTTTCCCCACCATTGTTTAGAGGGCTTTCTTCATGTTAATCGGCTGTGACCCTTTGAGGTAGGTTTTTCTTTTTCTATCGTTATTTGGACCAACCATACCTCAACAACCAAATCACCACAAACAACATCGCTCCCCTTAACCACAACGCCAACCACGCCACCATCACCGCAACCACGATCGCCTCTACCGCCCACCACAACCAAATCGCCACCACTAACATCGTTCCCAAACGACCACAACCAAACCACCACCACCACTTCGCCCTTTACCTCCACAACCGTCAACAACTCCACACCACAAACATCGCCTCACCTTCGTTCCCGAAACGACGCCATCTTTGCGCCAGCAGCGGCGGGATCGATCAAAACGGCATCGCTGCAGGGAGAGGCAAGGGTTCTCTCGCCGTGCAGCGCAAGTCTGGTGATTTCTACCACGTCCGCTCTGTGTGGAAGCTTCACCTGAAAAACAGATCACAGGAGAAGAAGGGGGGGCCTGTGGGGTCGAAGTGTGTATTTTCTACACGTCCGCTTTGTGTGGAAGCGTCGTCTCGGAGAATTGGATCAGAGGGCGGGTGATTTCACCACGTCCGCTTTCCCCCAGGGTCAAGGGTCAGAGAGCAAAGGCCAAATCTCGTCCCCCAGCCCTATATAAGGGCGAGCAGAACGGAGCTTGGGCAGTCTGCAGTCTGGAGGGGTCGGAGAGCCGAGTGGAGCCCGAAGTCTGGAGAGAGTCAGTCGGGGAAAGCCTAGGAGCTGCGTGGAGACCACAGCCGGGGAGAGCTTGCCAGGGCCAAGGCAGTCCGAGTGATAGGACCTCGGCGCAGTTCGCGCATCGCTGAGGAACGGACGGGGTCTGAGAGCATTCGACTCTTCTAGAGCCATCAACTCTTATAAAGCATCAACTCTGACAGAGCACTAAAAGACCCGTTCGTTCCTCTCAACCGCGTTGCCGGCCGGGCCCGGATCACCTCGCCTTGGCAAGGCCGCAATCAGGCACGACTGTCCTAGTGGCCGTGGGAAACAGACGTCACGACCTGCCCATAGTCGCAAGGCCACAATCAGGCGCGGCTGTCCTGGTGGCGCGGGAGCAGACGTCGCGACCTGCCCATCGTCGCACCACGAGGGTGCGGGTAAGCCGCATCGGTCTCGCGAGCCCATTCGGTCAACCAAGGCTCACGCACTATAAAGTCCACGGACCCTATCTGCCACTCTCGTCTATGAGAGTGGCCCTTTCCTTCCTTTTGAGTGAATCTTGTGGCGCCGTGTCCTGACAAGTAAAAACTGCCTAAGTGACTGTACATTAATTAATTATATTCGGTCGTAGTGCTTTTCCTTGCTTGTGTCCGTCCCGTGATTGCTTTTGTTACTTTACATACGTGCATGATTGTTTTACTGCATACGTGTTTCATTGCTTGCTTGCATACGTGTCGTATAAATAAATGTGCTTTGTTGAAATGTACCCCATTCGTTGCGTCTTTCCCTTGTTGAAAATGCCATCTTGCATCGCGGAATAAATAGTTGGGTTTTAAATACCGATAATAGAATCGGATCCGGCGAGGTCGGCGATAATACCCGCTCGGTTATCACTGCAGAACGGAACGGACCGCTTAAGCGGTTCGTGTCCCAAGCTGACGCGTCGAGGTACTTCTGCCCGGTCGGCTCCCCGCGCAGGTACTTAGGTATATCGAATTCGGCGAGTGACCCTATCTTGCACGGATAGACAATTGGCACGGCTGTGGTGGGGTTGAAGACCACCCGTGACAGGGTTCCGGCGTTAGCTCCGGAAAGTCACGACTGAATTGTCCGTCGGTGGGCGACGCGGTTGCGATTAGAGGTACGCGGCCGATCGCACGCCGGCGGGGCTAATTCGAACAATATATTACTGTATGTATATATATAATACTGTATGTATATATATACTGTATATATATATATATATGTGTATATATATATACACATATTTATATTATAATATATCAATATATATGTATATATATATAATATATGTAGATATATTTATTTATTTATATTTATATATATATATTGTATATGTATATATATGGAAAAATATATTATAGATGTGTATATATATATCTATTATAATACCAAGCTTGCACACTAAAAACTCGGCTCGCCGTCACACGATCCCTATGAAATTGCTGTGGCATTTAGCGGACATGCCGACAATGTTTGGGAAGTCTTGGCGTTCCATAGTACCACTTGCATTTTGCACAATGCCTATTTTTGTCATTCCCCGTGTACGGTCCATCGTCTGCTACCAGCTATGTTGTACTACTATCCCGTGCATGTGCACGGGTATCGCTAGTATATATATATATATATATATATATATATATATACAGTTTGTCAACTGACAGTTCAGTACAACATTGGTCCAAAAGACCCATAAAATAATGCACAACTTATTGTACCTCGACACAAACGGAGTATGGTCGCCGACAACCGCACAGAGTTCCACTTCTTTCAGCAAAAAACAAGAACCTGTGGTTGCAGTGGGTTAAGGAACGAAAACACGGACACTGAAGGTTTGGAAAAACATTGCCTGGTCTGATGAATCCCAGTTCCTGCTGTTTCATGCTTATGGGAGGACGAGGGTGTGGAGAAAACAACATGAGCACATGCATCCATCATGTCATGTGTCAAGATTGCAGGCTGCTGGTGGTGGTGTGATGATGTGGGGTGTGTTTTCACAGCACACATTGCGCCCCTTGATAAAAGTGGAGTAACGTTTCAATGCCACAGGATATCTGAACTTCATTGCCAATCAGGTGCATCCCTTCATGGCAGCAGTGTATCCATCTGCGAATGGATTTCCTCAGCAGGATAATGCCCTATGCCACAAGGCAAGGATTGTCTAGGAATGCTTCCACAAACATGACAGTGATTTCAGCTCTGGTTAGGGTTAGGAGAGAACGCAAGGGGTGAACAAGATGGATACATCAGCAAGATTTTTGGAGGGTGAGGGGTGGGTTTATGCGTATTGAAAAGATCATTGTTTTGGATGGGGGATGACTTGAGATGGTGGTGAACACCTGTCTTGCAGACCTGGAGGGAAGAATAAGATTGAAGAGAGTGTAGAAGGTGGTTCCACATGTGGGGAAAAAAGAGGAGTAAATGAGTGGTGGTGAGCAGTGGTTCTGGATTTAGGCAGTTTCACTTGGAGGAAGTTTCTGATGGACCATGTGCATCCGGCAGACACATGGGGGGTGGGGTCGGGGGGACAAAGCACCAAGAGTGTAAAGGGTGCAAGACCAGCAAAGAGGCGGAAGAAGACAGAGAGACCACCAAACGGTTGGCAATAGTGAAGTGATAGGCCTATTGACTCAGCTTCATCACAAGAGATTCCAATGATCTTGAAAGCCTTGGTTTCCATGGCATCAAGCTGAGCAAGATGTGAGCCAGGGAAGCCAGCCCAAAGGGGAAAGCAATACTCCATCAAGCTGTGGATGAAAGCCTTCCAGTGGATGTCATTTCAGGTGTGCCAAGGAAGGACTTTGCATGATGGAGGATGCCCAGTCAGTGTCTGGCTTTGGAGGCAAACTTTAAAATGTGACTTGCCCAAGAGAGGTCATGGCTGATAGTGAGACCCAAGACTTTGTGTGACTGAACCTCTTCAAGAGGGTTGTTGAGAAAGTATATTGAAGGGTTTGTGGTACGGGCTTCTCGGAGGGAGGGGGTGGAGGGGAGAGAGGGGGGAGAGAGGGGGAGAGAGAGGAGAGAGAGGGAGAGAGAGGGAGGAGAGGGGAGAGGGGGAGAGAGGGGGAGAGAGAGAGAGAGAGATGGAGTCATCACTGTTGGGAGGATTATACAACACACAGACAAACATGAGTTGAGAACGGTCTCACGAGAACTCAGGGTAAGTCGCAGCCCGAAGTACTCCTGAGGATTGGGAGGTGTTCGAGCAATACATGGAGAGTGAGAAATTGAGTTTTTGATGTACAGTGCAACTCCACTGCTAGGACGGGTGTTCATGTCGATCAAACTGGAGGAGACAATAGTCAGGGAGAGACACGAAGGAGTCACGGACATCCTGTGGAAGGAAGGAGTCTGTTTAACAGATGAACTCCAGTTTATTGGCAGCAGCCTGGATTGAGAGATCTGTCAGGCTGGAATGGAGGGGGGCTGATAGACCCCCTCAGACAATGATTTTCTAGTCAGTTCCGAAGGAAGTGACTTATAAAATGGGGATCCAAGTCCGTCGATCGGTCTGTCAGTCCGTCCGTCCGTCTGTCCGCAATCAATCTTTCAATCATTATTCTGCAACCTGTGGTCAGAATGACTTGAAACTCAGAGGGATGATACTTGGGGAGATGCCGCAGAACCTCACTCAGTAAAGTTTCAGATTTGTCACCAATTAACTTAGTTAATTAGTCGAATCAATTAATCTTCAAAGTCCAAAAACTCAGAGACTATTCATAGTTTTTGCTTCTGGTTTGGTATAATGGTTCTATGCAACAATGTCTACAGCTTGTCTCAGCGTTTTTTCCGAATTTTTGTCAAGGAGGAAAGATAATGAGGCTTAATGAGTATGAAGTTCATGAGGGACCAATTAATCTTCAAAGTTCCTAAAACTCCAAGAGTATTCGTAGTTTTTTGCATTTTGTATGGTATCATGCTTCTATGGAACAATGTCTACACCTTATCGCAGCATTTTATTTTTTTCTGAATTGTTGCCCAGGAGAAAGATAATGAGTCTTCACGAGTATGAAGTTCATTAGGGCCGGAATAAAAAACAATGAATGTTAATGAATATATCCAATATCGATGAAGTCGGAACTGACCAGGGCCCACGGGTCGTTTTTTTTTTTTTTTATGCCATGAACAAACTTTGGTACGTCATGGGTGATGAAGGTTGTGGTCAAGTTTAATCAAATTGCTTGTGTAGTTTCTGAGAAGAAAGCAAATACCTCCTTTGGGGGTAACCCCCATAAACCCCCCCCCCCCCCCCGAGGCGCCCGAATTTTTTTCTTTTATGCCCTGAATAAACTTTGGTACATATAATCCGGTATTGAATGTTGTGGTGAAGTTTCATCAAAATCCTATGTGTAGATTCAGAGAAGAAGTGGAAAGTCGTTGTGGACGGATGGACGGACGATGCGCCATCCCATTAGCTCCCCAGAACTACGTTCCAGGTGAGCTAAAAATAGGAATGCACGTCCTGAAGCTCACCTGGATCAGGAGAAACAGTCAAACAAATCTGCCGCACACCCCCTGGACCCTATTTTTTTTTGTTTTAATGCTGTGAACAAACGGGTGATAAAGGTTCTGGTCACGTTTCAGTGAAATTGTGTGTAGTATTGGAGAAGAGAGCAAATATCTATTTTGGGAGTTGAAACCCCATGCAGACACCCCGAGACCCTGATTTTCAGCTCACCTCAAACGTAGTTCCGGGGAGCTTATGGGATGGCGCATCGTCCATCCGTCCATCTGTCCAGAAACTAGAAATGCAATTCTGATTAAACTTGACCATAACCTTCATCACCCAAGACGTACCAAAGTTTGTTCATGGCATTAAAAAAATTGGGGTCCGAGAGGGTCTATGGAGGGAGTTTACGGGGTGGGGGGGGTTACCCCTCCTCTCTAAAAAGAGATATTTGCTTTCTTCTCAGAAACCACACACACAATTCTGATGAAACTTGACTGCAAACTTCTTCACCCATGGTGTACCAAAGTTTGTTAATGACATTCGAAAAATTGGGTTCTGAAGGGGATAAGGGGGTTGCCCCCCAAAATATGTATTTGCTTTCTTCTCCAAAACTACAAACACAATTTCAATGAAACTTGACCACAACCTTCACCACCCGTGATATACCAAAGATTGTTCATGACATTAGAAAAATCGGAGTATAAGAGGGTGAAAGGAGTGGTACCCCCAAAAATATGTATTTGCCTTCTTCTCCGAAACTACAAACGCAATATTGATGAAACTTGACCACAACCTTCATCACCCATGATGTACCAAAGTTTGTTCACGCCATTAAAATTTTTGAGGTCTAAGGGGGTCTATGGGAGGTTTCCCCCACAAAAGAGGTATTTGCTTTCTTCTCAGAAACTACACACACAATTCCATTGAAACTTCACCACAACCTTCATCACCCATGTTTTACCGAAGTTTGTTTGTGACATTAGATAAATCGGGGTTGAAGGGGGTGGAGGGGGTTGCCCCACAAAATATGTATTTGTTTTATTCTCCGAAATTACACACACAATTTTTATGACACTTGACCACAACCTTCATCAACCAGGATGTACCAAAGTTTGCTCATGCCATTGAAAGATTTGAGGTCTAGGGGGGTCTGTGGTGGGTTGTCCCCAAAATAGGTATTTGCTTCCTTCTCAGAAACTACACACACAGAATTCCGATGAAACTTGACCACGACTTTCATTTGTACCATATCCTGATGCTGTGTGGACTGTGCTTCTCCGCTGACGGAGTAAAAAAAGACCAACATGTCATGTATGGTGACAAAAAGAGTAGCACCATGGCTGAGGCCCGTGCAGCGAAGTGGAAGACACTGAAGAGCAAATCATTCATCCGTCTCCCTCTAGATGCAAATAGCCTACGCCAACACTGCCTCCGTGCAAACTACTTGGTGTATCTTGTGCGCCACCCCTCAAAGAAGCACCACCCCTCGCCACTCAGACATGGCTGGAAGCTCGTGGGTGGTCGCTGTCGCTCTGTCTGCCACACGCGACCTGCTCTCCTGACGCATGTACCTGCACCAGGGCCAGCTGAAGAGAGCGAGGAAGATGATAGCAAGGAGGAGGATGAGGAGGAAGATGATGATGTACAGAGGAGGAGGGGGGATTCATCGGAATCTGATGATTCAGAATCTGGTGAGGCAGAATGCTCTGATTCGGACTGATCATATCTCTCAAGGTCATATTGATTCATCAGTTTACAATGTCATAACAATGTGAAAGTATGACACAAAAGCATAATTGGTACTTCTAAATATGTTTTTTTTAATGTTTTTTCTAAAATGTGTTTCATTTGTGTTTGTGGTGTCATTTTTCTACAGAAAATGGCCAAAAAGTACCATTTTCAGGGTAAAATGATTTTGTATTGACATGTTTTAAGTAGTTTCATTTGCAAACTGTTCAAGTTAGAGCAATTAAAAAGAGCTTATTTTTAAGTGTAATGAGTTTACTTGTCCTGCATTCATCAACTATCTATATATTAAATACTGAGGACCAAATTTTGTGCTTCCTCCTAGCGTCGCGTCACGTTTTTCTCCGGTACTGTGACCTGGACTGAAAAAACTTCGTACCTGTAAGAGGCATCGCACATAGTGGCAATAGTCAACTTCAAATCTGAAGCAGAATAAACACTTTTCGTTTTACATTCGTTTACATGGTGACGTGTGACGTCACGCTGAGAGGCGTCAGATGTCATGACATAATCGGTTCATTCGCTGATGTCATTACGTCTGTCGTCGACAGACCGTACGCCGAGAGGTGTAAATCCACTCCTCGAAAATAGCATCTGCAATGTAAAACCCCTTCGCACATGCTGCCTACTCAGAATGAATTTGACACAAAAAATGTTAACAAGAAACATTGTATTAATATATTAATACTGAAGGACCAATTTTGTGCTCCTCCTAGCGGTCGCGTCACGTTTTCTTGGTACTGTGACCTGGACTGAAAGAAACTTCGTACCTGTAAGAGTGCATCGCACATAGTGGCAACAGTCAACTTCAACTCTGAAGCAGAATAAGCACTTTCGTCGAGACGGGGGCGAGGAGTGAAGAGCGGGGCAGGGGATGAAGAGACGGGGCAGCGGAAGTGAAGAGGCGGGGGGCAAGTAAGCAAATTTGGGCGGGTAAGCAAATTGAAAGCAGGAGACGGGGGGAAATGGGGCGGGGGATGAGTGGGTGGGGGCTGGGTGAATTAGGCGGGTTGAGTGTGAGGGGTGGACAGGAGGGCGGGGCAAGTGGGGCGGGAATCAAGAGACGGGGCAGAGAGTGAAGAGCGGGGCGGGGTAATTAATTTTTGGGCAGGAGTAAGCAAATTGAAGGCGGGGGTGGAGGCGGGGGGAATGGGGCAGGGTGGGGGATGAGTAGGCGGGGGCAAGCACGCCCTGTCCAGTCCATGTCCCTCAGTGTGGTTGAGCTGGTGAGGGTGGTGAATGAACGGAAATCCGTCTTGACGGGGTTTTGGCTAGTATATATTACTAGACGACCCGTGAACCTGTTACCTCAGGAGTCATCGTTCGGCAAACCGGTTTCTCGAGGTATATCAACACATTCTCCATGATTTGTCCTGTGCTTTATGGATCGTCATACCAAACTTGACTGAACAGGAATTGATTTTTTAATAAAATTTTCGTTGCCGATTTGAACGAAACTTGATACTGCACACCGCAGGCGATGGTAAGTAAGGTGCCTGAAAATTTTTGCGCTATCGTGTACTGTTTTGGCTGTATTTTTAGAACATACCTACATGCAATACATATTGTTACGGCGTGGAAATTCGCAAACATCATAAAGGTCCCTAGGTGAGGTATTTTCGAAGTACATGTGTAGTTAGCCCAAACCCATTTCTAGAGGAATTAATGTGATTCATTCGGGCTGCGATACTTTGAGTAGGCGTTTTTCTGTTTGCTTTATTTTCGAACCAACCACACTTCAACGTCAACAACGCCAACCAACAACAACAACGCTAACCACGCCACCACTCTAACAACGCCAGCCCGCCACCCTCACAACCACGCCACCATCTCAACACGCTACCTACACCATCGAACGCCATCCTCAGCGTCTACATCGACGGTTTGCGCGTTGAAGGCCGTCGAACGGCTTCGCCTCGTCCCCCACAACGCAGGTGGGAGGGAACGAAGGGAACGCCCCCTTCTCGAAGCGCCTCGAAGGAAGTGGAGCCGAGAACGGCGGGGCGCGGGCGTATAAGACGCGGAGGCGGCTGAGGCTGAAGCTCCCTCTTCGTCGTCGATGCTTCTGCTCTCTCCGGGGTTCGTGGATTTCTTCTGGTTCGCGCTCCTCGTCCTGCTGCTCCGGGTTCGCGTGTGCTGTCGGTCGGTGCTCGTCCAAGGCATCGAGAGGCCAGCACGAGCAGGCGCGAGGCGCGCGGAGAGAGGCTCGCCGACCACGCTCGAGCGGGAGTCACGGCAGAGGACGGTCGCCGAGGACTCAACACCGCAGGAAGTCGACTTCCATTCTTTTGGGGTTTTGTGTGAACGTGTGTGTGTCGGCGCAAGTCCGTGAAGTAGAATTGTTTTAAGTGGTCCGTGTGCGCGTAATCGGTCGTAGCTCTGCGTCATTGCTTCTTTTGTTCTATTTGATATATGTGCATTCTTTAATTATTATTGTTGCTATAAATATTTGCTATACGTGTGCTTTGTGTCCGTCTGTGTAAATAAATGCGTCTCTGTTGAATTCTTCCCCGTGTCGCTGCGTCCTTCCTTCGTTGGTCTCCATCTTGTTTCACGTAAAAGGTTTGAGTGGGCGCGAGCCGCCCGATAATTAATCTGAACCGTCAAGGCCGACGATAAACCGCTCGGTTATCCCGTTAGCCGGAACGAGCCGCGTAAGCGGATCGTGTCCGAAGTCGGCCTGTGGCGAGGTACAATCCCTCGGTAGGTTACCCGCGCGGGTACTTAGGTATATCGACTTCGGCGATTCACCCTATTCCGCGGCGTAGAATGCGGACTGGGTTGTGGTTAGGCCGAAAGGTCCACCCGTGACTGGATCCCGGCGTTAGCCGGGAGGTACGACTGAATTGTCCGTCCGGTGGGCGAGGCGGTCGCGATTCGAGTCACGTGGCGATCGCACGCGACGGCGCGAATTCGCAACACTGGTGTCAGGATTGGGATTCTAATCCCTCCGTCTCCCAGCTAATTCACGGGAATCGGTCAGGGGTGAGGGGAGCGACCCCGATTCCCTCTAAATTACGAGCGATTAATAACCCCTTACGTGGAATAAGATGGCGTCTCAAGGCGACGGGTGCCGGGGTAGAAATGATGTGTGTAGTAGTGTAGGATCCATGGCCGGATGGTACTACTTCTTGTAATTTTATCAAAGGGAAGCTCAACCCATTTACTGGCACGAACTTTGCCGGCAAACTGGGTCGCATAATGGCGGCGCGATCGCCCCTCAGCGCAGCATGGAGCCAGCGGCTAATTATGGCTCTGCGAATGGCGCAACACGAAGCGAGCGCTCCAGCAGCCATCGCTTCAAGCCACGTGGTCATGGCAGGTGAGGCAGGCGGACATTGGCGAGCTTTGGGAAGAATTAAAGGAAGAATGGAGGACCGAGCTCAAAAAAGAAAAGCAGAAACACGAGCTGGAAGTAAAACAATTAGAGAAGGAACTATTGTGGAAGTCAACACGGTTCGAAGAATTAAGGGAAAAATAGAGAAAATAGACCTCAAGACCCATGAGTGGAACAAGCGGAGAATGAGCTGAGGGAAAAGTTCGAAGAGCAAAAACGGAAAAACGATTTGGGCTAAAGCAACTGCAGGAGGAGGCAACAAGAGAAAAGGATATCAGAACAATTGGGGAGAAGAGCATGGTTGGCATATGAGGAGGTGAGCAAGGAAGGATGAGATGAGCAGGAAAGGATGAGATGTGCAAGGAAAGGGACGAGATGTGCAAGAAAAGGGAGAGATGAGCAGGGAAAGGGATGAGATGTGCAAGAAAAGGATGAACAGAGTGAGGAAAAATGGAAAAAAGTTGATGAGATACTGGAGCACGAAGCCAAAGAACGGAGTTACAAAACGAAACTGAGAGAGCTAAAAGAGAAAGGAAGAGAACAGAAATGAACGTTAAGGAGCCACACTGAGCAGATTGACAATTAGAAGCCAAAGCAAAGTTGGAGTTGCGGAGATGAGAAAGGAATTGGAAAAGAAGTTTCTGAGTTACAAACGAGCTGAGGATGTTGAGAGAGGAAAGAACGAGAACGGAGAATGAAACGTTAAGGAACCACACTGTACAGATCGAACAGCGGAAGCGAAGGCCAGATTACAGAATGAGGAACAAGAAAGACAGTGGAATAGGAAATACAAAGAACAAGGAATGAGACAGGAGAAAGAAATCTGTCAGTTGAAAGAAATAACGAGATTGCAGGACAGAGAACAAGAAAGACAGTGGAATAAAAACTGAAAGAGTATGAATTTGAAACTGAACGACAAAAGGAAAAAATAGCTGGATACGAGAGAAGTTGAAGAAGCAGGAAGGAGAAATCAGGAGATTGAAGGACACAACGAGATTGGAGAGGAAGAGCGAGAGGAACAATGGGATAGAAAACAAAAGGAACATGAAGCCGAGGTTGACCAATTGAAAGAAAAGGCAAGGCGGAGTGCGAAGAGGTAGACAAAGAACAGCGAATGAAACACAAAAAGGAAATTAACCACATGAAGAAAACCATGAAACTGCAGAAGGAAAGACAGGAGAAGAAACAGAGAGAAGTAGACAGCAAGCAAACTGAAACACAAGAAGGAGATTAACCAAATGAAGCAAACCATGAAACTGGAGAAGAAGGACAGGAGAGGAAGCAAGGAAGTAATGAGAGAGCAGCGAATGAAACACAGGAAGAAATGAGCAATGAGAGAAACGATGAGATTGGAAAATGAGAAGCAGAGGAAGAGTGGGAGAGAAAACAAAAACTATACGAGTTTGAATTAATGAACTGAAGGAGAGAATGAAATTGAGTCCAGAGAGATGGAGGAAGTCCAGCAAGAAACAGAAACTAATAAATGTATAAGACACGAGGGAAAGGAATTGGGAGGGAGAGAAAAACAATTAAGACGGAAAGCAAGGATGAGGTACGCGGAGATCCTGAAGAGCAAGGAGTGAAACAGAGGGAAGGACGGGAGCGACTTAAGGAGGAAAGCAAGGTTGACCTACATAAAGATAAGGAAAGACGCCAGAAAGAAGCAGAGACTAATAGACACGAGGAGACAACAGAAACTAATAAATGGATAGAGACGCGGGAGATAGAGAAAATAGAGGAGAGATGCACGATAAAGACGGGTTAAAGGAACAGAACACACACACACAGAAGTAGTGAGGATAATGGGGTGAGCTCGGAGGCGTGTGGAGACCTGTGTGAGCAGCTGGATGGCTGCCTCCAGAACGAGGGAGGGAGTATGCCCCCTTGAGGCGAATCACGACCAGGTGGGTTCGGTCGTGCAAGCGAGTTGAAGGGACGTGTGCTTGTGGACGGGTGCACGTGCAGCTTGGGGTATAGAGGCCCCGGGACCCTTGGGTGGCACAAATCCCAGTGTGTTGTCCCGGTGTGTGTGTGGCAAGGTGTGAGTGCGCCCCCGTGTGTGGATGAGACCCCAGGTGTGAGTGTGTCCCCGTGTGTGGAAGCGACCCCGTGTGTGAGTGGTGTGTGGCATGTGTGCCGGAGTGCGTGCTTCCCAGCGTGCCGTGTGTGAAAGGGGGCACAGCAGGTGATGAGGCACCGGGTGTGGAGGGAGCCACGGGTGCGGGTAAAAGACCACGTGGGTGGAGCGGCGTGTGCGCCAGAAACGGCACGCGTGTGCGAAGCACTGTGTGTGAGAATGCGCTATGTGAGGGAGACAGTGTGTTAGGTCGCGGTATGTGGGGGAGATGTCGGTCGGCATGCGTGAGCATGCAGCCGCGTCTCCCGTGTGATGGAGTGGAGTCTGTGCGTCGTAACACGCAGGTGTGCGTGGGTGGAACGGAGACGACGGCGACAGAGGGCAAAAGCCGGGTAGCGGCTGTAGCTATTGTGGGGACCGCCGGGTTCACCCAGCAGCGAGCGCGCGGTCCGTGCTGTGCAACGCACGAGACCCCCACGTGCCTCGCTTGCGGAGTGAAGCCCGTCCGGAAACGCCAGCGGTGGATTTGCCGATCCGCGGCGACGGACAAAGTCTAGGCAGGATTATGGATTTGGACCGGATGGGTTCTCCACGCGAGCGTGTGTTAGGCTCCAACGGGCAGGAGCACATGTGTTCGCGTGGGGAGCCCCTCGGAGTGCGAGGGTTGTTTTTGGGGTGCGCAGGGTGACTCATGGCTGCACGTGGGGTTGGAATCCGGCAGGAGGGGTATCCCTGCCGGATGGTACCGTCCAAGAGGGACGAGGTACACGTGCAGCTGCATGACGTCAAGGCAAGGTGCAAAGTGCGCGAGCTGTGAGTTGCCGCGCTGGTGCTGCGCAGAATTTGGAAAAAAAAAAAAATTAACAAAGGCAGGCCTCGCTTTCGGTGAACAGGATTCCCTGGGCAAGGGGTGAAAGACCCCTTACCTGGGCACAGGATGACACTAGTTAGGGGGAAGGTTAGTGTTAGTTAGACCGGCTTCATGGGGCAGGGGTAAGTCCTCATGGAGTCCGTGGAATGGATTAGTTGGAGGCATTTTAGGGAGCTTTAGGATGGGAAATGACATTTTGGAGACAGTGACAGACTGTGGATTGTAGTGGGACGTAGCTTAGCTACGTAGTGTTAAAAGGAACGTGCTATAGTGTAAGGACGACGTGGGAGCACGATGACTTAGGGATGTAGATGGAAGGATGGCAGAATTCAGCGATGTGTGTGTTGGTGAGTTGTGTGGAGACATGTTGAGTGAGTGAGGCCAGCGGGTCTGTGTGTGTGGAGCGGATTGGGGAATGCATGGTGCGATGAGTGATTGGGGAGGAGTGACTCCCGCCCAAGGGACCCCGGGTCAGTGTAGAGTGAGTTAGCTGGGTTAGTATAATTGAAAAATGGAGGTCGTTTTGCTGTTGGTGGGAATGTAGTCCGATACCATTTGGAGGGTGCAGGAGCCCTGTTGACGGGCTGGGAGCGTGGCTGCGAAAGGTGAGTATCGCTGAGTGGGTACCCCGGGCACCGGGCTAGTCGGCCGTGGTAGGCAAGGGCCCATGGGGGCCGGGTTAGCGTAGTGGGCACGGGTGCGCCCGCTTGGTGCGGGGCCCGGAGCGCCGTTAGCCGCGTGGCAGTGTCGTGGGCACGGGTGACCCTCGGAAAGGGGCCCGGGGCGCCAGCCTGCCACGTGTGCGTGTCAGGGGAGTTGCCATGGGGCACTCCCCGGTGTTTAGGGAGCTGGTAGGCTCGGAGGCAGTGTAGTGCGCCGGGGTGCCATCGTTGGGGAATCGGCAGAGGGTCGTGCCTGCCAAAGGGAGCCACGCGTCCCAGCCACGAAACCGTGCAAGGGCACGAGGGAAAATTCGAGGGCAAGGCCCGAAATTGTGTGGACACCAACACAGGCGACGGGAATCTGGGTTTTTTAAGAACCAATAGATTAAGCGAGAGGCGCTTGTTGAAAGCCCGGGGTAGTTTAAAGGTAATGGTTAGGTAGATTAGGAAGTGTACCCCTCCGCACCATCCTCCCTTCGCTCTCGTTGTGGGCCGCTGGACCCACTTGGGAAGATCGCTGAGATCTGGGGAGGCCATCTTGTGAGCTTGTGGGCCTCGGCACAGGACGCTAGCTCTCCTTATTCCCCTCCGGGAAGGGACGTAGGGTGGGAGTAGGCTAGGTGACGATAGGTTAGCCGAACAGAGACAGTAAAGGGGTTAGGGACGATATAGTGGGGAGTAGGAGAAGTGAAATAAAAACAACAAAAAAATAAGTTGGGGCTAAATTGGGTTTTGCAAATTAAGGGGTGGGTATGGACAGTGACAGGCAAAGGCGATAGGTAGGGAGGGAGACAGGTAGGGTAGGTCCGAGTCCACTTCTGTTGGCCAGCACCACCGCATCCCTCCACCAACCTGCACTGCACGGCAAGAGGCCGGCCAACTTCATCGGCAGCTGTTGTTTTGCTGCAAGGCCTGTGCCGGCCGAATCGTCGGCGCTGTTTTCTTCAAGGCCTGTGCCGGTCAGCTCCACTGCCGCTGTTTTGCTGCAAGGCCTGTGCCGGTCGTCCATCTGCCGGCTGTGTTTGCCTGCAACGGCCTTGTTCAGCGGGCTGTGTTTGCCTGCGGCCTTGTCATGCCATGCCTTGCCTGCCTGTTTTTGCCATGCCATGCCCACTGCCCACATCTGCGTTTGCCCCGTTCAATTTGATTTGCCCCCCTTGTTCATTGCCATGTGCGCCAGGATCAAGCAACAGTTGCAAGCTGCAGGAACTGTCCTGTTGGCAGCTGCAACACGGGCCTGCAGTGGCGGCCGTGCACCGTTTTCTTTGACTCTTACCTTTTCCTGCAGAGTCCATTGATCCTGGGCCATGGTTAGTGTAAATTTATAAGGTTAAGGTGTTAAGTTGTATTGTAAATATGAGTGTGCCCCGGCATGTCTGTCTTAGCGCCGGCAATTTTATTAAGTCGTCCGTGTGAGTGAGTTTGTTTAGTTAGTTACTCAGCCCTCAGGTTATTTATTTTGGACACAAAATACCATGAATGTCGCCTCAGGGATCCGTAGTAAAACGTACTAGGGGAGAACTACACATGATGGCACACGATAATTTGACGACTCGGGACGAGTCTGTAAAAAGGGGAGGGGGTAGTGTTACGGCTGTGGAAATTCGCAAACATCATAAAGGCCCATAGGTGAGGTATTTCTGAAGTACATGTGTAGTAGCCCAAACCCATGTCTAGAGGGAATTAATTTGATTCATTCGGGCTGCGATACTTTGAGTTAGGCGTTTTCTGTTCTGCTTTATTTTCGAACCAAACCACACTTCAACGTCAACAACGCCAACCAACAACAACAACGCTAACCACGCCACCACTCTAACAACGCCAGCCCCGCCACCCCACACCACGCCACCATCTCAACCACGCTACTACACCATCGAACGCCATCCTCAGCGGTCTACATACGACGGTTTGCGCGTTGAAGGCCGTCGAACGCTTCGCCTCGTCCCCCACAAGACGCAGGTGGGAGGAACGAGGGAACGCCCCCTTCTCGAAGCGCCTCGAAGGAAGGTGAGCCGAGAACGGGGCGGGGCGCCGGGCGTATAAGACGCGGAGGCGGCTGAGGCTGAGCTCTCCTCTTCGTCGTCGATGCTTCTGCTCTCTCCGGGGTTCGTGGATTTCTTCTGGTTCGGCGTCGCTCGTCCTGCTGCTCCGGTTCGGCGTGTGCTGTCGGTCGGTGCTCGGTCCAAGGCGTCGAGAGGCCAGCACGAGCAGCGCGAGGCGCGCCGGAGAGGCCTCGCCGACCACGCTCGAGCGGGGAGTCACGGCAGAGGACGCGTCGCCGAGGACTCAACACCGCAGGGAAGTCGACTTCCATTTCTTTTGGGGTTTTGTGTGAACGATGTGTGTGTCGGCGCCAAGTCCGTGAAGTAGAATGTTTTAAGTGGTCCGTTGTCGCGTAATCGGTCCTAGCTCTGCGTCATTGCTTCTTTTGTTCTATTGATATATGTGCATTTCTTTAATTTTATTGTTGCTATAAATATTTGCTATACGTGTGCTTTGTGTCCGTCTGTGTAAATAAATGCGTCTCTGTTGAATTCTTCCCCCGTGTCGCTGCGTCCTTCCTTCGTTGGGTCTCCATCTTGTTCACGTAAAGGGTTTGAGTGGGCGCGAGCCGCCCGATAATTAATCTGAACCGTCAAGGCCGACGATAACACCGCTCGGTTATTCCGTTAGCCCGGACGAGCCGCTAAGCGGATCGTGTCCGAAGTCGGCCTGTGGCGAGGTACAATCCCTCGGTAGGTTACCCGCGCGAGGTACTTAGGTATATCGACTTCGGCGATTCACCCTATTCCGCGCGGGTAGAATGCGGACTGGTTGTGTGAGGCCGAAAGGTCCACCGTGACTGGATCCCGGCGTTAGCCGGAGGGTCACGACTGAATTGTCCGTCCGGTGGGCGAGCGGTCGCGATTCGAGTCACGTGCGCGATCGCACGCCGACGGCGCAATTCGCAACAATATATATATATATAATATACATAAAGATGAGTGTTTAGTAATATACCAGATGACCCGTGAACCCGTTGGGTTCCCGTTGTGACAGCGGTTGATGAAAAAAAAAAGATTTCAAGAAAAAAAAAAAGATAGCTCCAGCGAACTATACCGCTGAGTTGTTAGCATTGATCAAATACTCCTGAAGAGTACTTGACTGAATCGGGAATTGATTTTTTAAATAATTTTTTTGTTGCCCGATTTGAACGAAAATTGATACTGCACGCTGCAGGCGAATGGTAAGTAAGGTGGCCCTAAAATTTTGCGCGATCATGTTCCATTTTGGCTGTATTTCAAAACTTACATACATATATAATACATGCCGGGCGTAGTGGCGTGCGCCTGTAATCCGGCTACTCAGAGACTTGGGTTGGAGGATCGCTTGAGGACGGGTGCTCTGCGCTGGGCCGCGCTATGAGAGGGTGTAGGGCAGCCTGGAATCATGGCGAAACCCAATCCTTATCCCTGTGTCATAAGAGGCGACCAGGGTTGCGTCAGGAAGGGCATCCGGCGTAAAACCTATGCCAAATCAGTTGCGGATCATAACAGATGATCCGCTGTGGCGGCCCCTAACGGGAGCAGCCAAAGAAGAACACAACATATATATATACACAAGATGAGAGTTTTATAATATACCAGACGACCCGTGAACCCGTTGTGACAGCTGTTGATAAAAAACATCATTTAAAAAAAAAAAATAAAGATAGCTCCAGCGAACTATTCCGCTGAGGTTGTTTGCATTGATAAAATACTCCCGAAAAGACTTGACTGAATTGGGAATTGATTTTTAATAATTTTTTCGTTGCCCGATTTGAACGAAACTTGTATTGCGCGACAATGTGAATTAAAAAGCAGAAAAGAAAGTCGAATAAATTATTGTGCGTAATCTTCTAAACACAATTTTATTTATTAATGAAGATGGAAGTCTTACATCAAAATGGATGTTTATTTTATGCTTAAAAATAAATCATTCTTTGTCCATACTAAATGTTTGAGATTTTTAAATAAAGAATTTCAAGAAAAAATAAAAAAGATAGCTCCAGCGAACTATACCGCTGAGGTTGTTTGCATTGATCAAATTCTCCCGAAGAGTACCTGACTGAATCGGGAATTGATTTTTTTATAATTTTTTTCGTTGCCCGATTTGAACGAAACTTGATACTGCACAGCGTAGGAGAATGATGAGTAAGTTGGCCCTAAAATTTTTGCGCTATCGTGTACCGTTTAGGCTGTATTTCGGGAACATACATACATACACACAAACATACATACAAGATGAGAGTTATCGTAATATATAGATAGATAGATTCATCAGTTTACTTTACTGCAAGAGATCCTTATTGAGGTAGTTGCTTTAAGGACAAAAGTTACGTTTTCGCTCTACCGGATGGTGGCCATCTTGGATTTCTGGGTCAAAATGATGGTGTAACGTCATTACTTATGTCAGATTCGGAATCCTTGTGGTCGACTTACCAGAAAAAGTGTCTTTGTAGATGATTCTAGGTGCTCTGGTTCAAAACTTAATTTTTCAAGATGGCGCCGCCAGCTATCTTGGATTTGGGCCTCTGGCAAAAAATGCCGGGATTTTTGGGAGGAACATGGGGGGCTAAATTTTTTATAAAAGGTCAAGAGAAGTCAAATTAATTGTCAAACCCTACTAGCCAGAGAATGGTCATGGAATTGAGGTTCTTGACCTACTACTATGGCTTTTCTTAGCCTGCACAATGGTGGAACAAGAGTTCTAAATCACGATTTGCACACATGTGGGATTTTTGTTGTTTCTTACCTCTGCCACCGAAGGTGAAGGAGGTTATGTTTTCACTCCTTTCTGTCTGTTTGTCTGTCTAAGTGCAGGGTATCTCGAAAAGTTGTGAACGGATCCGGATGAAATTTTGTGGACAGGTTCGGTGTGTGACAATCGAACGAACTGATTAGATTTTGGTGAATATCCGGATCCAGATCCGACTACTAGAATTTTTTAAGGGATTCTTCACCATTGAGAGATAGGACTAAAAACGATATAATACTGTATAGCATGATACAGTATTTCAAAAATGTATTGGGCCCGATATGTTCTGGTGGATCAGGCATTACGTGGTGGAGGTATGTGCTCTACCTAGTGCCCTTCTAGTTGAAGGCTGGGGTAATGATATTTTGCATTTAAAGGTGAGGTAATTTTGTGAAACTTTATATTTCTTTCATTGCTTTCACCAGTGGACTAGTATCTCAAATACTGATTTGATGTCCTCACTTGTTAACTTCTTTGTTTGAACTACTTCGACATTGCAGTCATTTCAGCTCTTTCTAGTTAAACCTTTTCAGGTTTGAGGTCTTCCTGTTGCGATTTGGGGCAATGTTACTAATTCCATGTGAAATATTTATTTCATCACAATTTTGAAGTAAACTTCATGTTAAAACACCCTGATGTTAAAATTGGTGGGATATCTTCTCTCACTATTATAACAAAGTGGTTTAGAGTTTCAAAAACCCATCACGACGAGATGTGATCATCATTAATTTACAATGTACATGCTTAGATACAGAAATATATGGGAAACTGGGGAGCATTACGACATCCTCGCTCTCTCAGCTCTTTCTTGGGAAATAATATGAACTGTCAAGGCTCATTTAACTGGCAAGGATTTGTGTGTGCTCAAGAGTCACACACACAAGTCACGCATTCAAATGCAGACTGAGGGAGCAAACAACAAAGGACTTGACATCCGCCAAACATTGCCTTGGGGGATGTTACTTCCTTAAACACACAAGGTGCTGACACAGTCTATTGGTGGAACCTTTCTCTCCAGAATCATCAGGGCGTTTAAGGATAAATCTTCCTCCCCAAGGGACGCATGGTGTTTATCCGTACTCTATTCTCTAAATGCTGAGTGTCACGTACGCTAGAAAGCAGCACGTACTTCAGTATGACATTTTCAAAATCTTCAGTATGACTCAGCCAGCATCGGAATCGAACCTCCCAGCCGAAGAGCAAATGCTTTCACGCCAATGCCACCGAGTCTGGTGAATGGCACAATTGTCTGTTTATTTAAATTTTTGTGTTTGTATCTTCATATTACAGGGACTTCCTGTATGTGACTGCATTCCACATATGTGTGTTCAATACAGTACAAGTATGCTTGTTCGTACAGCTGTTTTCATGCTTTCGGCCTTTCACACTTTGTGCACTAACAATTTGCTTCACCTGGACTGTTTGTTCACATATTTTATTTGAAACTGGAAAACTGAATCATGAATATGAATATGAAAACAAATATGTACTTTGCATTAACCAAGACTTATGTATCACCAAATTTTTTTTTAATATCAATTATTGAAACTTTAATTAAACCCCATGCCATCAGAAGCAGTGCAAATATATGAGAATGTCTGCAATGCTCCTTATTCCAATTAATTATCCACACTTCTATAACAATCACACGTAAATTCTCAATGTTTTATCTTATAAAATTCTCCTTAAACTTCACACTTAATGCCAGCAATATTGTTGTACTTTCTACCCAAGCACAGATTACGCATTACGTACATCTTACAATAGTCCATGAATGTAACCGGCAATGCTTTCTACCTGCAAGCTCAGATTACACATTATGTACATCTTACAATAGTCAATGAACGGTACTGGCAATGCTTTCTACCTGCAAGTTCAGACCACGCATTATGTACATCTTACAAAAGTCCATGAACGGAACCGGCAATGCTTTCTACCCGCAAGTACAATGCTGGTACAGGAAACTCGACCAGACTTGATAATGGATACCATTGTAAACAACTACAATACATCATGGGGATATCAGAGGGGGATGTTGGGACTTTCAGGCACTTGTCACGCTTCAGACTAGAGCAATCTTCTTGCAAGATGCAGTTCCTGATTCCTTGTATGTAAAAGTGGTTGATGTAAGACAGAAATATCTTGATGGTTTTTCCTGTCCATGAAAGCTGACATAAATCC
>CM068958.1:140153242-140166500 GCA_035128595.1 Eptatretus atami
TCTCAGTCTCAGTCTCAGTCTCTCTCTCTGCGTTCTTCATCTGCATCCTGGTGTTGTTCCCACTGTCCCACTGTCAGTTGCCCTTTACCCTCTCACACTTCTCTCTGCATGAACCTCAATCTTATGCAGAAAATATGGTTCATAGCTACGATTCTATAGTGCGTTATTGTCCTTAATTTTCCCATTTTGCACACTATTCTCACTCCCTTGTACAGCCTGTGCACAGCTTGGTATGGGGCCTGGGTGCCACATTCCTTGCTCTCGACCACTCTGCGCTGGAATCCGTGTGTGCCAAGATGACCCTTACGGCTGTTCTTGTTTTTCTGGCTGGACTGGGCCACGTTGCGACAAAGGTATATATTTGCTGAATAACAGCCGTGCAATTTATTTTACACTATGCATAATTAAAAATAGCACTGCATGCCCTGAAGCTCACCTGGATCAGGAGTAACAATCACTCAACCCTCCCCCCACAAACCCCCCTAGACTCTGATTTTTTTTTAATGTCGTGAACAATCTTTAGTACATCAGGGTGATGAAGGTTTGTGATCAACTTTCATCAAAATCGTGTGTGTAGTTTCATAGAAGAGAGCAAATACCTATTTTGGGGGGCTCAAACCTCACGCAGACCCCCTAGGCCCTGATTTATTTTAAGCCATGAAAAAAACTTTGGTACATTATCAGTGATGAAGGTTGTGGTCAAGTTTCATCAAAATCATGTGTAGTTTCAGAGAGAGAGTAAATACCTTTTTGGGGGGAGGGGGGGGGGATTCAAACACCTCCACCTCCCCTGTAGACCACTTTAGTGAGTGCAGATTTTGATGCGGCCAATACATTTTTGTACATCACAGGTGTTGAAGGTTATGGTCAAGCCCCACAAGCACATGGGAACATTTGTGGCCGTTAAAGAAGAAGATATTGTCGATAGTTATTAAAAATGCAAAAGGATTCATTAATGTGTAGATTTTTTATGTTGTGTGCAACAGAATGTGTCGATGGTTCCTTTGGGCCCAATTGCCGTCTACAATGCAGATGTACCCCTGAGCAGCACTGTGACCGACACCAGGGATGCATCTGCCCTCACGGCCAAACGTGTACTCATCCTGGTACTGACCACTGACCCTAGACATTTTCATACCATCCTCAAATCACAGAATGAAAATTTTAAATGTATTTCACATTTTAACTTCTAACTGGCTGTCATACCTTATCTTAAGAAGAAAAACATGTTCAGCTGATTATCTCTTCTCCTGATGTGATCTCGAGGAATTAAGTGACATCCTGTTGTTGCTATCGTTCAGAAAACGGTAAAATGTGTGCTGCTTCTGCGATTGAAGTTTACTTGATGTCACGTATGAATTGATCCAAAGTGACTGAAATTGAGTTTTAATTGCATTTTAATTGCTTGATGATCTGGTGAACAAGGGAGTTACTTTTACCATATTTACCACAATAGCTATGTGGGTTCAAGGTTGTCCTATAATTCAAGAGTGGCTCAAATAGTTATCCTGGCTCTTAGCTGGAGGAAATATCTCGGACATTCATAGAGCTTGGGATGCCTGAAAATATAAATGAAGGAATGTGTAACTTCAAAATTTTATTTCCTATTTTTTCAAACATGCTTCCTGACATGTACATCTCTGCCTTTCATCCCATCCTAGGCACACTCCGTGCTCCTTCCATCTTGAGTGTCTCAACCACGGTGGAGACAAATCTGGGCCAAGATGCTCATTTGGAGTGCTTGGCTACAGGCTGGCCACTGCCAGTCCATGGAGACATAGTCTTCATGCCTCCTGGGAAACCATCTTTACTCTTCGCATCTCCACCAAGGGATCGCATACCAGGAGCTCATTTAGGGGTATGAGAAATCAGAGGATTTGCAAGGAAGGATGCATGAGAGTACACATGGAGGTATATGGAGACTGACAAATTAATTTCAATTCAAATAATATAATTATTTGCACCCATTATATCTGCCCTCTCTCCAGCCCCGACGCCCAGTCACAAATATGTACGTGAACAAGACACTCACCTACATAAATCTGGGTCACGCCCAGTCAAGCGATGCTGGGGAATGGACATGCCGAGTATGCACGCATGCTGGTTCAGCCCATCACTCCTTCTACGTAGATGTCAGAGGTGCAAGCTAATGGGATTTTCTTTTTCTATAATTTTTAGCATTCATCTATATAATATATCATAAGTCATGGAATATATTGTTGCGGCCATGGGTACCGAGACACCAGCTTGTCACTCAGGGGGTTTAATCCCCAGTTGTCCTCGGTCGAGCCGGACCTGGGGCCGCCGCTCACAATTAACGTTGTGGTACGGTGGGTTGTTTTTAAACCACGAACGCCACCCAGTTAACCACGAGTTCCAGTGTCCGCCGTCTAATTATCCCGTTTAACTAGAGGTCACATGGTTACCTGAGCGGGGAGCGCGCCCTCGGTAAAGCACCAATGTTATCTCGATTAGATTTTAATTATGGCGGCCGAGCGTTTTAACCGCTGGTGCGTGCCGACTATTTTTGGTCAAATCTGTGGTAATTACCTCCCAGTCTATCTCGGTTCGAACAATGCTAGACCAATAGAAGGAAAGGACAAACACGGACAGGTTGGAAATCGACAAATGATTTATTAATAATAAAAAAATAAAAATAAAAATAACTTTATTTTCCGAGGTAAATAAAGAATAAATTTCAAAGCAAAATCAATCAAAATGCCAGGAAAGAGACAAAGGAGCAAGATGCTATCGGGGTTTGATTACAGCTAAACACAGACATAGGTACCCAATAGATCATTCAGGGGAGGGAAAGAATCGTCTCGCTCACCAGAAAGTAGTCGTCCGTGAAGTGAAAATGTCCTGAAATACGTGCGTGCGTGTCACGTCCGTCGCCAGCACCCAGCTTTGCCGTGCACCCTCTCGGCGAACAGCCTTGAACGCCAGTCGAAGTCTGAAGGCACCGGATCGTCCGTCGCGGGTTTAGACCCTGGTGTTTGTTGTGATCGACCCGTGCCTCACTTGTTGGCGGCCTACTCGCACCACACGCGCACACACTGCTCGCTTCCCTTCTCCTCTTTTGCGCGCTTACACTCGCTTCTTGCTCGCTTCTCAAGCTTACTTCTCGTTCTCTTCTCCCTACCTGGCTTTCTTTCACCCCGCTTTCTTTTGCCCCGCTTTCTTTCGCCTCCACTTGCTGAGGAAAAATGAGGGTGGACTTCAGAGCTCGCAAAAGAACGTTGCTGAGGAAAAATGAGGGCGGGCTTCAGAGCTCGCAAAAGAACGTTGCTGAGGAAAAATGAGGGCGGGCTTCAGAGCTCGTGAAAGAAATGTGTGTAAACGTGTTTCTGTCGTAAAGGCCTAAGTCACATTTGCCACGGCGGCCGTGGGGTCTCCAAATCTATGGCCACTAGCAATTATACGGCGCCGCAGTATTTCCACGGTCACACAATGTAGCAGTCACATATGTTTTTATTTTTTCGGGGAGCCGCACGGCGTATTTAGAAATTGTGGAGACCGAAAACGTGGGGTGCCGTACGGTCTTTGATTTGATGTCGCACGGTGACCTTAGGGCGTCCCTGCGGCAGCCATAGAATTTGCAAGGCAGACGCAAGGTGCCCGCAAGGCGACGCAGGGGGGCCCTAAGGGTGAACGTGCGGCCAGACGGACGGTAACGAATGGATTTTTTTTTTTTACCAGTTCTTTTGTTTCGGATTGTCGAATTGCCACGGCGAACGTAGAAATGAAAAAAGTTATAACTCCGCGCTATAATTCCACGGCAACCCCTACAGCCTGTAAAATATAGCCAAACGGTGTAGGGCGCACCCCTGAGGCCACCGCAGAAACTCTGCGGCCACCGCACGTTTGTCAATTCAGAGGGCGTACGGCCACCGTATCCTCGCCGTAGAGCAAATGTGACTTAGGCCAAAGTAAAAAAAAGCTTCCCATAAGAGAGGGGATCTATCCTTTACCCTTCTCAACGCATCACATTTAAGATCCCATTAGACATGGGGATGGGACTAATCTGAGCATGCATTTAAGGAAATAACTGTCGGAGGACCTGGATGTGTGGATGCATTCATCAGACCGGATTCTGAAATCCGTAACAATATCATAAGCCGAAACTTTGTATACCAAAAAGATGTCTCACTTAATTATTTCAGGGAGGTGGTTTGACACCTCATCTTGTTGACGTATTGTGCCAGCCTCCACGTTCTGGTTGACTTAATGACCTCAGGTCAATCGTGGCTGTGATCGTGGAACAATCCTTTGAAAAGAAGGTCACCCGCATCCCCATGACCAAAAATAGCAATGCGGCTATTCGGTGATATAATACAACCTTATGATGTTCTAATAGGTGGGATTAAAATATTCGGTGATATAATACAACCTGATGATGTTCTAATAGGTGCAGACTTAATACTTTGATTCCTCCCATTTGTCCAGTTCCCCCAATCCCGAAACAGTCTCCTGAGGTCCACGAGAATGGACCTGGAAAACTCAAAGTCTTCCCAAGAGTTGAGCCATATTTTGGGGATGGCCCCATAACATCCATCCAGCTGGAGTATCGTTCTGAGGAGGAGACATCCACTGGTTGGGCGACAATGGATGGTAATCTTTTGTTTTTTATCGAGTTTCGTGAACAAATCATTCGACATTAATGCCTCATGGTTCATTGATTTTATCATCACATATGACATGAAGTTCACAGGATGTTCCATCACAAATGTGCGCAATTTCTTGTAAAAATATTAGACAACTAGAACAGCTCTTGGTAAAGTGCATACCTCCACCAGGCTGAACAGTTTACGTTTTGTAACCCACTGATAGGCCGGATCTGCATCCGGACATGAACCAAGATTTAATCGGCTTGTTCTTGTCACCTACCCTACTCATCCACCAAGTTTATTTTTTCATAACTCGTCCACAACATTTTGAAATATCGTGCTATATATCGTTTTTGGCCTCATCTCTTAATGGCAAAGAATCAATTGAACAATTAAAAAAATTCTCATATCCGGATCCGGATCTTAACCAAAATCGAAATGATTCGTCCTTGTCACACACCCAACCTGTCCACCACATTTCATCCGAACCCGTCCACAACTTTTAAAATACCGTGCTATGTATTGGTTATTGCCCGACACCCTCAAAGGTGAAGAATCATTGAAAAAAATTTTTAATTCTCGTGTCCGGATCCGAATCTTCACCAAAATCTAACCAATTTGGCCGTGTCACACACTCAACGTGTCCATCAGGTTTTGTCCGAATCTGTCCATAACTTTTTGAGATATCCTGCTCACAAACAGATTACCTCAACCTGATTAGATCATGGCAGTGATTGGCTCAATTCTGCATTTATTCACTGTCGTCGGGAATTGCAAGAGGTGCAACCAGCAGAATATGTACATACAGTAAGCTTTGTCGTTTTCCTTTTATTAAGTGCACTGACATTCCCTTCCTCACTGTAAACCATTACTTAAGAAGTTTTATTCACCAATTGATTGATTATTACTGGCTTTTTTTACTTTCTTCTTTACATAAAATGAACAATTAAACATCAACTGCAACTTCAGAGAATTTTCCCATAATTTATAGAGCTGCACCCATGTTTCATCCAGCTTTTTTATGAAATGGGATATGATGTGTTTCAATGTGTATGTAATCTGATGTGGGCACAAAATACATGTGATGCGACATTTATCCCTCAGACCGGCAAGCCGCAGCTTCTTCGCTCCCTGCAGATCTGGATGAAATCAGAAATTGGTCCAACACGTGGAACATGTCTTTCAATCCTGACAAATCTCTCACTCTCACTATGTCGCTCCGAAAGGACGGTTTGGAACCCCCTCCCCCCATCTACTTTCTCAACAATCCTCTTGAAGAAGTCCTTTCATTCAAACTTCTGGTCTCACTATCTGCCATGATCTTTCCTGGGAAAGCCACATTTCCAACCTGGCCTCCAAAGCCAGTCGCCGACTGGGAATCCTCCGTTGTGTAAAGTCCTTCCTCGGCCCACCTGAGCTCCTGACCACATACAAAGCTTCGTCCACAGCCTGATGGAGTCTGCTCTCCCCTCAGGGCTGGTGCTCCTGCATCTCACCTTTCTTCAGCTGCGGAAACCAAGGCATTTAGGATCATTGGTATCTCCCACGATGAGGCTGAGTCTTCGGGTCTCTCACTCTCTCACTGCAGGCAGGTCGGTGGTCTTTCTGTCTTCTCCCATCTCCTCTCTGGTCTCGCCTCCTCACCGCCCCCCATCCCCCTGCTCTGTCTGCGATATGTCCCCCCCCCCATATTTCCACAGGGCGCTCAAGGTCCGCCAACAACCCCCTTCTGGTAAAACTCCAAAATCACGAATCACTGCTCACCTTCACTCTTTCATTCCTCTTTTTCCCCGCCTTTGGAATAAACTCCTACACTCTGTTCAATCTCATTCTTCCCTCCAGGCTTCAAAACAGTTGTTACACCACCTCTTATCTTCCCCCATCCAAAACCTCGATCTTTTTTACCCCCATTAATCCACCCCAAACGCACCTCCTTCAAATCCCTCCTATTTCCTTCCCAAAAGTCCTGTAATGTCCATTCTTGTATACCCCATGTTCCCACCCTATTCTCTCCCTTCCACAGATCTCCTAATGTCTCTGTTCCCCACTGTTTTGTCCTTCCCTCTCCTGCCCTCTTGTCTCATGCCCCCATGATGTGTGTTTTGTGTTAACTCTCATATGAGCCTCGACAATGTATACAAAAAAAAATGTGTATTGATACCCAACCTGTTTAGTATTGTCATCTGAGTATTTCAGGTTCACTCCCAAATACTATCTCTTTTTCTACAACGGTTCTTCCAATTAATGGCAACATACACTGACATCTACTAATGTTCTTGTCCTGCATTTATGTCCAGGTTCCTCCATGATTTTAGACCAGTACACAACAACATTGTCCGTTTCTTTTTTTTCTTTTCACTGTAAAAGTGAAAGTTTTTGTTGTAGAATAAAGTACTTGATAATTTTCCTTTTTATCTAACCAGGGTTTATTGGAAGTAAAGGATAGGGGTGACCCTCTCAAATATGTATCATTATAACAAGGAGAAAAGGCATAAAATGTAATACCCCCATGGTTTTAGTAATTTTGCTGTACGGAGTTAAATGGCTGGCCCATATTTTAAAGATTTATATGTATGTATAACTGACTTGAGCGTCATGTGACATGGAAGATTGCATACGATTGGGCAAGATCGCATAAGTCACAAAATGGCCGCCAGTCAGCCATCTTGGATCGGATCTCAAAAAACAATGACGTGCATATTTAGACATCATTCCTTATCTGTTTGCCAAGTTTGAACAAGATCGGTAAATGCATGTCCGAGAAATGGTTGAAGATGTATTCAACATCGGGTTTTTTTAATAACTAAATGGCCGCCAATCTACCAGTCAGCCATCTTTGGTCAGATCACAAAATAAAGTGAGGTCCATGTGCATGCCATCCTGTACTGTACTTGTGCCAAGTTTGAACAAAACAGACCATGCATGTTCAATAAATGGTTGGGACATGTTAAGTAACAAATGCTGCCAGTCGGCCATATTGGATCTGATTTTGAAAAATAAATGATGTGCATATGTAAACCATCATATGTTGTCTTTTTGCCAAGTTTGAACAAAATCGGTTCATACATATCCGAGATATGGCTGCAGAAGGATGGACAGACGGACACACAGATGGATGAGACCCAATCCATAAGCTCCCGTTTCAGAGTAACTCCAACATGGGCTATAATAATCTATCTCCTGATGAGAGCTGTCTTGTCTGGATTCGTTTCACAACCCGATTATATATACGAGGTGTGTTCAAAAAGTATCCAACCTTAATTTTCGTGCGTAAACAAATGAAGCTAGGGAGGCGTGGTTTGGTGCACGTATGTAGGCGATCCAATCCGTATGCATGAATATTTTCCTGCCTGCAGAAGCTGTCAGTCGCCGACAGACCGCCGATGAGTGAGGAAGTGTAAGTGAGCGCCGTCGGATTTTCGTTTTTGACAAAATGACGGAAAAACTTGAACAACGCTACTGCATCAAATTTTGTGTAAAGCTTGGCGATTCCCAAGTGGAAACGATCCGCAAGATTCAACAGGCCTTCGGGAATGAAGCAATGGGCACCACAACAGATAAAAGAGTGGTACAACCGCTTCAAAGATGGTCGCACATCTGGGAAGTGAAGCACGTCTGGTCGCCCTCAACATCCCGAAATGAGATAGTCATTGACCAAGTGAGACCCTGCTGATGCAGGATCGTCGAATCACGATCAGAGAACTTGCAGACGAGGCGGGCGTCAGCATTGGATCCGTTCATTCCATTGTGACTGAGGATTTGGCTTAAGGAGAATCTCAGCGAAGTTCGTGCCAAAGCTGCTAACGATCGAGCAGAAGCAACTCCGTTTGGAGATCGCACAGGCATGCTGGAGACTGTGAAAAGCGATCCAATTCTTCAACACAGTGATCACTGGCGATGAGACCACAGTGATCCCATTTTGTCAAAAACGAAAATCCGACGGCGCTCACTTACACTTCCTCACTCATCGGCGGTCTGTCGGCGACTGACAGCTTCTGCAGGCGGGAAAATATTCACGCATACGATTTAGGATCGCTACATACGTGCACCAAACCACCTCCTAGCTTAATTTGTTTACGCACGAAAAATTAAGGTTGGATACTTTTTGAACACACCTCGTATACTGTGTGATTATTGTTTCGCACACAGAGCGCTGTGTCCTTGGATGTCTGGTTGAATAAATAATATTACTGTACTCCATATACATACCTAGAAACTCTGAGGTTACCGAGTGGTTTCTTCTTTTTCTTCTTTTTGATCTTTTTGATTGTCTTAAAATTATTTTAACTTTCTTCATTGTCTTCTCCATGTGTTGATCAAAGAAGTTGTCATGCACATGCTTCACTACTTTCCTTAAAAGGAAAACTGACGTCATTTTGGGTGAAAACAAATGTGAAAACATCTTTAATATTTTGCATGAATTTATTTCTTATTGAGCTTTGCCCTCCGTGCTATTTTTCATTTTATAGATGATAACATGTGTTGACATCAGCAGCTGCAGTAGGATTCATGCCGATCTATTTGCAGTTTCCTTTTATACCTGTGGCCTTTCTTTGTCAGGCACACTTCATATTGTGCAGGAAGGTTAGGATGCAGATGCAGTGTAGCCAAATAAGCCAAAAGGATTTTTCGTATGATATTTTATAATCTTTTGTTTCCTGCAACCCATTTTAATCCCTTAATGGATGATCCACTCAATCTTAAATTGTCAGTTTTGCTAAAAGCATATTGAAACAAATAAATATTGTTATCCTACGTCATTGTTTTTCACTATTGTCAGCCACAGGACAGCCATGGGTGCTACTAAATGGTCTACAAGCATCCACAAATTACAGCCTCCGTGTCATTCTTTCACGTCCTGGGCCTGGAGGGAAAGGTCAACCAGGACCACTGTCCCTGGGGCACACAGCTTGTTTGCCCATGCCCCCATCACCTCTGATTACCAATGTCACAATTCAAGGCAGAACCACGGTGTCTGTTAATTGGCTTCCCTCTAAGCATGAGGAGGGTTTGAGAAAGCCCGGCAAAGCTGGCTACCGTGTGCGGGTGCGACGTGGGGATGACAAGAAACTTGTGAAAGTGAGCACACTGCCCTCTGTCTTAGCTTCCACCTGGGAATCATCAGATTTAGAGCATGGAAAGGAATACATCTTGGAGGTGGTCGGGTACAGCTGTGACATTGAGGGGTCACCCTCTGACCCAATCAGCTTTTTTCTCAATGCTTCTGGTGAGACAATGTTTTTAACTATAATTTGACGTTTGTAAAAAGATAAACCTCCTTTGGTTAAATTTGGTGTCTCAGGACTCATTTATGAGCATGATTAAATGAAGGTGCAGGAAGGTGTTGAGAGGGATTGTTGTTACTTAATTTTGTTTTTTGATTAATTCCAGATCAATATAGTTTGCAAACTACACATGTGATAAACTGATATACATATATGTATATATATATATATTATATATACATTTTCTGCATATGTATATGTATATAATATATGTAGATGTATACACCACGCGGTAAGTTTTAGAACACCCCAATTTTCCAGTTTACTGAAATATAAGCATTCTAGTCCAGTGAATAACCTGAAATGGTACAAAGCTAACGGTAAACTACCAGAGGTTAACAAAAAAAGTTTAGGTTACCAAAAACTGAAAAATAATTGTAAATTTCAAGTTCTTAAAAAGCCCTTTTCAGGAACAAGTAATGGTTAGCAACTGCAGCTGTTCTTCAGCAATGGAAGTAAATTACGCCTTGAAAGTTGATGCAAACAATTCCATACATGTCCCAACTTTTTGATTAGTTACAAACCCTCTGTCTGTATAAAATCAGTGTTGGAACAGACTGTGGTGCTTCACCCTGAGCATTATTTGGACAATATGCACTGCAGGAAGTGTATATTGCATTCATAATGGCGAAAAAAGACAATAACAAAGTAAGACAGACAGACCATTATAACCTTAAAGTGTAGGTCTTTCCTCAGAGAAATTGCAAAGTAAGCCAAGGTGTCAGTGACATATATTGAATATATGCGTATGTCGATAAGTATATATGTATAATATGTATGTATATTTGTTATAATAATAATTATATGCAATGTATATATATAATGTATTATATTTGTTATATATGTATCTAGTGCTCCCGTAGTGCGTGCCAGTATGTGCAGCTCGTTCCTTCGCTCTCGTAAACGACGAGCTGGATTGGGCATTGTTTCAATGAAACGGACCAACCGTATCATAAATACCATAACTTGGAAACACCTGGGAAATATACTCAGGTCCCCAGCATCAATTGTGACTCAAATCAAACGAAGAAGAGAAGAATGACCCCCTCTCTCGCCCCCCCTCTCCGCCCCCCCCTCTCTCTCCCCCTCTCTCTCCTCCCCCTCCCACCCCTCCTCTCTCTCCCCCTCCTCTCGTCTCACCCCTCCTCTCTCGAATTGTGACCCCCTCTCTCTTCTCACCCCCTCTCCCCCCCCTCTCTCCCCCTATCTTCCCCTCCTCTCTGCCCCTCTCTCTGTAAATGTATTCACAATGTCTACAAGCACAACAATTAATTCAAACCTGGAAACACTTGGAAACAGCTGAAACAGATGAAGAACGATATCAAACCTTGAAAAGGCACATACTCAGTCCCCAGCATCGAGTGTACGTCAACCAAACGAAGAAGAAGAATTATTGTGACGTCAATCGTGCAAAAAAAACAACAAAAAAAACAATTGTGACGTCATTCGTGACGTCATAGCACCGTTCCATGTCATTGGTCTTATTGACACAAATATATAGGTCGTTATTGGTTGATAGACATTGGTCATTATCACGTTATTCTTTTTATTACTGCCAATTATTGTGCTATTATATTATTAATATGCTGTTATCATTATTCTGAGATATCTTGGGAAAAAAATGCATGATAAGGTGAACGACACTTCAGCTCGATATATACACCTTTCCAACACTGAAAAAAGCAATAAATGGCCGAACTTGAACCGCCTCCGTTAATATCAAACCTTGAAAAGCACATCCGCGTCCACGGCAATATTCCTGGCAAGTTTCAATCAGATCGAATGGTGGTTGTCGAGAAACGGCGGTCGCAGACAGACAGACACAGACACACACACACAGATTGCTGGAATTATAATAGATATGTATTATATTGTTATATATGTATGATATTTTGATATATAATAGTAAAGAACACGCTTAAAATCACCCCGATTAACTCGTTTAGTTTAGCATCGTTGAAATACATTCCTGTATCCAGTATAAAAACCTGTTTTTCACACGTGTCATGAATGCTTTCAAATTGTATCTCTTAAGTTTACATGCACCTCATGACCTGAGGCGAAACTCTATGCACTAAGCGAGTACGTCATAGTGGAAGTAAGGCTCCCCATATTGAGTGGCAAAAAAATCATGGCCACCCGCACTGTCAAGACAACTTCTGGCTATTTCCTGATTCGATGAATTTAAGAAAAGGTATGCAAAAACTGAAGCTGTCGGTCTTAGTGAAGACCTATAATTATTTCAAAGGATAAATGACAACAGAAGGAAATTTTGGCCTCAAACGTTTCCCGACACTATGTTACCTTGTGAAACGCCGAGTCCTACACTCAAGCAGCCTGAAAAGCTCCAAGTAGGGATGCTTACTCATATTATGTCGCCGGTTGTTAGTGACATAATCTCGACGAAGCTGACAACAACTGTATTATCGTTGTTGCTGTTTTGTTCAGCAACCAGCGTCACTTTTTTAACCTGACTGCTGCACAAGTTAATATCAAGTGAAGCTCTTGTCTAAATCTGAGTTTGTAGAAAATCTTCGTTCGTCATTTCCTTACAATACATGAATATTTTTCCATGAAAACATCCGCGTGTAATGCCACGCTGCTGGGATGTTCCAAGTGCTAGTTTTTATGTATTATACATATCGATTGATTCTGAGTGAAAATGTACACTGATTTTTTTTTTCAAATTTCTAAAATGCAATTTAAAAAACTATTTAATAATCTGCGATGATAGCAATAATACACTTTCGAGAAACAACAAAGAACTGTGCGCGTTAAACAGCTTTAAAAGGCGATCTAGCCTATTCATTCTGTCAATAAAAGAGGGATATATCCATTTTAATGATACAATCAGACAATATTTTGTAACCACCAGATATTTAATACCAACTACTGAAATAACGTATCAGAAATTCGTTAACATACCGGAGACAAAAATGAAGGCCACACAACCAGTCATGTCGCCAGGCCGCCATTTTTTCTCTCAGAACCGATATCCAAAGATTTCGTCGTCTACTCGGCGGAAAGCGGTAAACTCCCTCCAGAGCCTTTGTTATATCGCTGAACATCCGGGGCACAACAACTCTTACCCATTCGCAGAAAAAAAATCGCTGCTTGGAAATAACGGAGTTGAAGTAGACTATCGTTGTTATGGACGCGTAATACTTTCTTACCACTCAATATGCGGAGCTTGCCACAGTCACGTGACCGGTGATGTCATCTGAATGAGGCCTAATACACTTTTCAGGAATGTTACTTTTGGGACATGTAACGATTTGTTTTTAACGAAAACGCTAAAAAAATGTGCACAAATACGTCTAAGTAAAGCAAACACATCTCAGCGACACAAACGCATCATGCATTGCA
>CM068958.1:140166510-140206924 GCA_035128595.1 Eptatretus atami
ACCCATCGCACCATTCGAGTGACGCCACATCCGGCGCTCCACTGTATTTCCATTCACCTCCCGCCACGTCATTGTATTATTGTACAGTACTTCCTTTTTCCTGTTACAAAGTGACTGCAGTGTTAAATATGGCGTCAAAACGCCCAGCTAATGTTCATGTTGTGTCTGAAAGCAAAGTGTCTTGTAAAAGAATAACACTCGAGCAAAAAATGATAAGGCACTTTAATTATGATAATAAGGTGATATTTAATTTAATTATGAATAGGTGAATTAAATTATAAGGTGATATTTTATTTAACTAATGATAATAAGGTGATATTTAATTAATTATGATAAAGTAATGATATTTAATTTAATTCTGATAATAATGTGATATTTAATTAACTATGATAAGGTGATATTTAATTTAATTATGATAATAAGGTATATTTTATTTAACTATGATAATAAGGTGATATTTAATTTAATTATGATAATAATTGATATTTAATTAACTATGATAAGTGATATTAATTTAATTATGATAATTAAGTGATATTTATTTAACTATGATAATAAGGTGATATTTATTTAATTATGATAATTAGTGATATTTTATTAATTTATAATAAGTATATATTAATTAACTATGATAGGTGATATTTAATTTAATTATGATAATAAGTGATTTTATTTAACTATGATAATAAGGTGATAATTTAATTTAATTTGATAAATAAGTGATATTAATTAACTATGATAAGGTGATATTTAATTAATTATGATATAAGGTGATATTTTATTAACTATGATAATAAGGTGATATTTAATTTAATATGATAATAATGTATATAATTAACTATGATAAGTGATATTAATTTAATTATGATAATAAGTGATATTAATTTAATTATATAATAAGGTGATATTAATTTAATTATGATAATAATGTGATATTTAATTAACTATGATAGGTATATTTAATTTAATTATGATAATAATGTAATTTTAATTTAAATTATGATAATAATTGAATTTAATTAACTATAATAGGTATATTTAATTATGATAATAAGGTGATATTTTATTTAACTATTATATTAAGGTGATATTTATTTTTTTAACTATGATAATAAGGTGATATTAATTAATTATGATAATAATGTGATATTTAATTAAACTATATAAGTGATATATTAATTTAATTATGATAATAAGTGATATTTAATTTAATTATGATAATAAGGTGATATTTAATTTAATTATATAATAATGTGATATTTAATTAACTTGATAAGTGTATATTAATTTATTATGATAATAAGTGATATTTAATTTAATTATGATAATTGATATTTAATTAACTATAATAAGTGATATTAATTATGATATATAAGGTATATTTAATTTTAACTATGATAATAATGATATTTGATTTAACTATGATAATAAGTGATATTTAATTTAATTATGATAATAATGTGATATTAATTAACTATGATAAGGTGATATTTAATTAATTATGATAATAATTATATTTAATTAAGATATAATAAGGTGATATTTTATTTAACTATGATAATAAGTGATATTAATTTAATTATGATAATAATGTGATATTTAATTAACTATGATAATAAATATATTCATTTAATTATGATAATAAGGTGATATTTATCTATAATTCCAGCACTGTATGTGTGTGTGTTGTGTGTGTGTGTGTGTGTGTGTGGTGTGTGTGTGTGTGGTGTGTTTGTGTGTGTCTGTCTGTCTGCGACCGCCGTTTCTCGACAACCGCGGTCCGATCTGATTGAAACTTGCCAGGAATATTGCCGGACCCGCGATGTGCCTTTTCAAGTTTGATATTAATCGGACGATGGTTCCAAAGTTACGGCCATTTATTGCTCTTTTCAGTGTTGGAAAGTGTATTATATCGCAGCTGAAGTGTCGTTCCACCTTATCATGCCATTTTTTCCAAAGATATCTCAGAAATATGATAACAGCATATTTATTAATAATAATAATAGCACAATAATTGGCAGTAATAAAAAGAATAACGTGATACAATGACCAATGTCTGTCAACCATAACGACCTATTATATGTCTGTCAACCAATAATGACCAATAACGTCTGTCAACCAATGATAGGACACGGTGCTATGACGCCACGAATGACGTCACAATTAATGTTTATTTATTTATTTATTGCACGATTGACGTCACAATTCTTCTTCTTCTTCGTTTGGTATGACATCACAATCGACGCTGGGACCTGAATATGTGCCTTTTCAAGGTTATATTAAACTTGATATTAATATTAATATTATTGGTTTGATATCAAGGGGCGAGATAGGGGGGGAGAGAGGGGAGAGAGGGGTGAGAGAGAGGAGGCGTCACAATTCAAGAGGGGGGGAAGAGAGGGGGCGAGAGAGGGGACGGGAGAGGGGGGTGAGAGTGGAACGGAGGGTGAAGTGGGGCGAGAGAGAGGGCAGAGAGGAGGGGGAGAGAGGAGTGCGAGTCTAGGGCGAGAGAGGGGACGAGAGAGAGGGGTGTCACAATATCTTCTTCTTCTTTCTTCGTTTGATATGACGTCACAATTGACGCTGGACCTGAGTATGTTTCCCAAGTTATGGCCATTTATGATACGGTTGGTCAATGTAATTGAAACAATGCCCCAATCCAGTCGTCGTTTACGAGAGCGAAGGAACGAAGCTGCACATACTGTCCACGTCACCTACGGGCCCGCACTAGTTTAATTTAATTATGATAAGGTGATGAGACACTTTAATTCAGGTGATCGGGCCGTGGATATTGCACCTGATATGGCACTTGCTCCGACCACAGTGAGAACGATTGTTAGACTTGCGGACAAAATTAGAGCTTGTGGCCAAGATGTGACGCATTTGATTTCAACTAAGGTGACACGTAGTAGAAGCAGTACGATGGAGCGAATGGAGAGACTTGTCCGTGTGGATTGAGGACCAAAACAAACGGAATATGAATGGTGTTTGGAGGAAGGTTTGGCCGGAGTGCATCAAGGACTTCATGGGATTCGAACCCGAGCTACCCACACTGCACTATGAAATCGCTGAGATGGCCAATGAAGTGGGATTCCATGAAGTCACCGCAGGAGATGTTGAGGAGTTGCTGAACTCTCATAGGGAGAGTTTGACCAATGAGGACCTGATGGAGCTCGACCAACGACGGGCTGAAGAAGCAACAGAAGAGGACCAATTCGAGAGGGTTTTAACGTGTAAAATTCTTTCAAACATCCTGAATAAAGTTAATGAGGCTCTAGATGTTGCGTATAGAAATGATCCTGACTTGGAACGCAGCACTGCAGTGAAAACAATGGCGTTGAATGCTTTTTTCATGCTGCAATTAGCTGTACAAGGAGAAGAAGATGACCAGACAACTTCCTCTCGACTCTCTCTCTCTCTCTATTGAGTGCAGCCTGTGGCTGCTGGTCGCATTGGTTGGGACGCGGTATGCTGCTGATGCAGTTCCCCCTTACAGTAAAAACTGGTAGCTTCATTTTGCCGACCTCGGAAGGATGACAGGCTGAGTCAACCTCCTGGTGTATATTCATTCAGCAGCCAATGGGGCTTGAACTCAGGACCCTAGGATCCCAAGCTGCCACCCCAACCACTAAGCCAACACCAGGCTTCCTCTCGACTCATTCTTCAAGAGAAAACAGCCTGAACCTTCACCACATTCTGGGGGTGACACTAATAACCCCACTACCTCTCCCCCACCCCTAGCATCCCCTACCGACCCGACTGATACCACATCGGGGCAAAGGCATTCAGTGGCATCAACGTGACCGACATTAGCTCCGAGATAAGACTAGTGAGTGTTAACTTTTTTTGTTGTTCATTTATTTACGACCTGTGGAATGTTTCTCAGATACAGTATGTATTATTTTAGCATCTATATTCTGGATATCCATCCGCATTATGCTATCGACGATGCGAATGGAAGTTATAATTGCAGTTATAATGTCGACAGAACGCATCCCCCCATTAATACATGCAATTCAATGAGAAATTAGACCCCACTTAACGTCGTTTCGCTTAACATTGTGTTCTTCTGGAACACATCGACAACGCTAAGTGAGGTATACCTGTATATGATTGAGCCATCATGTGAGAGAGGGAGACAATCCTCTTCTCTTCTAACTTACGGACTCTTTCAACAGCAGGCACTCCATAACTGATAAGAAATATTGATGAATTTCGGGAATGGTTTGAGTAACTCTCTACCCTAAAGTTCTACTTATATGGGCCTGCCTGACCTGTCATCCGCATTCCTTGGATTGCTTATGTTAAACCAATAACCAAATCTTTATTGAAATAGTGAAGTTCAAATTTTCCATTCGCCAAAATAATTACCCTTTCTGTGTTCATCCAATCTTGCGGTTTCCTCCAATGTTTTCAAAGTCGTGGATCATCATCAGCATATCCATAATATCATACATACTGGCAATTATTGCACGTCCTTCTTGTATTTCTGTTTGTCTAAATATCTTATTCCCTTCCACTCCTTTGTTTTTACAGTAGACATCTATTCTCTATTGTTTAGCTTTTTCATGATCCAATTTTGAATATATGAAAAAGAAGAGCAATTTATATGTATGATTTATTTTCTTGGTCAGTAACTTGCTGTGGATAATGGTTCTACCGATCAGGTCCTGCTGCACCGCAATCTGTGAGGGTCGTCCTCGTTTCTCCAACATCATTTACAGTTTCCTGGAAGCCTCCAGCCAGAAAGAGTTCACCTCTTTCTGGCTTCCTGGTGGAATGGCGACACTGGCAGTCAAGTGTCCTGACGCTCGAGTCACCAAAGCGTGCTGAGGTCCGTGGAAATAGCACATCCATGCTTGTTCAAGATTTGTCGGAGGGTGCTCGCTACAGGGTGCGAGTGTGTGCCCACTCCAAAACACTTGGAGAATGGAGCTCACCAGAGTTTGTGGTCATGCACAGCCGAGGTGAGGTCACTACCGGTGGTAATTAAAAATACAAACTGGCATTCGGAATTATTCACTTGCAATACGACATCGGTGAACCACAAGTCAGAATCAGCCAGGCCCTTAACTTATATTAGGTCAGCCTGTGAGTTAATTTCATGATTTCATTTTTTTTGTATACATAGTCGAGGCTTCCTGGAAGAGCTATAAAATACTCGTACACTGTTACGGATCAGAATGCAACAGGACAAAGGAACAGCAGAGAGAGTGGAAACACCAACTGCAGAGTTTAAGGCCAAGATAGAGGGAGACTTGGACAAACAATTAGTGTGAGAGGAATGGGGGGGGGGTGGGTAGGAAAGAGGAGTATGATCGCACTGCAGGGACCAAGATGGATACAGAAGGAAACTCTCTGGAGGGAAAACTGGAAATTTAGAAGGAGGAAGGCTTTGGGTGGAGTGAGAGTAAGGGGGGAGGTTACCAAGGGTAGAAAAGATCATTTAGGATTGGGGATGATCTGAGATGGTGGTGAACAGCTGCTGCCTTGAAGACCTGGTAGGAGGAGTGAGATTGAAGAGAATGTGGAAGTTTGTTCCACAGGTGGGAAAAAGAGGAGCAAATGAGTGGAGGTGAGCAGTGATCCTGGATTCAGGTAGGTCCACTAGAAGGGGGTTGATGATGGACCTTGTGTGCCCTGCAAAAACCTGGGGTGGAGACAAAGCACTGAAAGAGCAGAGGGTGCAAGACCAGAAAGGAGGCGGTAGAAGACAGAGAGACCACCGACCTGTCTGTGATGGCGAAGTGATTTGCCCATAGACTCAGCTTTATCACAGGAGATTCCAATAATCCTGAAGGCCTTAGTTTCCACGGCATCAAGCTGAGCAAGATGTGAGGCAGGGGAGACCGCCCAGAAGGGAGAGCAGTACTCCATCAAGCTGCGGATGAAAGCCTTGTCTGTGGATATGAGTTCAGGTGTGCCAAGGAAGGACTTTGCATGATGGAGGATGCCCACTCAGCGGATGGCTTTCAAGGCAAACTTTGAAATGCGGTTTGCCCAAGAAAGATCATGGCTGATAGTGAGACCCAGAAGTTTGAATGATTGAACTTCCTCGAGGATTGTGAAGAAAGTAGAAAGGACGTTTTGCCAGACGTCCTTTCGGAGAGAGATAATGAGAGTGTGTGATTTGGCAGGATTAAAAGACATATTCCAAGTGTTTCTCCAGCTTGTGATTTTGTCAAGGTCTGAACAGAGGGAAGATTCTGCAGGTTGCCTTTTTGAAGTATGAGGGATGTCACGGCAGAGGGTGGAGTCATCAGCAAATAGATAAAGGGGATTTTCCAGAGAGATTTTCCAGAGAGCGATCATTTATGCAGAGGAAAAGGACTGAGTCCAGAACACTGTCCTGGGGTACTCCAGCCTTGACATGGAGAGGAGACGATAGGATTCTGCTGAGAGCTACACATTGGCTACAAGAGTAGAGGAATTCAATAAGCCATGTATGGAGTTGGCCTTGGATGCCATAAGCAGAGCCTTTGGAGAGTATGTCAGGATTACAGACTGTATCAAAATCATGAGATATGTCTAGAGAGACAGCCCTGATCCATATCTGACATCGAAGGCCTCCATTCATTGTTGGGTGAGTAGAAGCAGCATGTTCAAGGTCGAGTGACCTGGTCTGAAACCAAACTGATGACCTGAGATGAGGTTGTTGGAGAAAAGGAAGGATTTTCTTCAAATTTACTCTGATTTTCCAATTGTGATGCTGCATTTTGGGAAAGATAATTGGAGTAAGGTATTTAAAATTGGGAATAAGGCAAAATAATATTATGGCATTGTGTTTTCAAGACGGATAGATTTTCAGGGTCAACTGGGGCCCGTTTCATTCCAGGCAGAGTTTTCATCATGTAATTTATGATAAGTGAGATGCAGTGTGTGATTGGAGTTGATGTTTGACAAGTGGTTCTAATTTTGCCTTATGTTGCATCAATTAATATCGTGAAAATGTTGAATATGTAATTTCATGAAAACATTTTTATAAAGATCCTCCAGGGTGCAATTCATGAACCCAGCTGGAGTACCTGGTTGGTTTGTGCTTTCCATAAGGTGACTCGAGTTAAGTAAACTTGAGTAAAATATTCTATTTTTGTTTAGTTGTGCTTCTACGTGGGGGGCGGCTGGATAAATGTTAAAGAACCATGTGATATTAAAGAATATTGGCACATACAATTTCCATTTTACAATCCTGTGCTAAGTTCTCCACTCTTATGTCAACATCAAATATACACCCAGCACACATACATATGCCAACTTCTTAAGGAAGAGGCCATGGATGACAAAGGCTTCTCCTCTATGCGATCATGAAAACCCAGTGATGTTTCTTGGGTTGATGGGCAAAGGCACATTCATGATTTTTTTTTCCTACCAGGACTCTATTTTGCATCAGAGTAATTATTCCATGATTGAAATGTTTACATATGTTTGAGAATATAATCCAATGTCCCTTTTAATATAATGACTACTACCTCTTTAAATGGCCTCAATCAATCCCACATTTTGTGCTTTTAGCCCAAATCTTTCATGAACCAGTAAGTTGGTCTGGCCATTCGACTGGAGCTTGTTAGGGCAGATGTTTAGAATTTCTTCAGGGTGCAGGTGTTAACTCACCTCCTATTCATGAAAGAGATCATTGGATCTTTAATGTCCACGAATGAGCAGTGCTGGCAGACGGATCCTTCACCAGCAGTGCTGGTGAAGTCTCAGCATGGCATACATGGCATACTCAGAAGTGAAGATGGATGGCATACACATCCATGAATCGCCCTTCATGCAAAACATCAACGTAACAGTTTATACCTGGGTCGAGATTCAAACCCAACCTAAACCTACCAGCCCTCTGTCCCTTTAATATGAGTGGTTTTAAATCTCTTTCAGTTTAGGTTTTCAGACTGCTTTTATATTGCTGGTATATGCGAGTGGGTTTTTACAATGCTCCCTTGTTTTGATAAACACAATTTTATGAATGAGATTGCTTTTTCTCGATGAGAGTCTAATGGCCACACAGACGCATCCTTCCCAACTGAAAACTTTTTGGTGGTACCCACTTGAAAAATTCCCATCCTGAAATAAATAAGAAGTTAATTCGCAAAAGTGCTTTTTTGGTCATTGTTTAGTGAGTTTAAGACTCGTAGTGGAGCTGAATACACAAATCACACATAGCATGTACATCTGTCTATAGATATATTTACTAAAACTCTCATGTTGGATATATATATATATATATACACATATATATACACACACGCACACACATGATATATATGTATGTATATATGTATATATACTATATGTATGTATGTTCCCGAAATACAGCCAAAACAGTACACGATAGCGCAAAAATTTTCAGGCCACCTTACTCACCATTCGCCTGCGGTGTGCAGTATCAAGTTTCGTTCAAATCAGGCAACGACAAAAATTATTAAAAAATCAATTCCCGATTCAGTCAAGTTTTGTTTGATGATCCATAAAGTGCAAGGACAAACCATGGAGAATGTGTTGATATACCTCGAGAAACCGGTTGGCCGAACGATGACTCTTCAGGTAAATGCTCAAATTTTCTTCAAGTTAAAGTTTGACCACCAAATAATATTAAAACTTTGTGTCTTTTTTTTTCATCAACCGCCGTCACAACGGGAACCCAACGGGTTCACGGGTCAGCTAGTACATACTAAATACACGAGACAACACTGTACTTAACTTCAGACAAACACGCTGGCACCCTGGCATTAATTGGGGGAAGTAATGTCATTTCCAAATGTCGGAAGTTGAATTGAGCACTTCATCAACTACTAATGATATCACTCCTCATTGCTTGCTGAAGCACTTTCTTCACGATGATAAACAAAAATTTAACTAACGCTGTGTATTATTAGAGAAAAACAAACACAATCCTTCAATAAAAAAAATATTGTAGTTGAATAAAAGGTTGAACATCATTTTGGACCCGCTATATACCGATCGATTGCATAAGAACCTCTAAAAAGATTACTTTGTATTTTTCATGAAACTCAAGGAGTTTTCATTCCTTTCCAAAGTCAAAATTTGTCTTGTTGTATTTCCTGTTGTAACATGTTGATTGTATAATTGTTGTATTTTTTTTAATCGTTTTTCTCTAACCTCTGCCAACTTTCACATTTGCTTCCCATTACCAGCTCTTCCCCCTGCTCCTATGAAGGTGATCGTGAGCAATGTAACTGCAACTTCAATCCACATCCGTTGGTCATTGGTGGAGGGAAATGGCATCACACATGTTGTGCTGAAGCACAAGGTGTATCTGGAAAAGGGATATGCTGGCAAGGTGGAGCTGGACGTGACAGATGGCTCTTTAAGTGAATATGTTATAGCAAATCTGCATCCCAATACTCCTTTTCTTGTTGAGGTTGCAGCGAGGAACAACATGGGTGAAAGTTCCCCGAATCTGATACGTGAAGTTCGGACTCTACCAGGCAGTAAGTTCAGTTTCACCATTGACCGTTTTTTTTAAAAATCACTTTGTGGTTGCAATATGCCTGGTGTTGGCTTAAACGTTAGGGTGGTGAGCTTAGATTCCTATGATCCTGAGTTCAAACCCCACTTGGCTGTTGAATTAATAACAGGTGGGGTTGACTCAGCCTGTCGTCCTTCCGAAGTCGGCAAAATGAGTGCCAGCATGCTGGTACACTGTGGCGGAATGGTGACCCGTCCAGGTTTGTGTCCAATAGCCAAGGAGTCTGCTTCGGTAACACCAACGCTTTGCACAGAGTATGGTCCCAATGGATGGATGGATGGATAGATGGTTGCACTGCCTTTGTCATCGTATATTGGCATTTGTTACACACACATCATCTTCACAATACACATATCGGAATAGGCTTAGGATTGCATTGCAATTCAGTTAGGTGATTAGCAAAAGGCTGAAAAATATAAGCATACTATAAGAATAGGGTTAGAGTTCCAACATTCATTCCAACTGTCTTTTTGGCTCGTGGGATGTGCAGAACACTTGATTTCAAGTTTCCATGTAACAAAAATGCCTAATGCAATAATCGTTCAGCACGTGCAAACCAGGAACACTTATCTTTATAGAGGTGACACGAAGCATTCTGAGCAAATGTGAAACAGTCGTTCTGAGACACCAGTGTTGGCTTAAACGTTAGGGTGGACCATGTGGACCATCCAAAAAACACACTGATTACATTATTTAACAATTCATTGTGATGTCATGTCTATCAGAAAAAATAGAGGAATCAAATCATTGGATACCTTCACGCAAGGTCTTCTATTAGCCATATTGCAAGGCCATTTAAGGTGAGGATAGGTACTGTTTTTTTGTGTAAAAAGTCAAGGCTCGTGGAAGAGCTAGAACACATGATGTAGCGATACAAAAGGAACAGCAGAAAATGGGGACAAACCAACAGCAGGACTGAAGAGCAAAATAGACGGAGATGGAGAAACAAGGGATGTGCGAAAGAATGAGTGGTTGTGGTGGACAAGATGGATACAGAAGCAAACTTTCAGGAAGGAGAAATTGAAAATTTGGAAGGAGGTGTACTTAAAGACACAGAGTGGGGAGGGGGACTTTGGTGGAGGTTAACCGGTGGGGGGGGGGGGGGGGGGGGGGGGTAGAAAAGATCACGGTTTTAGATGCGAGATGATCTGAGATGGTGGTGAAGAGCTGTTTCGAAGACTTGGAGAGATGAATGACATTGAAGAGATTGTGGAAGTTGGTTCCACAGGTGGGGAAAACGAGGAACAAATAAGTGGAGGTGAACAGTGATTCTGGATTTTGGGAGTTTCACACAAAGGGGTTGCTGTTAGACCACATGCCCTTTGCAGAAACCTGGAGGGCACAAAACACGGAAAGGGTGGATGGTGCAAGACTAGACAGGAGGCGGTAGAGGACAGAGAGACCACCGACCTGTCTGTAATCGCAACATGATAAGCCCAAAGACTCAGCCTCATCATGAGAGATGTCAGTGATCTCAAAGGCCTTGGTTTCCATGACGTCTAGCTGAGCAAGGTGTGAGGCAGGGATGGTGGCCCAGAGGGAAGAACAATACTCTATCAAGCTGTGGATGAAAGCCTTGTAGGTGGAAAAGAGTTCAGGTGTACCAAGGAAGGACTTTGCACAATGGCGAACGCCCAGTCGGCAGCTAGCTTTGGAGGCCAACTTTGAAATGTAGTTTGCCCAAGAAAGATTATTTCTGATATATTGACACCCAAGAGTTTGAGTGACTGAACTTCTTCAAGAGGATTGATAAGAAAGTAGATAAGAGAGCTTGGCAGATGGTCCTTCAGGGGAGTGGGGAGGGGGGGGGGGGGGGGGGGGGGGGAGAGAGACAGAGACAGACAGAGAGAGTTTGACCAGCTTGTAATTTTATCAAGGTCTAAAGAGAGGAAAGAGGCTGCTGCCTACCTATCTGAAGGGTGAGAGATGTCTTGGTGGAGGATGAAGTAGTCAGCAAATATATAAAGAGGATTTTCCAGGGAGTCAGAGAGATTGTTGATGAAGATTAGGAATACGACTGGGCCCAGAACACTACCTTGGGGCACTCCAGCCTTGACAGGGAGAGAAGATGAAAAGATTCCATTGAGAGCCACATGTTGGCGAGGAGAGTATAAGAAGTCAATAGCTCAAGAGTGGAGTTGGCATTGGATGCCGAAGGTAGAGATTTCGGAGAGCAAGACAGGATTCCAAACTGTATCGAAAGCTCGATATATGTCCAGAGAGACGGCCCTGATCTCATGTCTGACATTGAGGGCCTCCAGCCATTGTTTGGAAAGTAAAAACAGCATGTCCAAGGTAGAGTGGCGTGGTCTGATTCTGTATTGGTGATCTGAGGTGAGGTCATGGGAGGAAACAAAGGATTACATGACCTTGCTGATGATTGTAAATAAGTTGATAGGTCTGTAGTTAAAGGGATCAGATTTTGCACATTGTTTTTGTAAGGCAGTGATGTTGCCTGACTTCCAAGCAGATGAAAGATGACCAAGGGCAAATGAAAATGGCAGAAAGAGAATGTGCAAGAGCAACAGAGCAGGTTTCTAGGACACATGAGCTCCTGCCGTCCGGTCCAGTTGCAGAATCAGAGTTGGAGGGGGCCAGAAACGTCTCCACCTTCTCAGGTGCAAAACACATAGAGCCCAGGAACAATTGGGTGCAACTGGGTAAGGTGGGTACAGAAAGCAAGGGGTTGGGGACACAAAATTTGGAAGCAAACGCAAAATTAAAGTCTTCGGCCTTCTCACAAGCAGAACCGGCTGTGTTTCCATTTGAAGTGAGGGAAAGGAAACGCCAGAAACAGACTTTACAAGGCATGGCCAGGTTTGAGAGGAGTGGAAGCAAGTTTGAAAGTTCAATCTTTTTTTAAAAAAAATTGTCAGATGGTGTTTTCTGGCTCTCTTAAGAGTGGACTAACACTTGTTGTGGCTTTATGGAATGATCTGAGATTGCCTTCAGTCAGGTTTGCTTCTCAGGAAGAGAATGCAAGTTGCTTCAGAGCAACTGCCTCACCACAGGAGTCAGTGTACCATGGGCAGGGAGAAGAGTAGGATAACTGAAGACAACATGGGATGAATCTGTGCATAAGAGAGCAGGTTTCTGTGGAAGAAGTCCCAGGAGTCCTAAGGAGTCAGGAAAATCCTGTGGGAGGAAGGATTGTGTTAAACCGTTGATGTCTGGTTTATCAGCAGTGGCCTGGATTGAGAGATTTGTCAGGTTGGAGCGGAGACCTTTTGGATATTTGAGGTCCAGACAGTTAGGGACAGGTTTGGAGGCGTTGGGAGAAAGATTCAGTTTGCAGATATTGTGTATTAAGAGATAAACAATGAAGTACAGGAAATACAGGCAGAAGGGATCACAAACAGATTGAAATACATGCTTTGGAGTAAAAAAAAAAACTGCTTTTATTTTTTGAAGTGAGGAGGGGAAATAGTAGAAATTTGAGGAGACTGAAAGGATAACACTTGGGAGAAAAGAAGCAAAATGGGGAACGCAGCTTTAACAGACAGAATTTACATGCCAGCTATCCGAGGAGTGGACCTGAGCCACACAAACACGGATTCAACAATGCAGCACAAACAAGGTACGGTTGAACACGGAAAATTAGTTGAAAACACAAACAGCAGCACAAGGATGAAAATATAACAGAAAAACATGACGGATCCGATCCGGAAAACTTCGCGTTGAAGAAGTGGAAATAGCAACTGCCAATCGAACCAACATACATGCAGCAGACCTCAAACCGGTTTAGGACCTCAGAAGATGTTACCAAACCAGTGAATCAACAAAAGATAAGCCAAGAAGTTGGTGTCCCAAGATAATGATTCTCACTCATGAGGACCGCTACATTCACAAGACCCAGCGAAACAATCAGTTTCAAACTACACAGGGAACTACAAACACACTCCCTGCAATGATTGCAGCCCAAGGTGGACATACCTGATATTGAGATTGTTACTTCCATGTTGGATCCCTATGTAAAAAAACATTCACTACAATGCAGCATGACATTATTCAGCATCTGCACCTCATCTGTGTCCCATGATATCGCATCAACAACAATCGCGTGTTTGTTTTTTTAGTGTGTGTGTAGTTATAGGTATAGGTGTATTAGAGATGAACCTCATGTATAAATTTATAAACAGGAATAAATTCCTGTGTGGGGCTCGTGTGTAAAAATTCTGACGCAACTCGAAAATGTATAGATCGTGGCATTCGACTTGCCATTCACTTTTATTGTCTTCACTATTGTCTTCACTTTTATTGTCTTCACTTTTATTGTCTTCACTATTGTCTTCACTTTGTTCTTTACGCCCAACAATAACATGTTTTTCAAACTCAGATGCATGCTTTTTCTTCTTGGATCTCAATAATTAATTGATTCTAATTTTAAAACGCTTCCTTTGACATGTTTATCCACCCATTGTTTTAAGTTTGTTTGTGTCATTGTTTAATTTACATCATCAATGGAAGATAGTTTGAAACAGAATTTTTAAATTATATTCCAAGCAGTGGATAAGGCAAGAATATTCACTGCAATTTATACTCTCAAGTATTATCCAGAAAAAATACATTTATTCCTGTGCCTGATGTATAAATAAAATACGACTGTATCTATTTTTATGTCTCAGCAGATCTGAACGAGAGTGAGGGTCATAATCCCCAGGGCCTCCTCCTCGCTGTCCTCGCATCAGTGGCAGCCACATGCCTGTTCGTGCTGTTCCTACTCTTCGTACTTGTTTGCATGCGCTCGCACACCTCCCGCTCTTTTGTGTTCTCCCGTGGTGATGTGAGTTTCCCAGTAGTAATCAGTTCCCTAACACTCACATGTACAATGTACATGGTCACAAAATGTGTAGAGCTTTAGGAAATGAATAGAGAGATAGGGAAAGTGTGACGTGGTTTTGCACTTTTATACATAGTTTGAGGTTCATGGGTCGGGTGAGCTGGATAAGACAAAGTGGAATGGCCGTGTGGGCATGGAAGCAGACAGAAAGCTTGGATTTGCTGAGAATTACAAGAAATGGTTAATTGGATGAATGCAAGTAACCTGGTAAACATGGGAAATAGTAAAGGGCTGAAGGCGAGGGTGGAGTTGCATGACCTGAAGTGATGAGTTAGTCAACAGGGAAACTTCCAGCCAGTTTACAGTGGGAACGTAGCAGGTGTCATACCTCCAGTCTCCTGCCAGTAGATATCAGTATTCTCAAGTTCTTCGTTCCCATTAATTTCCAAGGTGCAAGGTGGGTGCAACAAAACCACTCCATTGTGAATGTGCATAATTGTTGGCATTCATGATAAAGGCCTTGCGCACCATTCAGAGCTGAAAACGACCAAGAAAGGTTGTGGCTCTGTGGAGAGAGGGCTTACCAGGTCATGTGATGATGAAAGCTCTGAAATATATATATATTTTTTATATTTCAGCATCTAACTAATCGCATTAGCTTGCGAAAAGTTCGGAATGCTCTGATCACTTGCGTTTTGTCATTTTTATCCATTAATTTATTTACTGTCATAGAAATGTTTAGATGCAAGGCAGAGAACTTTTATAATAAATAATATTTTTTAATTTATGATTAAAAAAAAATTATTGGCCTTTACATACGTACGAAAAATGCCTGTTTCAGATGTGCGTTAGGCCGATAACGTTTTGAGACCATTTGATGCTGATGAGCAAAGGCAATCATTTTCATATTTTGTCTCAAAAAATAACAACCCTTAACTAACAAATCGATCTTCTTTCGGATGCAGCACATGGCTGCAAGTAGCATAATTTGCTGGGGGTACAGCGCTGTCGCTGATGCAGTGCCACCTGTAGGTTAAAGCAGGAATTGGGCCAGGGTGCCAGCGATAGCTCACGTACTCTTCATGAAGGACACTGTGGGATCGTATTGTCCACCAAGCACTGCTATCAGACGGGATGCCTAGTTGAACGTCAATCCAAGGGACAGAACACACATTGATGCTTCGCCCTGCCAGCGAGGCACCATGATGACAGTTTATAGCTTGGCCAAGATTCAAATCCCAACTCGATATCTCAGAGGCGAGTGTGCTTCGGCCTACCTCGAGGGCCTAGGCTATCCTGCCAGCTCATTGCAGATGATGAACCTCGTGGAAAAGCAGAACCACAAATGTCAACAGGTAAAAAGTGTGGGAAAGGAGAAACAGGTATTCAATAATTCCCAGAAGCATCACAGCATGAGAAAAGGAGATGCAGATTGAAGGGAGATTTAAAGAATTTGTTCAGCTTATGGACTACCTAACTCAATAGTTATCCCGATCATACAGTATGTTGGGAACTGATACTAGTTTGGGCAGGTGGGAAATATGACAATGGGAGAGACCAGGAGGTGACAGTAGGCTGCAGAACTGAAGGCCTGGAGGGAAGAGTACGATACGAGAGGTTTCGAAAGACAGTTCATGCAAGAGAATAAATTATTGAATTTATGGGGGGGTGACATTGGCTTCCAGATGAAAAAGACAAAAGATGCATGCTCGCTGCCTTGCCATCGGCCTCAGTGAGTGGGAAGATGACCAGGAAAGCTGGAGGCTTGACAAGATGAGCTGATGAAGAAGATAGACTTGATCCTTGTGACAGAAGTCCCAGGAAACATTTATATTTCTGCAGTGGACAGGGTTATTCATTGGCAGGTTTCCTCAGGCAGGAGATTAAAGAGGCACATTTCACAGCATTGGTTTGGTGAGCTCACAGGAGGAGATAAAGATAAAGAGTTTACAGGGAAAATTAAAAATAAATGTACAGTATCAACAAATATGTTTTTTTATTGGCTATTTATAATTAATCAAATAAAGCTTAAAATGATGTTACAACATTATTATACAACTTAAAATTAATTAATTGTTTCATCATGGCAAGGCTGAGTTATCCTGGTGGTTTAACCATTGTCTTACATGAGTAGTCAAGGCAATGATTTGGACTGGCCAGGGTCCTGGCAACAACCTACTGTTCTTTTTATAAGATACCATGGGATGTTCATTATCCACCAGCAACCAGGGACACCACACTCATTTATGCAACACCGCCCCTCCCTGTGAAACACCGGGGTAACCATAATTCTTTCTTCTCAGAACCTTTCTAAACAGTGGGTCCATAGAAACAGCCTTGGGTCTACATCAGTGGATCTATAACATCCATAGCTTTACAGAGTACTGCTTTCCCCTATGGACTTGTGGCCTAGCATTACAACTGCCTCTCATAAACTTTGTGGAATCGAAAGCTATCAACATGATTCGAATCTCTCAAGATGATGCTGAGTACAATGTCTGGTGCTCCCACGTTGCAGGGCGTGTGAGTGGCCTTTCTGGGTTTATTTCACCTCTCCTTCGGTTGAGCTCCCTCTTCTCTCTTTGCACTTAACCCTCTCCAGCAATTCTAAATGCACACATTTTTCCAGTAACCTCCTCCTGGTTCATATTCCAAAATGCAGGCTTCCTGTCCACCTCAACCTTTGTTTGTTCCTCACTGCTCCCGTCTGTAGAATCACCTTTCTGAGGCTGTTCTATTCTATTCTTTCCTCCAGGATTTCCATCAGGCAGTGCATCACAATCTCATGTCATTCCCCAGCCTTACCTTTTATACCCCCATGGACCCTTCCCAGCTCAACACTTTTATTTGTAAATTGTGTTCTCTCTGTCTGTCTCTCTCTCTCTCTCTCTCTCCTCTCTCTCTCTCTCTCTCTCTCTCTCTCTCTCTCTCTCTCTCTCTCTCTCTCTCTCTCTCTCTCTCTCTCTCTCTCTCTCTCTCCTCCTCCTCTCTCTCTCTCTCCAGTTTATACCCTTTGTTACCGCTTACTCTTTCATGAGCATCGACCTAGAAAAGCCAAAAAACCAAAAGATTTTGTTTTTTTTTGCACGCATGCACATTCACATGCACACGCACACTTATGACCGGACACAAACACACACCACATCTGTCCTTTAGCTGCCGTTTTTACTGCCATGCCACCTCTAAAAATGGGGAGCGAAGTTCAGCTTCCATCATGATTGGATCCATGAACCTATAAAAACCATACAAGAAAATGTCGCTGTAGTCTGTGTTCAAGTGTTCAAATTCGTCCATGGGAGATTTACAAGCTCTCCGCAGGTAAGCATTCAAGGGATGAGCCAAGTGATGCCACCTGTACGATTGTGCCCATATTGGCCTACTTCTGCAATGGCATACCGCCTACATTATAAACATTCGATGGAACATCCATTCAGCACTATTTTAGCCCGAAGTACTGACCGGCTAACAGGCCATACCCCGGTATGGGGTATGGAGTGTATGGTTTTAGCCAGTTCTTTTTTTAGCCCCTGTATGATTTTATCCCAGAAGTACTGACCGGCTAACAGGCCATACCCCTGTGTATGTTAGCTGGTCAGCGCTACTTCCTTTCCTTTACACATTTTTACAACTGTGAGGAGGGCTTGGATTTGTGACCGGAAACACTTTTGCAGGCACAAATATACAGGCAGAGTAACACCATGGGATTGGGTGTAGTAATAATAATACCATTCCTTTCACCAACCTCAGAAGGATGACAGGCTGAGTCAACCCCACCTGGTGTTAATTCAATGGTGGGCAGGGGCTCAAACTCAGGAACATAAGGTCCCAAGCCAGCAATCTTAACCACTAAGCCAACACCAGGCTTAAGGGATTGATGTAAGGGTTATAAAAGAAGGAACAAAGACTCAGGATATCAAAACTTAATAACGTAGGTCGTATGCAAGGCAAGTCCGATGACACGATACAAATAATGTGTGACATTAGACTAAATAAATAAGTTGAATAGAAAAGATGCTTGTGATGATAAAAACTGTTTTGAGATGAGCTTTGTGCACTTGTGCCATGCTCACTCCTAAAATCTGTCTGAGCTAAGGAGCTTGTCCACTACCCCTTGACCCAACTTGGCACCCGCACAGTAGTGTTCACACCTAGCAAGTGGAACCAGGAATGGAGGGGTGAGGGAGGGAGCAGACGACTCATTCGTTCGTGTTCACATAAAGATTTACAAACTCACATGCATGGCAGGTGAGGAGGAGTTGTAGCTGTGACCAATCTACTTCCTGAAACGGATCCAAAATAGTGAAAGTATTTATTATTTATAAATCGAATGCATTTAGCATTGTTTTCTTTGAAACGTTTTTACACCAGATTTCACTTTTTATTTGATCTTACCCACTGCCTTGCTGTTCAATTTAAACTCTTTCTCTCCAGCTGCTCTGCAAGTTTACCATAAATTTGTAATTTACTCCAGCTCAACCTGTGTATTCTCATTGGCACAATCTGACAGCATTTTTTTTTGACCTCCTCACCCTGCCAAGCTGTGATTATTGTGCTACTTTTGTTCTCTCAAACAAATAAGCAGGAATTTAAAGCAGGTGATGACATTTGAGCAATCTGCTCGATTTAGTGTTGCTGAGGGTGGAGGAAAAGGTACAAAAGCCTCCTGTAGGTGCAAACAGGGTACGAGTAGTCTCAATTATACAAGTATAATTGTTTTTATTGTTTGTCAGGATATCTCGGAGGTAGTGTTCAACTCCTGAACTGACTATAAACTGTAATATCGGTGGTGCTCCCAGGCAGAGCATTGCATCATTGAGTATAACATCCTTCAGAGATATTAAGCTGACTGTCCTCATCCACCAGCACTCGCTAGTGGACGTTAAAAATGTTCATACCTTTCAAAACGAGTAGGCTATCGTGTGCTGATAAAATGGCCAGATTCTAAACTAAACTCCTGCTCTAATCAGTGGGGAGCACTGCCTTAGCCTCATATCCTCACCCCAAAAATGATCCAAACTGGCACAGTCAAGTGCTGCATGCACATGACCGTGATCCTTCTGATGGTCATAATAGAAACACTAAAATTGGGATATGCAATCATGCGTGCTTGTTGGTGTGCAGGGGTCGGAGCCAGTCCTTCGTTTCCACCCAACAAGGCTGTCATTGGCAAGACGCTCTCACTCACGTCATGCATCCTCCCAGGGCACTGCGCAGTACCAAGCTGAGCCTCCAAGCCCGACCTATCCAGCCCTTGCTTGGCACGACATCTCCTTCCGGGAGGTCATTGGCCAAGGAAACTTCGGCCAGGTGGCACGTGCAACCATCACCTGCGGAGGCCGCAAGTTCGATGCAGCCGTGAAGATGCTTAAAGGTGCTTATGAAAGTGCCATTTGGCTGGCGGGAGATTTGGCTGAGCTTGCAGGGGCTAAAAAGTTTTTCGAAAATGTATTTTTTTTTTGTATACCTTGTCGAGGCTCGTGTGAGAGCTAACACACAACGCACAGCAAGGGGGACATGAGACAAGAGGGGAGGGAGTGGGAAGGACAAAAGGGTATACCCTTTTGTCCCAGAGATCATGAGAATGTCTGGTCATCCTCGAGGCAGAATGGCACCAAGGCTGATGTTTTGGGGTTCAGGAAAATGATCACTCATTGCTTTATTCCAGCGGCCATTCGGATGTCAGCCTGAATTCAAAGGGCTGAGGAACATTTACGATCTGAAGTTTGATAGGAGTTCAAAGAGACATCTGGACATTATCTTCACACACATTCCATTTAAGCTAGACTACTGCTTCCAGTCAGACTTTCAGACACCAACATGTAATTATTTCTCGATAGGAATCCATTAATAAGCTAAATAGAATAAAAGATGATTCTATTCTACTGAATAAAGATTAAAGATTATTTGGAAGGCCAATCTGTTTTGGGGAAAAGGGGTGTTTTACTTGGCAGACTGGTAATCTTCCAATAGAGAAAAGAGATATAAAGTCATTTAAAATGCAAATATATATATATATATATATATATATATATATACATATATATATATATATGTATAATATTCAAAATAGATACATGTTCGAGCGCATAGATGTAACAATCATGTTGTATTCGAATACATTTCCCATGAAAGGATTATAACAATACATTGTTCTATATGCTAAAAACATTTACTTTTTTCAAGTTAATCATCAATCAAGTTTAATTGGCAACATTTTTATACCTTTTTATCACTCTTAAACTCACAATGCTAATTTTGGAGAAACTTGCATCCACAGCTGCCAAACCATGTGACCTATGACATCATATGTGTGAACCTTTTCTTCCTCATGGGATAGACGGTTATACTTATAAAATTTCACCTCGATCTGTTCAGCCACTTCAGAGAAGAAGATTTTTGAAGGTTTAAAAAAAAAATAAAAAAACAATACGGCTGCTGAATCACATGACTGATGACATCATCAACATTTTTTTATGTGGACCATTTTATCCATAGATGGCCCTCAAAATTTTTCATACTGATCAGATATATTGTTCTACATGTGCAATTATGATGTTATAACGGAGGCACTTAGGCGTCATTAAAAAAAAAAATCACACTTATTCCCCATGAGGAGTACTTGCCGTGTGCCAAGTTTCAATTTCTTCCTTGATGCGGTTTCAGAGATACAGTGGTCCAACGTTTTTCCGTTTTTCCAACATGGCTGCTACACCACACGACCTATGTCATCATAATTATCATTAAATCATTCTACATGAGTAGTCGCACCACACCTATGGTGAAAATGTCATCTCAATCCGACAAGCGGTTGCGGAGAAAAGCACGAAAGTTCTGTGCAGACAAACAGACAGACAGACAGACAAGCAAACAAACGGACCCAAATGCAATACCCTCTCCATCGGCGAGGGTAATAATGAAAAACGTCATGGGTCAGGGTCAGATTTCCAATCAAAGGGGTTGCATTCAGGGGTTGCATCAAAGCGGGACATCTTGGTACCCGGTCATCACTGCCAGCAGTTATAAAGTGGCAGTTCTAATTATATATCTTATTCATTTTGTAACACACTAGTGCACAAATGCCACACAAAATACACCGCAAAAATACAAGTCCTGGCGAGGGTCTGCAATCTCTGATTGCTCTTTCTTGTTTTCTGAATGTTTTGGGGTTTGTCTATTTTACATTTTAAAAGCTACATGATCCTTCGTGAGTGTCCAGAATGATCAACCATGTAAGAATTTTACCAATCCTATTTGGCATGTAACCTATCAAGTGTTATCCAAACCCTTTTGGAATGATTTTATTGTGAGGTCTTTCAAGGCGTAATTTTTTTTGCGAATGCTGTTTTCTGATAAATGTTATTTAAACAGAATCATCAGACATACAGAAGAACCTTTGGGTATAAATCAAGTGGAAAACATGGACAGGAGGAAACCTTAGTTGACTTTACGTGAATTATAGGGACGTTTAGTAGACAATGGAAACATCAACAGAGCATATTCAATTTGAACCAGGAATCTCAGAATCATAAGCTTTCTCTACCAATGGTACGCCAAATAGGCCAAGATGCAAGTTACTGGAGCTTTGTATAATATGAAGGAATTTCGACGTAGATGTCTTACAATGGCATTGTTTAAACATGTGCCATTCTTTGGCTTGTCAGCCCTTTTATTATGATCTGGATGTTCTCTTTTTATCCAAGAATGCCATTCAGTCTATCTGAACACCAAGATAATGTTTTGTTATCTATAAACCTGTTTGAAACATTGAGGTAATTGGTTGTTTGAGAGGTATAATTAATTGCACCTGCCCTTTAAAACTAGATACACTATCTGCGATCGCAAAGCAATCGCCAAGGGTAAGCCTCCCTGGCTTACCCTTGGCGATCGCCCGTGACATTCCCTTGGCCTGCGATCCAATGATGACCATATTTTTTTTCTGACTGCCATATGACCTTGATCTTCAACATTTAGGGATAGAGTGTAAATGAAGAAAATGTATCCACATGTGCAATCTATCCATAAAACTCAACATCATGAATATCAGAGGAAAATTACTCAAGTTATGATCAAAAAGGTTTCTTTTTTTTTGTTGTTGTTCATTAGGTCACAATCTGAAAAAAGTAGGTCAAGAACACAAATCGAATATCAGATGCACAACATCAGTGCAGGTCCATCATTATGATACAACAACATCTTGGAAAGCCAAGTGGTCTTTGAGATTCCGCATTGGCAAAATTGAGCGATGACAAAAAAGCAAAATGTTAAATTCTTCTAATTTGGTCATGACCTTAAGAATTAGGGCAAGGTCATAAAATTGTCTCAAACCCGTGTCCTTTATATTCACATTATTGATGCAAAATTTCATTCCGAAAGTCCCAGCCGGTTTTGAGATACAGCTTGGAAATTTCGGAAATTGAGAATGCAGAAAGAAATGAAAAAACCTAAATGGTGGTTTAGTTCTCCTGGGGGTGTCAGAAACTCTCAGGTACCATTAGAAATTGGGAGCACTAATTGTAGAAACAAACCCTACAAAGGTATAAGCCTCACCGCTATCCATAAGGTAGCTTTACTATTTTTAGATCCTCGTGGAGGATCTCTTTGTCTTACTCACGTTGTTGTTCTTGTGGACTTTTTTGTTTCACAGCCTACAGTTTCATCAAAACTTCCTGAAACTTGGTATATAATGTAAAAATACCCTGTGCAGACAGTAACCATCTCCGATTTTGAAAATTCCTCCTCGAAAAAAAAGTTATGACGTCAAAATATATCCGCTAATGGAAATGCCTAAAAAATTATCCCGAAACTAGGCAAGCTTTTTGAATTCTGTTTGCAGGAATCGAACAGGGATTACAGAGATGAATTACGCACATATGATAATCACTATGACGTCATTTCAATTTTTATGACGTCTTCCTATTTTTTGACATTTTTTGTTTCACAACCCAGAGTTTTCATCGGATCTTCGTGAAACTTGCCATGTATATGCAGAAAGCCCACGCGCAGGCAGTAACCATCTCCGATTTTGGAAATTCTTCCTAGAAAAAAGTTGACGCCATAATATCGCCACTAATGGAAATCGCCTATACCATTATCTCCGAAACTAGACAAGCTGTTTGAATTTTGTTTGCGGGAATCAAGCCGGGCATTAGCACAGATAATTTATCGCAAAACTGATACATCACAATGACGTCATATTCGTTTTTATGACGTCATCATTAAGAGGACGAGGATCTTAGCTCATTCAGCTTGTTTAATGTGATTTGTTGTGGTTTGATTGTGCTTTTATCACTTTCCGCTCTTGCATACTGCTCCCCTTATGGTCTAGAGCCGTGTCGTAATCTGTCTTTCTTGCTTTGCTCTCACATTTTCACTCCCCATGAGGTGGATGACCCATGGTTTATCTCTCTCTCTCTCTCTCTCTCTCTCTCTCTCTCTCTCTCTTCTCTCTCTCTCTCTCTCTCTCTCTCTCTCTCTTCTCTCTCTCTCTCTTTCTTCTCTCTTTCTCTCTCTCTTCTTCTCTTTCTTCTCTCTCTTCTTCTCTCTCTCTTTCTCTCTCTTCTTCTCCTCTTCTTCTTCTTCTCTCCTCTCTCTTCTTCTCTCTCTTCTTCTCTCTCTTCTTCTCTTCTTCTCTCTCTTCTCTCTCTTCTCTCTCTTCTTCTTCTCTTCTTCTCTCTTCTTCTCTCTTCTCTCTCTTTCTTCTCTCTCCTCTCTTCTCTCTCTTCTTCTCTCTCTCTCTCTCTCTTCTCTCTCTTCTCCTCTCTTCCTTCTCTCTCTCTTCTCTCTCTTCTCTTCTCTTCTTCTCTCTCTTTTCTCTTCTTCTCTCTCTTCTCTCTCTCTTCTCTCTCTCTTCTCTCTCTCTCTCTTCTCTTCTTCTCTCTCTTCTCTCTCTTCTCTCTCCTCTCTCTTCTCTCTCTTCTTCTCTCTCTTCTCTCTCTTCTCTCTCTTCTCTCTCTTCTTCCTCTCTTCTCTCTTCTTCTCTCTCTTCTCTCTCTTCTCTTCTTCTCTCTTCTCTCTCTCTTCTCTCTCTCTTCTCTCTCTTCTCTCTCTCTCTTCTCTCTCTTCTCTCTCTCTTCTCTCTCTCTTCTCTCTCTCTTCTCTCTCTCTTCTCTCTCTCTTCTCTCTCTCTTCTCTCTCTCTTCTCTCTCTCTCTTCTCTCTCTTCTCTCTCTTTCTCTCTCTTCTCTCTCTTCTCTTCCTCATCTCTCTCATCTCTCTCTTCTCTCGTATAACAATGCACAATGGGAACCAGACACATAATTGAAGCTTCTTTTTTCTTTCCAGCAGAGGGCAGACATTGCCGCAACGTGATGTCATTTGTTTGAAATCACACGAGCAGCTTACTCTGTTTATTACCCTTGCCAAAGGAGAAGGTATTGCATTTGGGTCTGTTTGTTCATTTGTTTGTCTGTCTGTCTGTTTGTTCATTTGTTTGTCTGTCTGTGTTTGTTTGTTTGTTTGTCTGCACAGAACTTTGTTTTTCTCTTCAGTCGCTTGTTGGATTGAGACGAAATTCTCACCATTGGTGCGACTACTCGTGTAGAATGTTTCAATGATAATTATGATGTCATAGGTCACATGGTGTGGCAACCATGTTGGAAAAGGGGGAAAAACTTTGGACCTCTGTATCTCTGAAACCACACCAGTATGAAATTTTTTGAGGGTCATCTAGGGATAAAAGGGTTCACAAAAAAACATTTGATGACATCATCGATCACGTGATTCGGCAGCCATATTGTTTTTTGTTTTTTTTAAACCTTCAAAAATCTTCTTCTCTGAAATGGCGAAACAGATCGAGGCAAATGTTTACACATATGACCGCCGATCCATGAGGAACAAAAGGTTCACAATATGACATCATAGGTCACATGCTTTGGCAGCTGTATTGGATTTACACTAAAACATAAAAAAAATCTCCAGAACAGCTGGACAGATCGAGGGGAAACTTCACATGAATGTTTCTCAAGGCATGTATGTACGAGGTTGTTAAGGAATAATTGATGTCACATGGTTCGGCAGCCATATTGGCTTTAAGAAAAATATTAAACAATTTTTTTTCTGGAACCGCTTAATCAATTAATCGATGTGAAACTTCACACTTGTGATGGGGAACACATGTTTTCAATTTCAACTTCATCGGATACATGGCCTGGCAGCCAGAATTATTTAATTTGTTGATGTGGGTTTTTTTTTGTTTGTTTTTTTTAAATAAGGCTCGCTTGGCTGTGCCTGGATGGGTTTGAGAGTAGAGGAGTAGCAGCTGAAATGCGAATCCTATCCACGTTCCTCCTGATGTCTTCATCTTTGCTTTTTGTTTGTTTGGGTTCCTTCTGATTACTCCAATGCAGGACTGTACCTATTTGGTCTTCCATTTGATCTGAATTTAATTTATCTTAATCCCATTCTGGAATTTAATTGTTTTATAGCTTATAGAATAAAATAATTGTTTTCTCAAGGCCAATAACTGTGCTTACAAGAGCACTCTAAATAAGAAGGAACCTGTTTTTACTCTCTAAGAGTTTCAATCTGAGGAATCTATGGCACTCATCACATCCTGACAGCCGTTTGGATGCTATCAATTCCAGGGATTGCCAATGTTTCAGCGTGCTACAGATAGGATGCTGGAAAATATTCTGGTCCATTTGGATCAATTCCTACCAAAAAGCATCTTGTCACTGATCTGGAGTTTGAACGATAACTAATATCGTTGTAATGCATCCTACCTCATGTCTTACATCTGGTTAGTAGGATTATTTATCAGGTCAGGTAAATGAGCTTGCTGATCTGCATTATGGAGAATGGTCTCTTACTTAAGGTATAGCTATCCCGAAGAGATGAAGCAAAGTTCTCCAACAGGACAATTTCAGTACCAATAACACAAAGCAAAATGGTTAACAAAACTATCATTGACTTGATTCCTGTGTTACTATTCGTAAATAGGTGTAGGTTTGTTTGACTATCATAACTAGGGAGTTCGTAGAACACCATATCCCAAGCAGTGTTCAAAGTATAGCCTTCAATTATAATAAAATAATGAATTTAAAGATCGTTAAAAACTAACTTCTGGAAGTGTAGCGCTCCTGAAGCAGTCTTATACATCACCCATATACACTGTATTAAGACGACGTAGCGTCGCAGTTTAGGAGATGGAGGCTTTATTGATACCCTTTCACATGTCACACCCTGTCATGCTATATATCCGATATGTAGCATGGTTCTTGGAAGTATTATGAAGGCGATTTGTGTTCTGCAGTGTTCAAGTATACATAATTCAATTTAAACTAGAGCTGCCACTTTATAACTCGTGGCAGTGATGACCAGGTATGAAGACGTCTTGCTTTGATACAACCCCGCTTTGTTCGGATTGCTGACCCATGACTTCCTCATTATTCAAATGAATTCAAAATGGGATTAAAAAAACTTAAATTCGAATCAAATGGAATACCAAATGCTGCATTGGAGTCATCAGAAGGAACCGGAATAAGCAAAAGGCAAAGATAGAGTCATTCGGAGGAACCTGGATAGGATTCGGGCCAGTTGTATAAAATTCCCTCATCCTGAAGGAAAGATTCCCCTTAAGGTACACTGTGATTCCTTGGCGAAGGATTTCCTTGAGGACTGTTGCATAAACAACCTTTGGAAATACTCAAGTAAGGATTTCCTTAAGGGTGATGAAATCCTTAGGAGCCTTTGCTATGCCAGGCAACCAATCAGACTTGAGATAGGAAGAGGTGTCTTAAAGCAGGATGGCAGTGAAGCGATCTACAAACTGGCGTCAGGAAGAGACAAGCACTAGTGGAGGCTTTTCTCAAGCACAAGAGAGACAATACATTGTATAGTTGCATGATGTGTGTTGTTGAAGTACTTTTATGTTTAATTACAACACTGTAACTATAAATAGTGTATAATTTTTAAGAATCTCTCGATTTGGGTAAGACCTAGGTCGAAAGGGTAAACTGGGACTACCCTGAGTCAAACGAGATTCCACACGTGTCTCCATGATGCGGGATTGACAAACTATGGACCCAGTAACGCACCACATTCAATCTACTTATTATGTTCGCAGTTGACCCTTTTTCCTGGGGTCATTGTCGGTATCAATTGAATTGGTATCTAAATAACCTGAGCACGAAGTAATAAATGTTCACACCATGAAAGTACCACGACACAAGCAGCATGGACTAACAACTCGTTCAACTAGCTGCACCTGATGTACCTGCACCAAAACACACCTTTACATCTGCTCAGTTATCACATGTTAAATACCCTCGCTGGTTGAAGTGGTCTCTGAAAACACGTTCGCGACATCTTCCTGACCAATTTCCATGAATATGACCATTTGGACACTCAAAGGTTGATGTTTAAAGAAAGGTGTTGGGGAGATGGTGCTTCCTTAAGTTTAAGAAAGCTTTCAAGGAAAAACTTAAGGAATATTCGAATATGCAATGATCCTCAAATTGAGGATGTCCTAAAGGGGAAACTTGAGGAAATATAGTATTTAAGTAAATCCTCAAATCTTTAATTAAGAATGATTTATGCAAATGAACCTTGGGTTTCAGCTGCTGCTCCTCTACCCTCAAACTCATCCAGGCACAGCAAAGTGAGCCTTATTCAAAAACAAACATTTATATATTAAAAAAAAATCAAAAAGAACCCAGATTCAAACAATTAAATATTTCTGGCTGCCAGACTCATGCGTCCGATCAGGTTGCAATATAAAACATATATTCCCATGACTTCGAGATCATAATTGTGAAGTTTCCATCAATCTGAAGCGGTTCAAGAGAAAATAGATTTTCAAAGATTTCTGTTCATTCCAATATGGCTGCCAGACCATGTGATCTATGAATTATTTGTGAACACCCTGGTATTCCAAGGTTTGGGGAACGTGTGTGGTTTCCCCTCGATTTGTCAAGCTGTTCTGGAGAAGATTTTTAAAAGTATATTATTCTAAAAATTATAGCTGCCAGACCATGCGACCTATGACATTAAATTTACACCCTATATTCCCCAAGGCTAGTAGATCATGTGCATGAAGTTTTGGATCGATCTAGCCAGCCGTTCTGGAGAAAAAGGTTTTTTAAAGCTTTTTATGTTCAATCTAATATGGCTGCCAAAACATATGACTAATGACATCAGCAATTTTTTTCTCATGAACATTTAGTTGCTAGACAACCCTCAAAAATTTTCATACTGATCGGATAAAGCATTCGACGTATCAAATTATGACGTCATAATGAAGGCACCGATGTCATGGTTAACAATACTTATCCCCCACGTGGAGTGTTTGACACGTGCCAAGTTTCATTTTTTTTCCATGGAGCGGTTTCGGCGATAGAGGTCCAAAGTTTTTCCTTTTTCCCAACATGGCTGCCACACCACGTGACCTATGATGTCATAATTATCAATAAAAATTATACATGAGTAGTTGCTCCTGTGGTGAAAATTCTGCATCAATCACTCAAGTGGTTGCAGAGAAAATGAATTTAAAAGGGAAGTAGAACGCATCTGAAAATGCAAAGCCTGTCATCTTCGTATTCAGACTTCTTCTTCCCTATGGTAAACGGTACCTTTGACCTTTTGAGCTTTTTACCAAATTCTTAATTTGCCTTCTCCATATTCTCATAATAAAGCTTTGTTGATAATATAATTTGATGACAAAATCTCAAATGATAATTAAAATTTCAGGTCAATTGGATGAAAATTGACTATTTTATGTGATGATGACTTTGACCTTTGACCAAATTATTAATTTGCCTTCTCCATATTCTCATAATTAAAGCTTTGTTGATAATTTGATGACAAAATCTCAAATGATAATTAAAATTTCAGGGTCAATCGCGATGAAAAATTGACTATTTTATGTGATGTGACTTTTGACCTTTTGACCAAATTATTAATTTGCCTTCTCCATATTCTCATAATAAAGCTTTGTTGAAATTTGATGACAAATCTCAAATGATAATTAAAAATTTCAGGTTCAATCGATGAAAATTGACTATTTTATGTTGAGCTGACTTTTGACCTTTTGACCAAATTATTAATTTGCCTTCTCCATATTCTCTAATAAAGCTTTGTGATAATTTGATGACAAAATCTCAAATGATAATTAAAATTTCAGGTCAATCGGATGAAAATTGACTATTTTATGTGATGCTGACTTTTGACCTTTTGACCAAATTATTAATTTGCCTTCTCCATATTCTCTTAATAAAGCTTTGTTGATATATTGATGACAAAATCTCAAATGATAATTAAAATTTCAGGTCAATCGGATGAAAATTGACTATTTTATGTGATGCTGACTTTTGACCTTTGACCAAATATTAATTTGCCTTCTCCATATTCTCTTAATAAAGCTTTGTTGATAATTTGATGACAAATCTCAAATGATAATTAAAATTTCAGGTCAATCGGATGAAAATGACTATTTTATGTGATGCTGACTTTTGACCCTTTTGACCAAATTTTTTAATTTGCCTTCTTTCAATTCCTTAATAAAGCTTTGTTGATAATTTGATGACAAAATCTCAAATGATAATTAAAATTTCAGGTCAATGGATGAAAATTGACTATTTTATGTGATGCTGACTTTTGACCTTTTGACCAAATTATTAATTTGCCTTCTCCATATTCTCTAATAAATCTTGTTTGATATTTGATGACAAAATCTCAAATGATAATAAAATTTCAGGTCAATGGATGAAAATTGACTATTTATGTGATGCTGACTTTTGACCTTTGACAAATTTATTAATTTGCCTTCTCCATATTCTCTTAATAAAGCTTTGTTGATAATTTGATGACAAAATCTCAAATGATAATTAAATTTCAGGTCAATGGATGAAAATTGACTATTTATTTGTGATGCTGACTTTTGACCTTTTGACCAAATTTAATTTGCCTTCTCCATATCTCTTAATAAAGCTTTGTGATATTTAGATACAAAAATCTCCAAATATAATTAAAATTTCAGGTCAATTGGATGAAAATTTGCTATTTATGTGATGCTGACTTGACCTTTGACCAAAATGAATTGCCTCTCCATATTCCTAAAAAAGCTCATGATAATTTGATTGACAAATCTCAAATGAAATTAAATAAAATTTTCAGGTCAATTGGATGAAAATTGTTACTATTTTTTATGTATGGCTGACTTTTGACCTTTTGACCAAATTATTAATTTGCCTTCTCCATATTCTCTTAATAAAGCTTCATTGAAAATTTGATGACAAAAGCTGAAATGGTAAAAAAAAAAGTTTCGGCCCACACAGACACAGACACAGACACAGACACAGACACAGACACAGACGTAATTGCAAAACTGAATGGGGGATGGGCTGATAAACCCGAAAAATCACGGTGGAACCGATAAATAAAAGTGTAGAAGAATAATCAGAAGAAAAACAACAGGTTACCCAGCCTGAAAGGCTTGGTACCCTTATAAAGGTTTTGAAGAGGTTTAAAGGTGTATAAATAAATAAATTGTGGGTTTTTCCACCATTTTCTGCAGTGTCTATTACAAAACCCTCTCTAACTCATTACATTAGTTCTTCATGCCTGTTGTTTGTGTCCTTTAGAATATCTAAAAACAGTCAGTGTCCTGTTTGGAATGATTTTAAATTTTGTTTGACTGACAAGCAGGCAGAGAGAGAGAGAGAGTAAAAATATTATCTCACTCCTCTCTGCACATGTCCGATCGGGACAATTTCAGGGCGAAGATACGGTAAAACGAGACTTGTCTTCGTATTCATGTTCCGATTCGTGTTCAAAATATAACATTCCATTTTAATAAGTTGTTCTCAGATCATAATTTTTAAATTTTGTTTGACTGACAAGCAGGCAGAAGAGAGAGAGAGGTAAAAATATATCTCACTCCTCTCTGCACATGTCCGATCGGGACAATTTCAGGGCGAAGATACGGTAAAACGAGACTTGTCTTCGTATTCATGTTCCGATTCGTGTTCAAAATATAACATTCCATTTTAATAAGTTGTTCTCAGATCATAAACTGATAAGACGGACGGACGGACAGATTGATGGACATGAACCAATTGCTTAACCCCACTTTTTTCCGCATACACAGGGTAATAAATACGAGTTCTCTTACAAGGCACTTCAACACAATAGGAAGCCATTCAGCATTATGGTTGCCTATGTTCTATCCTTTACAAATACTATGTCAAGCAAATAAACAACACGTACTCTTTTTAACTCTGGTATGACTCAGCCAGGGCCAGGTTTGAACCTCTACCTGACCTAAGTCAGAGCAGATGCTCCAACCGTTACACCACCAAGTCCAGTCAATACCCTTGATCAACCCAACACTAAAGTGAACAAGTTACACAACGTAATGTGCATGCAAACCACATTATCACATCTCCGTACAATCGTCCGCACATCAAGATGTCTAAACAGAACACTGACGCATTTGCAAAGACGAATGGCTGACAGTAAAAAGAACATTATGAGCATAAGTAGTTGCTAATTCGAGCACAGAACAAGCGGTCCCGGTATGTGGCACAGGAGAATAAAAACAAGAAGAAAAATGGTTGATTTATCCGGTGTGAAAGATGAAAAGGTGCTGACGTTTCGGGCCTTACCCTCTGTCGCAGTGAAAGGGTAATCCTCTTTTGCTTCGGCAAAGGGAAAAGCCTGAAATGTCAGCACCTTTTCATCTTTCAATGCGGATAAATCAGCCATCTTCTTGTTTTTATTCATTGTGAGCATAACCGTGCAGCCAATTCAATGACAGCCTATAATGGATAAATCAACCACTGTGCTAAACAAATCAATCACTAATGGATAAACGAAGCACTGTGCAACTGCTTGTACATGTCAATTGTGAATTAACTAAACTCGAAGCACCCGCTCCCTACTGGAGCCGTCAAGGGGGTCATGTTATTATATTTATGCCTATTTTACTCCAAGGGGTCCCAGGATTACACACCCAAAAAATGGTTGCGATCGGTTCAGCCTTTTTTGCGGTACCTGGGAACAGACAGACAGACGGATGGTGAATTATAGTAAAGATGCAATGCAATGTATATCTAAAGGAAAAAATGTAATGAAATAGATAATGTTGACAGAGGAAATTACATCTTGTTACGTAATCAGTTAGTGGTACGGGAATCAAATACTGTATGCCAAACCGTTGCAAATTAGCAAATTTTGGGGGTCAAAAAAAAAATCTAGGCTTATGGAGGACCAAGGTGACAAGGGTAGAAGGCAATGCACTGTCAACGGAACAGTGCGACAACAGGTCAATGGGACTCCATATGAAAACAGGAGAGAGGGAGAGAAGTGGGAAGGAAATATAGCAACCTGCACTAGATGAGGAGGGTTAGGAAAGGGTTAACAAGGATAAAAGGATCCCAGGTAGAGATGGAGGATTATCTGAGTTGATGGTGTACTGCGGACTTGAAGCTCCTGCGGCAAGAATGGGATTTGATAGACAGGAAATGAAGCTCCACAAGTGGGACGTCAACAGCGTGTCTGGATTTTGGGAGTTTCACAAGGAATGGTTGCTGGAGGAACTTGTGTGACTTGGAGGGATTGTGTGAAGGGACAGAGGGATCAAATAGCAGAGGTAGCAAGATTGAGGAGATGCGGAAGAAAGCAGAGAGGCTGCCATCCTGTCTTGGAGAGAAAGCATGAGCAGGTCCTATGTTTCTGATTATTTGCAGCAGATACCAATGGTGTTGAGAGCTTTGGTTCATATTTTAATTTTCACTCTTTTGCCGATGAATTGGCTTCATAATTTAATTTATTTTAATCTTCTCTCCTCCTTCTCCACTCCCCCTCCTCTTTTCTCTCCTGTTTATGGTATAATATTAACCAGGACTATGGGGGGAGGTGGAGTTATGTGATTGGTCAACTTAAAGTTTGTTTTCTTTTCACAAGTTAAAAATGTTATATTTAGTTTTGTAGAATTTCCTTATTTATTTATTTTTTTCATTTTCTTTTTCCACTTTTATGCCAAGGCATTGCCACATATCAGCTCTCATTGTTTGGTTGTCAATTCCTCTGGGCAACTGTGGGAAGATTTCTCCAATTAACTTTTCAAAACATCATTGTCATGTCTATAGTTCTTTTGACACGATGGAATTATCAAAACAATTGAAAGTTTTAGGAACTGGAGAGTTTAATATTCATGGTGCTGGCCTAAGGATCTTGAATAGAAGCTACTATGGGATCTTTTGGATGTCTACGAGTGAGTGTAAGCAAGTAGAACAGCCGTTTTCACATTCTTTTTAAAGGAGGGTATACTTACTAATGCAATGCTTTGTTTGCAAAGCATTAGGACCTTATTTATTCCAAAATCTACCCCAGACTATACTATTACCTTATGAGAGGAGGAGATTGGTGCTGCTTAAGCAGTCTCCTTGGCTATTGGGAACAATCCTGGACGGGTCGCCACTCCGACACAGGATACCAGCATGCTGGCACTCATTTTGCCGACCTCGGAAGGATGACAGGCAGAGTCAACCCCACCTGGTATTAATTCAACAGCTGAGTGGGATTTGAACTCAGGACTCGAGGAACCAAAGCCCACCACCCGAACCATCAAGCCAACACCAGGCATATTACCTTTTGGTTATCCTCTCAAACCACTTATCGTGTGTACGAAGCTATAATGTTGTCACTAACACTTGATAATACATCCCATTAAACTCATAAGGCTTATACACTGCTGGTAGGATGGGCTGGTAGGATGGCTTGGAGGTACACACACTCACCTCTAAGCTCTCTCACCTGAGTTTGAATGTCGGCCCAGCTATAAACTGTCCTGCTGGTGTTTCACAGGGAGGGTAATTCATCAATGTGTGTGCTGTCCATCGGATGGACATTAAACTAGGTGTTCTAACTGGCAGCATTAGTTGGTGGATGATAAAGGCCCACTGTGTCCTTCACGAAGAGCAGGTGAGCTATTACTGGAACCCTGAACAAATTACAAATTCCTGCCCTAACTATTGCTGGGAAGGCAATTGCAAACCACCCATTGTAACCGTTACTCAGGAAGCTGCTTTGGTGGCACCAATGCTCTGTGAAGAGTATGGTGCCTCAGAGAGGGATCATCAGTTAATGATCCCAGGGTGTCCTTCTCGAAGCCGATATCCAGAACAAAATTCCTCCTCGAACCTACAGAGGGCATTGCCGCACCCTCAGCCAACGATGTTGTCCCACAGCCTTGTGCTGCGTACGAAAGAAGAAGACACACTGTAGTAGGAGAAAATAACAGAGTTTATTTTCTCGTTATTGTGAATAATATCAATTGTACATGAACTGTTAAAACACACGAACCTGCTGATATATGTGTAGAATCCATGAATTTCCTCCAAGCAGCTTTTCTACCTATTTGTAGACTTTGCATCCGAAGATGATCATCGAGATTTTGTGGGTGAGCTGGAGGTTCTTTGCAAGATTGGATGTCACGTGAATATCATCAACCTGATTGGAGCGTGTGAACACCGTGGTGAGATGTGTTTACTTGATCCCCCACCACAATACCGCAAGCCACGTATGTGTGACTTGAATGGACCAAGGTTGTCTTTTCACACCCGTTTGTTTGTCGAAAATCGAAGATATTTCAACTACAGTGCATTGGTTGTTCGTGCGTGTTATTACTTGGCGAAAAATTTTCTTCACCAACTATGTTGGTCTGTAGCATTTTTCTGTCTGTCTGTCTGTCTGTCTGTCTGTCTGTCTGTCTGTTTGTCACATGATTTTTGGCCACAGTTTTCAAGAAATCGTTCTGAAATTTTTTGTGTATGTAGGTGACCGGCCAAAAATGGCAATGCTTAATTTTGGTGAAGATCCGAATTCGGATCTGGATCTGATAATTTATAAATTGATTCTTCACCATTGAGAGATACTGCCAAAAAACATGGATTCTGCAGAAACTCTGTGGACATGTTGGTTGTGTGACAAGGACAAATTGATTCAATTTTGGTGTAGATTTGAATCCGGATCCGGATACGAGAATTTTTTAAGTGATTCTTCACCATTGAGATGGGGCCAAAAACTGTGTATAGCATGATATTTCAAAAAGTTGTGGACGAGTTTTGACAAAACTAGGTTGGATGAGTTGGTTGGGTGAAAAGAACAATCCGATTCGATTTTGGTTATGGCCCGGATTCAGATCCGAACTATCAGTGAGATACAAAATGTAAACTGTTCAGCCTGGCGGAGGTATCCGCTCAACCGATTGCCGTTCCTTTCGCCAAGTGTCACTCTACGAGTGATTGTTCATTCATCTGTCTGTTTTTCTGTCTCTCTGTATGTCAGTTGTAGGTCACAATTTTATACCGATCTTAACAAAACTTCACCACCTGGTAGAGTTCGTCATAAGCAGGAAGCCTTTTGTTTTTGAGGTCAAAAGGTCAAGAGGTCAACATAGGCCAAAGCTCAAAAACTTTGTCAAATATCTAAAATCCTCAATTTTCATCCGATTGACGAGAAATTTGAAGAGGATTTGCACATCAGGTCACTGAATTCAACCACCAATTACTTTTGAGGTCAACAGCGGCCAAAATGTCAACATAGGCCAAAAGGTTGACAGAGGCAAAATTTCTAAAATTGACAATTTTTCTTCCAATCGACTTGAAATTTGAAGAAGATTTGCATGTATGGTCATTGAATTCAACCACCAATTATTGTTAAGGTCAAATTTGTTTTATGGATTTCACAAGTATTGTGCTCTGCATGACGTCTTTCTTATTTGTTTGTTTGTTTGTTTGTGTGCAGGATATCTCAAAAAGTTATGGACGGATTCGGATGAAATTTTGTGGGCAGGTTGGGTGTGTGAGTGTGATGAGGAAGAATTGATTCGATTTTGGTGAAGATTTTGATCCGGATCTGAATCCGATAATTTTTAACGTGATTCTTCACCATTGAGTGATCAGGCTAAAAAGCATGCAGAGCACGATATCTCAAAAAGTTGTTGACGGATTCGGACGAAACTTGGTGGACACGTCAGGTGTTTCAAAATGAAGAATTGATTCGATTTTGGTGAATATATGAATCCAGATCAGGATATGAGAATTTTTTTTTTATTTCTAAGTGATTCTTCACCATTGAGAGATGGGGCTAAAAACTATTTACAGCATGATATCTCAAAAGGTTGTGGAAGTGTTATGACAAAACTTGGTGGATGAGTTGGTTCGGTGACAAGAACCAGCCGATAAAATTTTGGTTCAGGTCCGGATCCGGCATATCAATGGGATGCTAAATGTAAACTGTACAACCTGGTGGCGGTATGTGCTTGACTGAGTGCTGTTCAAGTTAGTAAATGTGTTGGGTGATTATTTTAAATAGCGAAGTCATTTTTAGCTCACTTGGAGCATAGTTCAGGTGAGGTATTGGCATCATGCGGAGTCCTTCAGTGAGTCATTCAGGATGTAAACACTCGGATCTTCTTCTCCGAAACTACACACACAATTTCAATGAAACTTGACCACAACCTTCATCAGCTGTGATATACAAAAGTTTGTTCACTCCATTGAAAAAAAAAAAAATCAGGGTCAAAGGGGGTTTACAGGGGGTCAAAGTGAGTCCAGGTTTGACCCCGCCAAAATAGTATTTGCTTACTTCTCCAAAACTACACACACGATTTCGATGAAACTTGACCACAACCTTCATCACCCTTGATGCTAAAACTAATATTCCTATTTTCAGCACACTTTATAGAATGTCTGAGGACCAAGACCTCCTGATGCCTTGCAAATCCCACACAAAAAAAAAAATTGTTTATTAACTGGGTCAATCTTAAGGTCAAAGGTCATTACGATTCAAGAATCGCTACTTTTGACTTCTTCTCAAAAACTATTCACCCGATTTAGTTGTAACTTGGTGGGAATCATCTCTGCATTGTGCTTTCACAAGTTTGTTCAAACCATTGGCTAATTTCGATATTTCGTGGATTATCCACGCCTGCAGTGGTTCCCTCCTCCTACCAGGTGAGTACAGGGGCATTGCCCCTATTTTTTTCTTTATAAAATTAGAACATCCAATTATTTCTTACTTTGATTGAGGGGAGGAGGGGACTGACAGATTGGGCTCGGATCAGTGTGTACCAGTTTGTGTATGGCGAGTGTGTAAATGTTGGTGTGTTGGGAGTGTGGACCTACAGTATGTTGTGCCAGTTTGTGTATCAGATTTTGAGGGGCATAACATATTGTTATGGAAATGGTGATTTCTGTCCATCTAATTAAATAATTCTCTGTATTACCTTCGTTGTGATAATTGTATGAATAATTTGAATATTATGTAATTGTGCCTTGCAGGTTATTGAAGTGTTCAATGAGCAGTAGGTGGTATTTAATTTTGTAGTTCGTTCTTAGTTTATTCTCGACTTTTCCCCTAAAACCTGAAGGTCGACGACTCCTTTGAATATGTCTTTTCATATCCTCTCCCTATGGCTGGTTCGAACTCGCCAAAGCTTGTGCAGGCCAACCAATTGCACGGTGTGTGGGTTTGAACAGAAGCCATGGGTGGAGTATGGGGAGACATCATTAAAGGGATTCCCCAACGACAGTTGGCAGTTGAGTTGGAGAGATACTGGTAGTGGAGATGGAGAGATATGGGGAGGGCAGAGTCAAATATATTTGGGGAAAGTCAAAGAGTTGAGCATTGAGGCAGAAACAGGGGTAAAATCGAGATAGAGGAAAGCAGTTGCATCCAGAATTTAGAATTGGATCATCTGAAAACCGTGGAGACAGTAACACACTCTCAGCCTTGAACGGGGTTAAAAGCGGTGGTTTTTGGTTTGGCATCGAATTCCGCCACTCTTCATGAGTCTGTGGTTCAACTCCGTCATCTTATGCCGGTTGCTGATGCTTCCAGTACTCCCCTGGCTGGATCCACTGCATCAACATGCATGATGTAGCACTCTTGAGGCTCCTTCCTATTTCTCTGAGACTGTACCACCACCGCTGTGGTTTGTGTGCCTTGAATGCCTTAGGAGTTCTTTGGTCAACAACCCCCCCAGGGCACAGGAAAACTGGGATATAAATAAAGAAGAAATACAAATATATGACAAAATGGAGCATCAGGATTATGTTATACGTAATGTATTTGGTGGATCAATCTGAGCATTCACTGGGGAGAATATTATGAGTGGAACCACCAATATAAAGGCTCATAAGCCTGTGGGATGTCAATCGTTTCTCCTGTGAAGGAAATCCCAGCCTTCCTTGCACATCATACCTCCAGGAAAAGGAGTTGAGTTCAGTTTGTTGTGAAGGCTAAAATACTGACATCATCCCAAAGAGGCCGATGGTTTGTGTTTAGGGCATGCCTTGCGATGACAGATTGTTGTGGATAACCAAATGAAAAGGCCTACTTATGCTCATTGATCCAGACACTCAGAGAACTTCCTGTATATTCAATGGATGACATCAACAGGACGTTAATTGAGGTGTGCCAATTGCTTGAGGAAGCAAGAATAAGCTGATGTTTTGGACATTTAACCCTGCTCTTTTGCTCCGAAGGGTTAACACCTGAAACGTCAACTTCTTCTTTCTTCCCTTGATGGTCAGCATACGTCAATCAATGTCCTGTTGAGGTCGATGCAGATCGACACTCGCCTTCACCTGCAAGACTAGTTCTTCATTCCTCAACTCATTCCCCTGGACATCTCGAGCAAGGGATGGAATGCATCACACGCCCCCCCCCCCCCCCAAAATTCATCCTGTTGTGATATTTCCTTCCCCTTTGTCAATAAATTATTGGGAGTCTGCATTGGTTGATAAGTGACCCAAGTTACGGCCATCTTTATCACTCTCCCAATTGCTTTATGATGCACCTGCAAAGTACGGAAGAAAAACCAGCCATTCACTCTCCGCATCACTCCTCTGTAGCCGAGGATCACTTGGCTTGGTGGACTCTTTGTCCTGGGAAGAAGGGTCACAGGAGATCCCCTTTTCCTTCCAGGCCTGTATCAGGTGTACTCGTATTAACTCCTTTTGACACCAGTTTCGGTTGATTAAATGAAGTGTGCCTTCACCTCCAGTGTATGTGATATGGCGTGCTAGTGAGCCATAGGTTGGGATGAAGAGAATTCCAGGTAGCGGTCATATGTGTTGGTTTTCTGGACACTCCATGTTCTTAAGGATCCACCAGAGCCCTTTGTGCACTCTCTGTCATCTCTTGATGGAGGGGAAGGATGCAGCACGACAGGATGAACACGTGGGTGTGGTGTCTTCTTCCCTTGCTCAGGATGTGCAGGAGAATACATTGGGGAGACGGTAAGATCTCTGGGTGTCTGGATCAATAAGCATAACTGGGCCTTCAGGTTTGGCAATCCACATTTGTTCATTGCAGGACATGCCCTAAACATAGGCTATGGGCCTCTTTGGGATGATGTCAGCATTTTAGGCCGGTCCAACACCGAACTCGATGCCTTTTCTTCGAAGCATGCTGCTCAAGAGAGCCTAAGGTTTCCGTCGCAGATCCACGTGGAGAAACTATTGACATCCCACGGGCTTATGAGCCTTTTATTGGTAGTTCCACCAATCACATATAATATCCTCCTGAGCCAATGCTCAGATTGATCCATCAAATACATCAGGTGATTATGCATGAAATATTCTTGGTGCTCCATTTTGCCAACCTTGGAAGGATGACAGGCTGAGTCAACCCCACCTGGTATTAATTCAACAAGCCAAGCAGGATTTGAACTCAGATCCTCGGAGCCCGAGCCTTCCACCCTAAAATTAAGCCAACACCAGGCATCTAAATTTAATGATTGCAGAGAATGTTGTGGCATTGTGGCATGATAATGCACACACAGTACAAATAAATATTTCATGTGGGGGAGGGAGGCAGCTAGGGGGATCAGATGGGTGTGTACGTAGTGGGATGTTTGGAGGGAGAAAGATGACGAAAACATTTGTCATGTTAGCTTACATTAAATATAGGTTTCCACTCCACCTTGCTAAATGTTCTACTGGCATTATGGCCATTACCCATATCAACAGGCTACCTCTACCTTGCTATTGAGTATGCACGGCATGGAAACCTGTTGGAGTTTCTACGCAAGAGCAGAGTGCTGGACACTGATCCTGCATTTGCCAAACAAAACGGGACTGCCTGCACACTGAGCTCACAGCAGCTACTGCACTTTGCAGCGGATGTGGCATGTGGTAT
>CM068958.1:140238339-140257243 GCA_035128595.1 Eptatretus atami
TTAGTCGCCGCCAACCCGACCATGAAACAGGTTATTACAGGTTTATATGGTACCTGTAGCAAGTCACAGATCTAATCTGGCTTGACCTGACAATGATGACCGCTCTGGAAGAATACGGTGAGATCAACAACAGATCCAAATTTTCCTTCTTTATAATTCACATCATACCCTCTCATCTCCTTTGCAGCTCTTCCCTTTGAGAGGCACACCTCACCCCCAAATTATTCTTAATTACATCACAAGCTTCATTTCTCAGGGTGGATACTCTGCTAATATGTTATGAATTGGTTCAAGGACAACATCTTGTATCTGCAATGACCAGTCCATACATATCCTCTACTTAAATCCCATCATCTACTCTGATGCCTGGTGCTTGGTGTTGGTTTAATGGTTCGGGTGGTGGGCTTGGTATCGTAGGATCCTGAGTTCAAATCCCACTCAGCTGTTGAATTAATACCAGGTGGGGTTGACTCTGCTGTTCATCCTTTCTGAGGTCAGGCAAAATGAGTGCCAGGCTTGCTGGTATCCTGTGTCGGAGTGGCGACCCATCCAGGATTGTGCCCAATAGCCAAGGAGACTGCTTAGGCAGCGCCAATGCTCTGTACAGAGTATAGTCCCAATGGATGGATGGATGGATCTACTCTGAGAAACACTGCCTGAGGGCCAGAGTCAACCAAACACAATCCACCATGCACTGACCTTGCACTTACTGGAGGGAGGTGTAGTGTCATATTCCACCTAACCTTGACCAAAATATGGCAGTGTCACCCTATTAGAAAACAAACAAATGCTTGTGAATTAATAATCCTGCATCTTCCCTCCTGATCCAAAAGATTGTCTTCACTCCACATTTTGGAAATATAAGATGTATGTTTGGCTTCATTTTTAGACTATTTGATTCGAAATTTTCACCATGTAAATATAATTCCTCTATCACGACGATGACTCCAACTACTAATACTACTAATACTACTACTATTACTAAATCTCTTAATGACCCAAATTAATCGCACCTTTTTGGGGGTTGGTCATAGTAGATTGAGGGAAATATTTGACAAACTGCCTCAACAAGCCTGACTGCGGCTGACTTGGACAGGAATTTGAAATTTGGAAATCTACTTTTTATGACAGGTACACCATAGGATTTTTACCATCCACACATTAATGCCAGCAGATAGGTTCCAAGGTTAAAGTCCATCAGTGGGATGGTGTACTCTATGATACAACAGCTCTGCCGGAGAGTTATCAATATGGCAGTTTATAGGGTTGAGTCAGGAATCTCCTCCAAGAGACGAGACGGCTCAAAGGTAAACGTTCTACCTCTGCACCATTCTGTCACACCAATTGATGAATTTGTTACAAAAGAATAATTTGTTCGTTTTCATCACAACATTGAACAACTTGTACCGACTACCCAACCTATTATATAAGCAAGGAGTAAAACTGGAGTTGAAAAGGGGGAAAGAGGTGGAAACAAAAAAGTAATAACCAGAGACATGTCAAGTAAGATGATGGTGTAGCCTAATACATGTTTCCTGAATTACTTTCATGATAACTTATAATTACTTTAATCACATAAGGATAAGTTGAATGAATATTTCAGGATTAGCCTTTGGGCAGTTCCATAATTTCGGACGTACATTTTGGACGCATTATTAAGATACCACAGACACAAAGATTGAGAATATGAAACTTTTATTTGGCCATGATATGACGTGTTTAGTAGAAAACAAGTAACAATGAAAAAATAGTGTCAACACCTTAATGACCTTGGAATAATTAAAAAAAAATACCATGTGTTCGGGCGTACACAGAAAAAATGAATTTTCTGACTTCATAAGTTCAATTAAAAATTTCTGTGAAGTGTGCAGATTTTTTCAAAAAAAAGTGCATTTATAATTTACAATTTTTGAACAGCTTGTACAATTCCCTTCAAAATGATATATAATTTGTGCTGATAATTTCATTTTGAAATATTGACTTCCTGGTTGACAAATTTATGGAACTCCCCCTTTGTTGAATTTACACGTGGCATAGGGAGTAACATGAGTGTCTTTCGTTTTGTATGCAGTTATGAACTGATGAAACAATGCTGGAGGGACAGGCCACACGAACGGCCCACATTCTCACAAGCGTGCCTCTCACTTCGACGAATGCTGGAGGTTCGGAAGGTGAGACGGGCCTGTACATTTATGTCAATTGATGGGGCATGCCAGTTGTCCAGTGAATCATGCAGTCAGAGTTTGGACAGAATGTATCGGACTCCAAAAAGTTAAAAGGATCAATTTTTATTATGCTTGAAATAGTTATCAGAGCAATGAAGAACTGAAAAATAAATATAATCTTTCAGTAAAATTTACCGATTCACTGATGAGTATTTTTAATTCCTGAGTATTATTATGATAAAAGACAATCACGAGTGTAAAAGTCATACATTTAGGGACAGTTTTGGGATTCTGGAGTACTATTTGAAGCCCGTGGTAAAAAAAAAAATACCACGATTTCTTTCTTTCTGTTTTTTTTTGAAGGGAAGCCTTTTATTCTTGCACTTGTTGAAAAGAGCTCAAAAATGGGAGGCTATATATTTCTTACAGCAAAGAAAAAAATTTGGAGTGATCGAGGCAGCGGGGCTGTTACCAATATACAGCCTGGTTCAGTTTTTCATCTGATTGAAAAAATTATAATTTTTCTGAAGGTTTGAATTATTTTGATGATCTTTTGCTAAATAATTTTTTCTCTCCAAAGAGCATGTCTGTGTTCCAGGGTGGGACAGCATTAGCCTAATATGATATATATATATATATATATATATATATATATATATATATATATATATATATATAACCGCAAATAACACCAATCGCATCGCTGACAGGAGGGAAAAGAGGGAGATGAGAGAGGAGGGATGGGTAGCTATTATGGGTGAGGAAGCCAGGAGGGAGAGAGAGGTGGAGAGAGAGGAGGGAGTGGCTTCCATGGCAAGTGACCCTTTTTTCGTGGGTTTGGCCCAGTTTCTTTCTTAAACCCGTGGACCTTGTTTTTGTATCGTGAAAACCCGTATCAGATAGAAAGTACGAACAATTTCAAAAACGCAATGTTTATCTTCCATTCCACTCACATGGATTCACACAGAGTGGACAGATCTCCAATATGCAAGGTACCCCTCTGGTCTGACTATTGGCTGTGTGACGTCATGAGCTTTACCCAACCAACCAATTCCCTCAATCCTCAACCGCAGCATCATCACACGTCACTTCCTCTCATCTGCCGTTTGTCCTCACCCCCGAATCAATTGGTAGACCTATCTGTTTTCCAATTCACTCTTCGACTTCTTACTGTGATATTTATCAGTAAGTTTGGGTATTTTGAATGGTAGGATTTGATTTGGATTGTTTTCATTCATTGACAGGGTGTCCACAAATTACTGTTCCAAATTCAAGCCATAATAACAAAAAAATGAATGAAATGGTATATAATGATGCGGTTTGATGCTTGTGAATGAATATTTACCAAAGTTTTATTGTCACGATTTGTCAAGATCATCATATAGCATTCATCACCGTTTATCATCACTTCGTCTCTATAACCCAGGCAACATTGATCTTTCTTGAGGGGAAGCTATTTGCAGTAAATGTGATGCCATGCGTCACAGGTGACAACTGGAAATGAAAAAAAGGAAATAATACTTTGAGAAATGTTCTTTCACAAGCATGAAACCACATCTTGGTATTCCATTTAATTCATTTTACCCCGTGCACAAAGCGGAAAGTGGGGCAAACTAAAGCAATCAGTCATGTACATACAGTACGTATGTATGCTGTCTGACTTGGAACCTTATCATTCCTGATTAGTCAATTCTGCTTTCAGTCTGCAGGCACAATGACATCGTGTGATCATGACGTGGATGTGGATGGTAGCTCATGCTTCATGAGTGAGAAGATGACTCCACCCAATAACAAGGCCCTGCTTTCAGAAAGATGACTCTGCTCAGAAACTGCTTTCAGAAAGGATTTGACTTCTCATTCATATCCTTTCATCAGACCAAAGGAAGGAGACTCGTCAATGGCAGTTTGTAACTTGTGCACACTCTCGTTCAAGATCAATCATGGTGGAATCAAAGACATCAAGAGACATGTGGCGAGTACTCAACACGAACAAATGGAAAAGGAGTCAAAACCAGCTGCTCTCTCAAAAGTTTCTTCCCTGATAAAGACTCTCACACTGAATATCTGGTAACTAAAGTTGAGCTTCTTTATCCATCCATCCATTGGGACCATACTCTATGCAGCGCATTGGTGCTGCCTAAGCAGTCTCCTTGGCTATTGGGCACAATCCTCGATGGGTCGCCACTCTGACACAGAGTCAGGCTTCTTTATGCTGGGCAGATAGTGGAGCACAACATACCATTTGCTTCAACTGACCATGTCGGACCACTCTTTGCAAAGATGTTCCCTGGAGACGTCTCCAAAAAGTATGCGTCGGTGCGGAGGAAAACAACTGCGATCATCACGCACACCTTAGCACCATACATGCTACAGCCGGTCTTGGACTATATGCAACTACATCCATTCTCTCTTGCATTTGATGGAGGGAATGAGTCAGGAGTCGAGTCAATGTATCCACTTGTGCCCTTCTTTGACATGAACCAGGATGAAGTAACCACAAATTTCTGGAGGATCTGTCTGATATCAAACTGTAAAGGTTTGAGCATCTTTGAGAAAGTGGAGGAGAAATATAGAGCAGATAGAATACCGTGGGAAAACACAGTGGCTCTGGGTGCCGACAATGCAAGTGTGAATCCAGGAAACCAACAAAAATCCTGATGTATTCACAGGTGGATGTAACTGTCACATACTACACAACACGACCAACCATGCATCTGACAACTTCACTCTTACAAGTGGCTTCTCAATTGATCATCTCTTCGTGGACCTCCGCTACTACTTTGACAAAAGTACGAAACGAAAAGCTGAGCAAAAGGAATTCACTTCATTCTGTGATCATAAGTACAGAAACATTTGCAAGTATGGATCAACTCGACGGCTCAGCAGGGACACTTTTATATAAACATGATTTTGGTGCAGTATCTGACTCTGCAGAGTTACTTTGCCAGTCAAGCTACCACCAACAATCCTCAACTTCGGCGGCTCCAAAAACACTTTGGAAATGCATGAACTGAAATTTATCTGACATTTTTCCAGGACATTCTGAAAAGGTTTGTCAACACCAACAAGATCTTTCAATTCGAGGAACCTAAAATTATTTGCATCAAGACAGAACTGACAACATTCCTACAAGGTTTGTTGGGTCATTTTCTGAAAGAGGAGACATATCATGGAAAGGAACTTGGCGAAGTAGTCTTAGATGCCAAACAGCCATTTCAGGGCAAAGCTGCTTTAGCGTCATTATGAAGTTTTTTTGGTTGATTCATCATCTCTGAGCTATCCTGAATCAGAATCAGCCGGTGCCAGACTCGCACCTTGAGGATTTTTTTTAGAGGCGAAAAAAAAATGGCCACCACCGACTTTGATAAATTCTGTTTTGGGCGAATCTTCACTTCTAATGCACTTACACACACAATTTTGGTGTCTACTACTATGTTTCATGCGACAGACAAGGTAAACGTTGATGATTCTCTCATGGTTGGACGACAACAGATGGTGGAATTTGAATCTGGATGGCCAACAAGCTTCAACAAGACACAACCAAGAAAGTGACCCTGATGACTTCGACCAAAGAGCATCAAGCTGGATGGAATCCAGTATATGATACCGAATTGATCTACACCCGAGTCGTATGTCTCCAACAATACAGGGATATTGATATCAAGGATGTCCTCTCTTATGAACTGTCCCCGTCCCAGCCTCCTTGTTTGATGAGAGCGGTGCGATGCGGGCTCAGTCAAAAGCAATCCTGAAGACGAAACTCCAAGTTGAGCGATCAAGTCGAATCCAAGTGTTCCAGATGCTGTCATCATCGATGGATGTGCCATGTTATGGACTGTACATTGGCCCACAAATGGTACAGTTGAGGATTATGTGATCAACTTCATGGGAACCATCAAATACCACCTGGAGTGTTGTGGATATACCTGATTTTTGACAGGTACATCAAAATCAGCACGAAACAAATGACGAGATCCAGTCGTGCAGGTCATGATTCAAGTCGAAAACATCAACTCAACTTACACACAACACTTCCAGTGCAAAAAGTGGTCCTAAATGTAGCCTACAACAAAGTACAACTGATCGATTTGATCTGTCAGTATCTGATGACCCACATTGTGGACAACCAGACCAAACTGGTGATCACCGGAAAAAATCCTACACCTGTACTAGTATGGAACAATTCCACTCTCCAGAGAGAGGATCTGAAAACACACCATGAGAAGCAGATGTCATCATCATCCATCACTTAGTTAGAATTGTGTCAGTGGTGACTCACACATCAAAGTGGCCTGCGACGATACAGATGTCTTTGTCCTGTTGATTCATTTCTACCTTGAGGAAAAGATGACTTGGGATGTCAGCATGGAGAGTCCGTGTGCTGGGAGGGCAAACATAGACATTCGCCAAACAGCACTGAAACACAAAAGCATCGCCAAATATCTGCCTGCTGTAATGCTCTGACCGTATGCGATACTGTGTCGTATTTGTTTGGCATTGGAAAGGCCACAGCGCTGAAGGTACTAATGGGCGGACATCATCCCACCTTACTTGGTCAGCTGGAAGCAGACGAGGAAAAGATGATATCTGAGGCAACTACCTTCATTGCTGCCTGTTATGGTTCCAAAGTCGAAGGTGATATGTCCACACACTGAGATCAGTTGTGGAAGTCTAAGATGGCAACTCCAAGATTACCTCTCTCCGAAATTGAAGTCGTTGCCCCCATCGCATGATGCCTTTGTTCAACATGTACATCGCCCTCATCATCAAGTCATTATATGGAAATCGGCCACTCAGTCAGACCCCTCGAACTTGGATCCCATAGTATGGTGGCAAGACGGTGAGGACGGTGCGACGTTGTGTTCAACCACACTTCCACCTGATGTGTCTGCTGCACCAGTCACCATTCTGCAGCTGATCAAGTGTGGATGCTCCACCAGCCGGCCATGTTCCACCGGGAGGTGTGGTTGTATGGCAGCACAGATGTCATGTTCGATGTTTGCAGTTGTAATGCTGGATCAGACTGTTGTAACGAACAGACAAGGGCAGTAACTGCTAATCACGACGACGATGACGAAGATTGAACATAATGTACAACATTGCATCCTTAACAAAGTTAATATTTGTTTGCCTAAAAATAAAAGGTAATTTCAAAATCATATACATGTACATACTTACTTTAGATATAACCCAAAGTCCATAGTCACTATCCACATGTATCCGGATATATTTGTGTAAAAATCGTATTCCAATATAATCATCAATTCATTGATCATTGCAAGTAAGTTACTTCAGCTGTCATTGACTATTATTGTACGTAGTATTAATATTTGAGGGTTCATCAAATTCAATTTCTTACTCGAAGTGATCAGTGGAACTGCAAAAAGCCATTTTTAGATCCTCATGGAGGATCTCTAAGTCTTAAGGCCCTGTCACACCTTGACGATTTAGCCAGCGTATGCCTGACGTATGAAAAATTTGGCAAAAACGCCGGCACACGTCGAATACGTTATGGGTAAGTTTGTATACGTTAAGAGCACGCTGGCATACGTCGTAGTACACTGGCTTTTTTTTCGTAGTCGCTGGCATACGTCTTTGTACGCCGAGGTGTTAGACAAATTTTCCATGCTTGAAATTTTTCGACGTATGCCAGCGTATGACTCACACGTTCCGCATAATGCTGGCCATAAGTTGTAGGCACGTTACGCGATCGTTGACACCGTCGGCACACGTTACTTGTAAGTTACTCATAAGTCGAAACACGTCGAGGTAATGTTTAGCGTACCCGAAACTTATTTCTAACCTATGAGTAGTGTTGTAGGCAGTTACGCGATCGTTGACACACGTCGACACACGTTACTTGTAAGTTACTCATAAGTCGAAACACGTCGAGGTAATGGTTTGCGTCAGTGTTCCAGACTCCCTGTTTTTTTTTTTTCTTCGGTATGACGGTGTGTTGAACTTCGATTTCTAGTGCGGTTATAATATAATAAAATTAATAGGCTGCCGCTCAACGATTTAAATCATAACCGCACTAGAAATCGAAGTGTCAACATCACCTCAAACCGAAGAAAAAAAAGAAAAAAAAAACAGGAGTTTGGAACACTGACGCTAACCATTACCTCACGTGTTTCGACTTATGAGTAACTTACAAGTAACGGTGTCGACGTGTGTCAACGATCCGTAGCGTGCCTCAACTTATGCCAGCGTATGCGGAACGTGTGTCATACGTCGAGTAGTCGAGAAATTTTCAACATGCTGAAAATTTCTCGACGTACTCGGCGTATGACGACGTATGCCAGAAAAATATGACGTATGCCAGCGTGCTCTTAACGTATACAAAACTTACCCATAACGTATTCGACGTGTGCCAGCTTGGTTCGGCAAATTTTTCATACGTCGCATACGCTGGCTAAAACGTCAAGGTTGACAGCGGCTTAACACTTCGATATCTAGTGCGGTTATGATTTGAATCGTCGAGCCGCAGCCTATTAATAGCCTACGACACGTGATCGTCGGCGATACGCTGCCGCGCTATGCATAAGTTAGACTATCATTGGGCATAGGTTGTGAACGCCGACAACACGCTCAGCATTCGTTGGTATAAGTTATCTATATGTGATTAAAACGTTCTGTGTACGTTACAAATACGTTATGCATACGTCCAACACGTTATATACGCCCAAAACTTAAAAAAAACATCAATAGTTCAGCGTACGCCAGCGTTTTACATACATTTTGAGACCTTGCCATACGCTGGCTAAAACGTCAAGGTGTGACAGCCCCTTTACTCACGTTGTTGTTCTTCATCTTTTTCTTGTGGACTTTTTTGTTTCACAGCCTACAGTTTTCATCGAAACTTCCTGAAACTTGGCATATGTATGTAAAAATACCCGGCGCAGACAGTAACCATCTCCGATTTTGAAAATTCCTCCTAGAAAAAAAGTTATGACGTCAAAATATCTCGCTAATGGAAATCGCCTAAAAAAATATCTCCGAAACTAGGCAAGTTTTTGAATTCTGTTTGCGGGAATCGAACAGGGCATTAGCAGAGATGAATTACCGCACATATGATACATCACTATGACGTCATATCAATTTTTATGACGTCATTCCTATTTTTTGACATTTTTTGTTTCACAACCCAGAGTTTTCATCGGATCTTCGTGAAACTTGCTATGTATATGCAGAAAGCCCACGCGCAGGCAGTAACCATCTCCGATTTTTGAAAATCTTCCTAGAAAAAAAGTTGACATCATAATATCGCCGCTAATGGGAATCACCTATACCATTATCTCCGAAACTAGGCAAGCTGTTTGAATTTTGTTTGCGGGAATCAAGCCGGGCATTAGCACAGATATTTATCGCAAACCTGATACATCACAATGATGTCATATTCGTTTTTATGACGTCATCATTAGAAGACGAGGATCTTAGCTCATTTGAGCTTGTTCATATTAAAATGGTGGCCATCTTGAAAATATGAGACAGGTCTTATATATTACACCTTCCATTTTATCAGTATCGGATTCCTTGACCATGAAAACATAGTAGTAGACACCAAAATTGTGTTTGTAAGGCATTAGAAGTGAAGATATAGCCCAAAACAGAATTTATTGAAAGTCGGTGGTGGCCATTTTGTTTTTCGCCTCTAAAAAAAATTCCTCAAGGGTGTGAGTCTGGCACCCGGCTGATTCTGATTCAGGATAGCTCAGAGTTGATGAATCAACCAAAAAAACTTCATAATAACGTCACAACATGCTTTTTCACATTTCCGCTGGACTAAAGTAGATGTTGATGATCCAGATTCATTTCAGGACAAGCCTTTCTTGTGTTTTCAAATGACCAACCTGATGTGACATGCTGATCTCTTTCCACCTGAGATTGTGAAAATCCAAGAATATTGTTGAAAGTTCTATCAAGAGGCATTCAAATATGAGCTCTCCCATTTTTCACTTTCGGATGATGTGATCTGCCATGCGAAACTCATTGACTTTTCCACGTGAAGAGAAACTGAATTTGACAATGTCAGATATTTTGTTGAAAGATTTGCCGTATTGAAAAGGTAAGCTGTCGAGTCGGGACGATGATCGATATGATGAGTACATGGAGTACAGAACACTGCCGGACACAGCCTTTTCTGATCCAAACCAAAGGGTGGACATGACATAGCGTGAGATATCATTGATGAGAAGGGCAGACGGGGAACCATAATTTGACTTTGTACTCACAGTCATTCAGCATGTACTTATCCTCCCTCACAGTAATGCTGAAGAGGAACATATCTTCTTACAAGTTCGCAAGAACAAAATCGATTTCCAAGGGCACTTGTCACATGAAGTCACCCGACCTGTTCTCTTCACGTGCAAAACCAACTTCGTTTTGTAAAACCCCGTGTCATAAGTTTGATCCACCAAGAGATCTCATCAGAAAGGACAAGAAAGCCGATGGGGAATACATGCAGAGCACAGTCACAGGACGTGACTCGTCCATCAGGTCTCGGCTTTGTCAGTTTGATAGATTTCTGCTCGTGTGGAGCTTCACGATCATTGAGATGAGTCTATACAGTACTTGGACTGTAAGTGAACATTTGAGATGAGTTCTGAACAGCTGCAAGTCCAACTCATCAATAAATGACTATCTCAGTATTCTGGTGTATTTTGTGTCACTGACAATCTCTCAAATAGCGTTTTTACCACGTTTGGTTAACCTTTTGTGTGCACCATTGTTTATGGCTACATGGTTCCCTGGTGCTTAATTTATTTTCAGCTCACCTGGACTTTAGTCAGTTGAGATTATCCGATTGAGCAATGTCTGTAGGTGAGTGAGTGAGTGAGTGAATCAGTCAGTAAACACTTCAGTCATTATCGCTTGAACTAAACACACGATTTTGATGAAGCTTGGCCACAAGCTTCATATCTGATAACTAACAAAGGTGTATTGACCACATCAAAATCTGCGCTCATTAAGGTGGGGAGCTTGCCCCCCTCCCCCCCCCCCCCAAATAAAATAAAATAAAATAAGTATTTGCTTTCTTCTCTGAAACTACACACACAATTTTGATGAAACTTCAGCACAACCCTCATCACCCATGACATACCAAAATTTGTACACGCTATTTTAAAAATCAGGTTTACGGAAGGGGTGGGGTGGGGGTTGACCCTAAAATAGGTATTTGCTATAACTTTGGTACATTTTGCTGGTTTCATCCCATGTTGACTTCCTCCCAAGTATCATTATTCTACCAGGTGAGCACCCACAGGGGTAATGCCTATGTGTGTGTGTGTGTGTGTGTGTGTGTATACATACACACACACACACACATTGTGAGGCCATAATGGGCTGCATCGCATGTTTCAGGTGATTTTTTTTATTATTATTAAAGAAAACAAATTGCTCCATGATTTGAACTTTGGCTGCTTTCAATAGATGACTGTTCAAGGAAAGCGTCATCATACTTATAAATGTTGCTTATTATGTAACATCCTGAGAGCTTTGTTTGGGAATATTTTTCTGTGCTTTTTGCTGTAATAAGCAATGATCATGTCATTAACAGGCATACGTAAACACCGCGCTTTTTGAGAACTTCACCTACGCCGGCATCGACTGTTCAGCGGAGGAGGCCTGAACCCTCTCGGGTGCTTCCCTTCTTTTGTTGTTACCACATGGTTGGAAGAGTCACTTTGGTTATTTTTATTATTTGAAGTTTTAAAAGTATTTATTCTATTGTCACATTTTCTTCCTGGTTCTGGAACAAGATAAGTTTTTTTGTATTATGTGGCTAACTCATGTCAGATTGCATTTTAGAGAATTGTGCCACAGAGTTTCATATTTATATTTTTATTTGCATTTCATTGTGTTGCTCAACTTGAGGAAGGTCATAATAATATGTTGTTTACTTACACAATTGCCTGCTTTTTGTAACTGAAGCTATAAGGTGTACGTCTTCAAATCTGCAAGGCAGCCAAATAAATGCTCGTTCTGTAAATCGCATCATTTACTTTTTTTATTTGCAAAAATAATTGGCAAGTGGTTAAACACACATACACATTCAAAAGAAGCATGCCAAGAAAACAAACAAGCATCATGGTAGTTGTAAATGACATGAAAGAGGTTCAAAGTTAAATAGACTTATAGAATAGTTAGAATAGTTAAATTTCAGAACAGGTGAGGGAGGCTGGACTTTTTATCTCAAAAAGGAGGCAATTATAACAGCATGTCACTAAAATGTTTAAAATGGTCAAGGGAATTGATAAAATTGATGCAGGAAAACTACTTACCAGATATGACAGTGACAGGACTCGGCGGCATAGCTTGAGAGCAAATAAGAGAAGAGTTAACACAGTAGCAAGGTGGGGGTGTTTCACACGGACAGTCATATATGTATGGAATGGTCTTCCTTGTGAAAGTGGGAGCTGCACTTTCACAAGCTGCAGGGACAGTGTATAAGTTCAAAATGGAATTGGATATTGACCTAAAACCAGTAGAGACAGGGACATGGACAGAAATGGAGGATGGACCGCAATTGAATTGGGTGATCTGTGGACATTGTGCGCATGTTGTGCTGTCTTGGTATCTTGAGATATTGATTCTCTGGTGGGTGTTTTTTTCAACAGTGCTTCATGTCATTTGTGTTTTAATGCAATCCTCACCTCCCCCAAAATCACCATATGTTGTGATTGTTGACGTCGGAAATGTGATGTACATCTTTGCCACTACCCTCCCCCCACTACTCACCTTTCCTCTTCCCATAGAGTGTACACTACCAGTCAAAAGTTTTAGAACACCCCCATTTTTCCAGTTTTTACTGAAATTTAAGCAGTTCAAGTCCAGTGAATAACCTCAAATGGTACAAAGCTAAGCGGTAAACTGCCAGAGGTTAAAAAATAAGTTTAGTTTACCAAAAACTGAAAAATAATGTATATTTCAGAGTTGTTTAAAAAAATGCCCTTTTCAGGGAACAAGTAATGGGTTAGCAACTGCAAGCTGCTTCTGCCAGGCAATGGAAGTAAATGAAGCCTTGAAAGTTGATGCAAACAATTCCTACATGTGTCCTAACTTTTGTTGATTAGTTACAAATCCTCTGTCTGTATAAAAGCAGTGTTGGAACGGACTGTGTTGCTACACCCTCTGAAGCATTATTTGGACATATTGCACTGCTGGAAGTAGTATATTGCTATCATAATGGTGAGAAAAAGACAATTAACAAAGGAAGACAGACAGACCATATAACCCTTAAAATGTCGGTCTTTCCCTTGGAGATAATTGCAAAGAAGCCAAGGTGTCAGTGAGTACAGTTTCCTACACCATAAAAAGGCACTTGGGAACTGGAAAAAAACTCTGACAAGAAGAGGTCTGGCAGACCCAAAGCCACAACACAATCAGAAGACAAGTTTCTAAGAGTCAACAGCTTGCGTGATAGGCGGCTCACAGCACAGCAGCTTCAAGCACAGCTTAATACTGGTCGAAGTAAGGAAGTCTCAATTTCAACTGTGAAGAGAAGACTTTAAGTTGCAGGTTTGACAGGTCGAGTGGCAGTAATAAAGCCATTGCTAAGATGGCAAAATAAGAAAAAGAAGCTTACCTGGCCATGAAGCATCGCCAGTGGACTACTGTAAACTGGAAGGTCTTATGGACCGATGAATCAAAATTTGAAATCTTCAGTTCATCACGCAGGGTTTTTGTACACCGTCGAGTAGGCTCAGGATGGTTCCTCAATGTGTGACACCACTGTCAAACATGGAGGAGGAAGCGTGATGATCTGGGGTTCTTTGCTGCATCCAGAGTCGGGGGACTTGCACAAAGTGACTGGCACCCTGAAACCAAAAGGGCTACCACAGCATTTTGCAGCGCCATGCAATACACTCTGGTCTACGCCTAGTTGGTCAGGGGTTCATCCTACAGCAAGATAACGACCCAAAACATACCTCCAGGTTATGTCAGAACTACCTTAGAAGAAAACAACAAGACGGTAGGCTTCAAATCATTGAATGGCCAGCACAGTCTCCAGACTTAAACCCCATCGAGCTGTTTTGGATGAACTGGACAGAAGGGTGAAAGAAAGCAACCTTCAAGTGCAACACATTTGTGGGAACTTCTGCAACAGTGTTGGGAAGAACTTTCTGAACAATATTTGATTTCCATTGTAGAAGGAATGCGACGAGTATGTTCGGCTGTTATATGGGACATTTGCACAAAACCGGGTCAGGTAACGGTAAAGAACAAACTCAAAAATCAACTTTCTTTGATATTCTCGAAATAGTGCTTGAACCCCTTATAAGGCCTAGAAAAATGTTCAAATGATGTCAGCAACGCAGGATCACCATAAGGCCTCTGCACTGACTGGGCAATATATGCTTGATAAAAAATTCTCGGACAGTCTTTACCGTTACCTGACCCGCTTTTGTGAAAATGTCCCACATCTGCAAAAGGTGGCTACTTTGATGAGTCGAACATTTAGATTAAATTTTGTCAACAAAACGATTCCATGATTTCCTTTTTATCTGCAATTGTTTATTTGTTCTGTGCTTTAATTTCAGAGTACATTGAAACATTAAACTGCTTAAATTTCAGTAAAAACTGGAAAAATTTGGGTGTTCTCAAACTTTTGAACGGTAGTGTATGTCAGGTTGGATTGGGTTTGCAGTCATACTGATGGGGTTGGTGTCGAAGAGGGTTATTGTCCTCGTGATTTGGGTGATTGGTTTGGGGTCGGATGTGTGTGTGGACATGGCACAGGTATGATGAGCCTATTGCCCTCCTCCTGTGTCGATTTTTCCTTGTATTTCCTTGTAAGTTGGCAGTGTAACACCATCTCAGGTCATCCTCCACCCTTACCTGGGATAATTTGTATCCTTATTAACCCTCCCCAACCTCTTTGCATCAATTTTCAAGGTTCCATGTTTCCTTTCGTTTTATCTCTCCTCCTCCTGTTCACTCATCTCCTTCCATTTGCATGCGTCTTACAGTTCCATTGTTCATGTGTTGCCCTATACCATTTGTCATCTTGCTCCACCATGATGATACATTTTGTCCACATAAAACGGTTTCCTGTTATGCACCCATCACAAAATGATATAATGACTTCAAATACAGGCAAATATATAATTGGTATGTAATCAGTAATGAATGATTAAATTCAGCAAGCAATATAATACACAATAAGATAATTCTGCTATTATTATTTATTTATTTATTTTGGTTAGCTTGTTTGTGTTGTGTTCTCATCTGGAACCCCCAGTGCATGATGTCTGGAATCCAGGTTAAAGTCCTTTATAACATGTTGACTTTCCCATTGTCTTCTAATGTCCTAGTTATCCATGTATAAGTACACGAATATCTACTTCCGTCTTTGTCCCACATGTGATTTATGTACAAGCTTCACTATGAGCCTTGGATTAATGTTAAAAAAATAAACAGGAAACGAAAGAAAGTAACTGGAAGAGAAGGACATGTGGGCCTTGTGATAAGGACAAAGTACATTAGTGGCATCCATGAGATTGTGGGTTCAAGTCTTACTGTGACAGCAGCAGTATCAAGGACTTGGATTGTAAGTAAGGTAGCTCATCACTCGTCCTATGGTTTGTCAATTTTTGAATGTCTTAATAGAATTGTTAATGCACCAATGAGGCTCACTCATGACCTTCTGATGAAAAGTGATCTTCCTGCTCTCGAATGCTGACGGTGTCAGTCAACACTTTTGGGTTGACTTTTCAGTATCCCCAGCGTAAATTTGGATTTCCCCAGGCAAACCTGCAAAAGTACCCGTACCCGGTGATGGGAAAAGTTTCTGTTAATCTATCAATTCAAATTATTTCATGGATTTAAAAATGGTTAATTGTGGTGCACTTTTGGTTTCACTCAAAGCCAAAGCTCTGAACTACTGAAACCGTTTAGCGTGAAATGGTGGTGCAACATTGGGTGGCGGAGGTTGGATTTGTCTAAAAAGAGAGAAATATATCTGTTTTAAATGATGTGTTACTTCATGAGGATCTGTATTAAATTTGCTTTAATCCAGAAGTTAATGTTGATGTTAAAGATTACTGGAAGGGACGTTGAAGTGACTGACTATATCGGATCAAGAAAAGTGAAATAAAAATTCAATATAACCAATCAGCAGCTTCTCAAACACAGTGGAAGCGGTCGCCGGAAACGGGAGACAGCTGAACGCACGGACGAAAACCACGGTTCCCATTATATAACAGATCATACTGCTCAAAACTCAAACCAACACAAGAAAAGAGTTGCTGAAACATTCATACATTTTAACTTTTTGCAAATATAGCTTCAAACAGAAAAGCTAAAAATGTGTTGTTGGAAAGAAAACTTAAATTTAATTGGCTGATGGCGATACAATGCCACCAGACAGAGGTAGTTGGCTGCAACACAGTGGCAGGTCTGACATCATTCGCTGGAATATTATATCGATGAATTTTAAGGTGCCTTTTACTACATCAAAGGTGCATATTCAGAGTTTCGACAATTATATTGGGAAGAGTTCAGGCTGAATACATAGAGAAGGGGATAGGTGGTTTTGGAGAATTACAGGTGTACCAATCATTATTGTTGATATATTACTTCAGCAATTATTTTTTTTGTTCACGAGCAAAGAAACCATCCTTAAGGCGCTGTCACACCTTGACGATTTAGCCAGCAATGGCAACGTATAAAAATGTATGTAAAACGTTCTACGCTGACATTTTGATGTTTTTTTTTAAAGTTTTGGTCTTCATAACGTGTTGGTCATATGCATAACATATTAGTAACGGGCACAGAACGTTTCGTTGTCTTATAGATAACTTATACCAACGAATGCTTAGGCCTGTTGTCGGCGTTCACAACCTATGCCCAACGATAGTTTAACTTAGGCCATAGCGCGCTGCACGTATCGCCGACAACCGTGCTGGTAAAGCCATGATGCTCAATCGCCTGTTTAACTAAAGACTTTGCCGCTACTTCACCGAGCTTTCTCAATTCTGATCAATCTCCCACCTATAGAGACAATGCCTCTACAGATTCTCAAATTAAAAGTTGCCCAAAATTCACACCAATCGCTCCGCAGATCACATCCTTGACCGATCAGACCTCAAAACCACGATTTATTGTTCCTTCACTCATATGAAAAATTTGTATCTAAAAACAACTGATCTATCGTCTCGCAATACCTGGTTATAGGTTAAAGAAGCTGCATTTTTCTATACATGGTATAAAGAGCACGCTAACAAATAAATATACAGACACTGCCATTTGTTCCCATTCAACTTACTTCTCCTCTAACGGTTTTTCGCTAATTATCCTACACGTACCAAACCAGTCCAGATGCTGATAAAATTTAGCGATCTTAGCTCGCAGTTGCACCACGTCCGCCTACTGCTTTAATCTATATAATCCATCACTATATTGCTCGTTATCACTATCCAATCTAACATCCAAGTCCCTCTAATCCAAATCAGATAAGTCAAGAAGACAGTTCTCGCACTCAGGTAACAGACTAGTAAATGAAACATACCCTACACAACAAGTGTTACCCCAAGACCATTTCAATTTTTCTCTACCTGGCTCTCTAAATTGCACTTTACGATATATTCTGATATTTGTTGTTCCTCATGTCGTACATTAATCATTTTTTCTTTCTTAGTCTCACCTACCAATATAGACACAATAAATTGATTCGACATTGCCATTTTTCATCTACGATACGTCGTATTTGTAGATTAAATCAGTCTCAAGCATTTATCAGATCTACAGCACAAATAATTCTCTAATTCAGAAAATATCACAGCAACAACATAACAAAGCTATGAATGAGACAAACCTTAATCATCGCAATTCACCTTCACAATCTACACTCACTCACCGAACATACCACACGCTCCCCACACATATACTCAAACGCTCTATTTGCCTTCTTTTTACAACTCTGTCCAAACTACCACCAAGATAGACAACCCACAGCAAACTTTTAGCACTCTCAGAATCTTAATGTAAAAGCCTACTCCTTTTACAGAAAATATGGGCTTTTCTTCAGAAAGAGATCAAATAAAATACAAAGGATACGTCAACCTTTCTAACATTCTCCAAGTATCAGAATTCCAAAGACTGATATGAAGACAACTATTACACTTCTAATAGGACATCAAGCATGTATCTCAAAGATAAAATACAGCTATTATTACGCTAAAATCATAACTCACCCACGTTTCAGGCGGTTCACCAAAATGAACGATTAAGCCACATCCTTAATTGTTTCCCGACTTATGACAATGTTATTATAGCTTTAGTATAGATAAGGTACCCGCTAGCCTCGACGCTCTGATTGCACCATAATTGTCCTGGCTTAGATTCCAAAAGTTCCAGAACATTCAACGATCGCATAACGTCCTCGACGTGTGTCAACGATGTGTAACTGCCTACAACACGTTACTCATAGTTATAAATAAGTTTGGGTTACGCTAATCATTACCTCGACGTGTTTCGACCGTTATGATAACTTACAAGTAATGTGTGTCGACGTGTGTCAACGATCGCATAACGTGCCTACAACTTATGGCCAGCGTAGCGACGTGGTGCAGCATACCTGCATACGTCGTAAAATTTCAAGCATGCTAAAATTTGAGGACAACTGCAAAGCACAACGATGAAAGCCAGCGTACTACGACGTATGGCAGTGTTTTTCAGCGTGCTCTTAATGTTACCAAAACTTACCCATAACGTATTCGACGTGTGCCAGCGTTTTAGAC